>JARFXV010000558.1:0-549480 GCA_031761425.1 Cosmopolites sordidus | reverse complement strand
TATATATATATATATATATATATACATCGACTCTTTGCATTCCACTTTGGAGCTATTATCAAGAAAATATAGTAGATTAATCCCGAGGCCTCAATCCGCCTACTCCCCAGGGTTCACAACTTGAATAATGGCTTCAAAGTGGAAGAACCTAGTAATTCTAATATAAATATTTATATTATTATTATTCACGTATGGGCCCTGGTGGACCACGCGAAGTACAGTTGAGGGATTTGTTATTAGCCTTCTTTTGCGCCTAAGTGATTTCATTATTTTACTATGAGCTTTTTTGCTTTCGTCAGACCAAGCTGTTCCAGTCTTCTTACATTTTTCTGTCTGGCCATCCTCCCAAACGTTAACCTTGTGTCTGAAACAGTTTCTCTCCTGAAGTTCACTTTGTGTAATATTTACTGATCTTTGGTCTTCTTTAATTATTTCTATTTTAGCTCTACTCTTATTTTAATGAAATTCAACTATTTGTCTAGTTAGCCTACCCGGATTCATCCGTTTTATGTGTCCGTAAAAGTTTTCTTTTTTCTCATATCGCTATGTATATCTGTGTATTGTTTAATTTCTTGGTTTTCTCGAAGTCGGTATGTTGTGCTATTTATTTGTTTAGGGCCTAAGATTTTTCTTTCTTTCCTTTCAATCTCCTCGACGTCTTTCTTTCTATTCAAAATGAGCGTTTCTGCACCATATAGACATTCTGGCTTAATAACTGTCTCTGTTATGTGTAAAGTCTCAGTTTTTTGTTTTTAGGTCTGCATTTTTTTTGTAAATATTTTGTATAAATCTCAATGCAGTTTCCATTTTTTGATATCTACCCTTATTGGCCGCTTTTTCCAACCTGTTTTCCATGATTATATCACCCAAATATTTGAATTGAGAGACTAGTCTGATGTTGCCATGTTTTGTTTTTAGAAATGATGTTCTTAGTCTCTTGCAGGTCATGCATTGTGTCTTTTCAAAAGAAATTTGGGGTCCTACCTTTTCTGCTGTTTCTTTTAGGATTTCAATCTGTTTTTGTGCCGTTAATATATCTTGAGCTAAAATTGCAAGATCATTAGCCAAACACCAGACAATCTATTTTGATGTTGGTTCTCCCCAGTTTAATGGGCTGGTCAATATTCAGGGCCGACTTTTTGTCACGCCACTCCTGTATTACTTTTTCTAGAACACAGTTAAATAAGAGTGGCGAGAGTCTATCCCCTTGCCTCACTCCAGTTTTAATTTCGAAGGGCTCTGAGATGTTACCCATTAATTTAACTTTTGACCTTGTGTTAGTTAGTGTTGCTTTAATAATTGTCAGTGTTTTCAGATCTAGTCCTTGTTCTTTCAAGATTTGGAATAAAGATTCGCGGCCAATAGAATCATATGCTTTTTTAAAATCCACAAATATACAGACGAGATTTTTGTTGTATAGTTTTTGTCTTAGGATCAACTTTAGATTCCGGTTCCGGGCAGGATCTGCCTGATGGAAAACCTGCTTGATATTCACCAATTTTAGGTTCTAACTGTCCCTGTGCTCTGTCTAGTAGACAATGAGATAGAATTTTGTAACAAACTGGGAGAAGAGATAGCCCTCTGTAGTTGTTTACATCCGTTCTATCTCGTTCTTATGTAGTGGATGGATTAGAGCATCTTTCCAATCTTCCGGAATCCGTTCGGTTCATTCTTGTAGAACTTTGGTTATTTCATTGATTGTACATGGACCAGCGGATTTCAAAAGGTCAGCAGTGATTGTATCTTCACCAGAAGCATTGTTATTTTTAACTCGTTCGATTTGCCTAATTATTTTATCTTCATTCGGTGGTAATGAATCTGGGTTTGTTTGTTTAGGGTTTAGTGTTGGTAATCTGCTTAAGGGCTCAGAACAGTTTAGTAGTTGTTTAATATATTTGGCAAGTTCTTTGCAATTGTCTTGGTTATTTAGAGCTAATTGCTCTTTTTCGTTTCGGAAGCAAAGTCTTTGGGGTTGATAGCCTGTTAATTTAGTTTTAAATATTTTGTAAACATTTCGGGTGTAATTTTTTTGGAAATATTTTTTTATTTCATTAAGATGATTGTTTTCATATTTTCTTCTAGTTTGTCTAATTAGCTTCGATGTTTCTTTTCTTACTTCCAAAAAGATGTTATAGTTTATTTCTGTTTTTTGATTGGTCCACTCTTTGAATGCTTTATTTCGGGTTAATACTGCTTGCTCGTAAGATTGCTCGTAAGATTTTTGAGGTTTTAAGCTAAGTTTGATTCTAGTCAAGTAGTGATCCGTGTCTATGTTAACTCCTTTCCTGACTTGAACATTCAAAATCTCTGTATAATTGGGGTACGAAATGGCAACATGATCAATTTCACCTATGTATATGTTTGGCCATCTCCAGATCTTTGTTTTCTTATTTTCTTCTTAAAATGGGTTGATATTATTTTTAGATTAAACTGCGAACATAGTTCAACCAATCTTCTGCCATTATGGTTGGTCCATTTATGAGCGGGAAAGCTGGCGACCGTTTTCCTGTACTTTCTTTCTTTCCCTAGTTGGGTATTGAAATTACCCATTGGGATTTTTACATGGTTAGAGAGAATTTTAGAAATAGTCCTTTCCAGAATTTCCCAGGACTTATTTACTTTTTCGGGATTAGATTTATTTTCTTCGTTAACTGGGAGGTGTGCATTGATTAATGTATAGTTTTTGTTAGCACACTTGAGGGATAGTGTCATAAGTCGATTATTTACTGGCTAAACATTTATTATAGGATCAAGAATGGTGTTTGAGGTAACGAAAACAACATCGATCTGGATAATCGAAAAAATCGATAATTGAAAAAAAACATATTGAATGAAAACTTATTTTAAACATTAAAACAGTTTGCCAAAACGGTTAAAGTTACTGCCGCAGGGGACTTCCGCAGCGTTGTAACCGAAGATTGGATAAAGAAAGCCCAGCACTACGCATCATTGTAATAATGCACTACCACATGTTAAATAATCGCTGAATGAAGTACTGTTGGCTCTCTAATAAATTCTTCCTTGCGCATCCAATTCTTTAGACTTGTCGATCTGACCGACTGATACAGCACGCTAAATTATAGAAAGCAATAAAAAAAATAAATTAACATTGTTAATGACTTTCTTTTTTAGTTTAGGTAAATTTAGCTATTAATATTAAAAAAATAAAAACTTTTTTGGAATATCTTATTTTTTCTGTAAGGGCCCCTTTTGAATATTTTTTGCATAATTAATACATTCATGGTCAAAATACTATAGCATATTTCTTAACTGGGTAATTGGAATGGGTAAACATGAGACTGGAGCGCAGCAGAATTGATGCTAATAAACATCTGCTTCTCTTAATTAATACCAATAAATTACATGCATGAAAAAAAAAAGGTTATTAATTCAAAAATCAGGCATCTATTTATAAACCTGTTTTTGCAGCTTACAAAGTTGCAGAGTCAGGTCAGAGAATCTAAATTTATTAGATCTAGCGGAAGGTAACAGCATTTTTGCACATGCGTATACTTAATTGATATTGAACAGTTGATATCGTATGCCACAATTGATGAAATAGTTTTATATTAAACATATGACGTCTAACTATAGACGTATGTCTCCCTCTAGTCCTTCTACCTCTCTCTCTATCACACGTTTCCATTGTAATCAATCGATCAGTTTCAAGTCATCGCCCACCAAACAAAAAAAGGCCTTTTTAAACCAAATCGCAAAAGTGTCGTATATTCCAAATTGTGTACTGTATAAATTTCGAAAGAGGACACAACTACAAAAAACAAATGAAATGTTTATTCTGATGCATTAGATATTCGTGCGTGCCAGATCTAGAAAAAAAGGAAAATTTGACCTATCTGATGCGTTTCGTAGAGGAAATCCTGCAACTTCAAAAAAATAATAAGGCTTTTTGGTTATGGTTGTCAAATTATCGAATAAGCCTGCTTCACTTTCATTAACAGTTCATAAACATTTAAAAAAGGTCTGTTAAGTTAAGAGAAAAAGGGTATAGATTCAATATAGGCTATAAAAAAAAGCTGTAATTTGTTTTTGCAAAAAAATTTGATCGTATTGTATCTTCCTACGAGAAATGGGTACAGTGGATAATATGGTATATGGGAATGTCTCCTTAACCTCCTGCTCCTCATGTTACGACTATTTATGCCACATCTGACCAGACGACATAAGAAGGGATAACAGAAATATGGTGGGGGCAAACGCGAATGAGGAGGAGGCATTCCATATTAGAATAAGGAAGAGGAGGAGGAGGAGGAGGAGGAGGAGGAGGAGGAGGAGGAGGAGGAGGAAGCGCTCCCATATATTATCTATTGGGAACTTTGTGATAATTCTAAACTTAAAAACAATAGCTCATGTCATTACAAACCCCAATGCCTACTCCACAACTAATGTTAATAGTAATAACAATAATAATGTTGTTAACAATAATAATGTTACACTCTGGAATATTTAAGACAAAACCAATGCTAAAACCAGTGGCGGTTGGTCCATAAGGGCACGTGGGCACGTGCCCTACCAAGAAATTAAAAAATGAAAAATGAAAAAAAAAAATGAAAAAAAGTGAAAAAAATAGATTCAGATTTTATATTAATTTATTTCTGTTCTGTCTAAGATCACGCTTCTTGCGATTTCTATAGTCTAACATCCATAATGTCATTCGCGGTAACGGAATAAGTCGTGGGTTGCCGAAGCGCACCGATTAAAGAACACGTTTTGGGCACAGACAAGTTTGTGCCGCTACTGTTTTCTTTACTATCGCGTGCAAAAAAAAAACAAAGTCAGCAATGTATCGTTTCCCTAATAACCCGGAGATTAAACACATTTATAACATCATATCTTGGGTGCTTCCCCATTCTCAGACATCCTAAGCGCTGACGTCAGTGAAGGACCGAATTAATCGAACCTTTCCAAACAAAAAATTTTTGTTAGTCATTTTCTTCTGTTTACAAGTTTAATAAGCAATTTCTCTCACAGTTTCGCAATCCTCAAAGTACATTTAACATATCTGAATTGCTCGTAAAACGTTTTTATTCGGACTTTTTCTTGTGTGGAAGTAAATTTAAGGTTATGTTAGTTTGCTCTTTATTAGTGTCAATTTCAGTTTTTTGGAACGATTTTCAAGTAAATTTTGTTCAATTTATTATTGGTTGTTGTGGTCCCACGATATTTGGACCACGAAAATGGTCCCACGATATTTGATATTAATATTAAAAGAAAATTTTCGTTTGAATCTCTGGGGAAATGGTATGATATTTAAATATATATGTTATATGTCCATTATATATATATATATATATATATATATATATATATATATATATATATATATGTGGTGTGCGGATGGTAGATAATGTTTCTAAATCATGCCGGGTGCCGATTCGTTGACGACTCACGACGTTTCGTCAAAATCTCATTTGGCATTTTCAAGTGTTGTCCACTTCGACTGAAGAGTCCAACTGACGTGCACGGTGGGAAAGATGATGAATATTTTACTGGAAAAGACATGTAAACGAGTGAACAGAGAACCAAACCAAAAGCAAAATCAAAGCATGGCAACTTGAACCGGACGGACATTGAACGAAGAATAATTCCAAGGGAAAAATCAAGCAGATGTCTTAAACTTTACGATCTATCCAAAATGCATAAAGCAGAAATCCCATTAAGGCCCATTAGGTCTTTCATTCAGTTCATGTGAAACCCATTTTCCATTTCTTTAGATCTTTCCATTGGCGCGGTAGTTGGTTCGATTCCAGCGCTCGGATGGTTGTTTTTCTTTATTTTTTCTGCCTGTTTACTTCCTAAATGTCTGTGATTATTTCTAGGCAAGAGTGTAAAATCCGACAACGAATTACCACTCAGTCACGCAAGTTAAAGACTGGGTAAGGCCAGATGCCTTCTGAGAATTGTTCTACGTTGGTCACTTGCAAGTTGGTAGGCTTCCTGATAGACTTATGGGTAAGCACATAACCAATAGTTGATAGCCTGATGGGAGTGCAGGCCTGGCTTGTCGGTGGCTGATGACCGTGGTTCGAAACCCTCATTAAGTTGTAGGTCCAGTCGCTAAATAGCCTTAGTTACTGATGCTCCTCTAACCCCAATACATTTACCTTTACCTTTCTTTATTTACAGACCTGGTATTCATTAAGAATTAAAAATATTATTTAAATTTACCAAAAAATGCCTTTACTTTTCGGTCCACCTAATATTATTTTAGGTATCAATAAGTGTCGATAGTGATTTATTGAATATGTTCAAATATGTCCAAAATGGTTGCAGTCGTCATTTTCCATTAGAAATATTACGCGATTAATATTGTATTAAGTTTAAGTTGTGTTTTTTTAGGCGACCGTATTCGATTGCCGGTTTTAATCGGAACGAGTTATCTTGAAATTGAAATATAAATAGACATCTGTTGAATACGGTAGTTTGACATTGTTCACCGTGTTTCTGTCCGATCTGATGTGGCCAGTTCAATATGAGTTTTACTAGTAGGTGAACTGAAAGGAATCCATCATCCGACAATCATCCGAATTAGTTTTGGATGGATTATCCATTCGTCTGGCGAAATATTCAAATAGAGAGTAATACATAAACTAATTACAGTATGATATTTCTACTGATTTTAATTTTAGTGATTTTAGGATAAAACATTATTGGGCCTACCGGTTTTTTATGTCAATTATTTAATTCTTTATTTGAAAAATTGCAAAAGTCTTCTTTAGTTTCAACTTCTTTAACGTATACAAGGTCTTTTGCCCGTCCCCAGATGTAAAAATCCAACGGAGTTAGATCTGGAGACCGTGGAGGCCATCCCTTCCAATTCACGAATTTGGAAAAACAGTATTTAAATACTGTCTGACTGTTAAGCTCCAGTGTGCAGGAGACTTAACAGTCTATCATTACTATCAGTCTATCATTACAACAGGACTATCATTTTGGAACACAATACTCTTGTCTTCATTAAATATTGAAACCTCACCTAACAATTCTGGTAAGACGTTTTGCAGGAACTCAAGGTAATTATCCCCGTTGAGATGATCAGGTAAGTAATGTGGTCCAATTACATAACTTCCAATTTTATCCTGCATATCAAATATCAGCCTAATGCGTCCTGATACACGAAGTTAGCAATTTAGTAAAGTTAGTAAGACGTTTTTATGGCATGAATGCATACCGTATAGAAAGAGGATAAAGCAGAGATGTTTTTAAAGAATTCGAAGAACATGAGACCCTTTAGTTTTTTATTATATGCAATTTAAAGTTGTGCTTTAAATTTATTTTTACTTCTTCCACAAACTTTGCGAGTCCATTAAAAACGAGATGTCGCTTGCATGTAACATTGCAATGTACCTTAAAATAAAAAATAATTTGGAGGATATACCAATACCTTTTTTAATTCAAGTTTCAATGCTGACTTGTGGCCATAATGCTTTATGGAGGCTGAGGAGATAGCAAAAGACCCCCTATCACTTTTAATTTGGCAAATGATGCACCAAACACCCTGTATATGTGTGTACAAAAAAATTCATATTACATGTTTAGGGCAATAACATATTCAAAATATTATTTGTGGATCCAGCAGTGCAACAACAAAATTAAATTGAAGATGACCAACAAACGATAAAATTAAAGAAATGCTGGTTTAAGAATGGGGCAAAAGCGAAACTAGGAAAGCGTAAATAAAAGAACGAACAGTCCAATCTGGTTTTATTACAGCTCATTAATATTTTTTTCTACATTTCGAAGAAAGAGTATGATGAAATTTTTATAGACGTAACCTAGAAAAGAAATTAAATGTTTGTACAAAAAGCCATTTTTACATACTCGTTTCTAACTAGTGCAATTCTTCTTGGAATTATATTAACACAATTGTTTGATGATATTGTTAACAGAAAGGAATGTATGCTACAAATATACAGGAGACCAGAAAAAGAAGTTACAATTTGAAAAATGTATTTTCTTAGATTAATTTTGTCATTTTTTAAAAACAAATCAAGAACGTTTCCTTACTGAAAAAGCGTTTTATAACACTGTATGATTTATTATAATACACAATAAAACACACTTTTTGTTGCAAATTTCGACTTTATTCATCAATATATTCTCCTTGAAGAGCAATACAATCATTTCAACGCCTTTCCAATATTTCTACACCTTTTTTATAAATATATATTACATTTTTTTTAATATCTTTCAATTTCGGCGATTATCTCTTCATTGGAGCGAAATTTATTTTCAGCGAGCTTTGTTTTGATGTCTGAAAACGGGAAAGCAATTCGAAGTGGAATTTATGCAATTTAGCCATCGTTGCTAACGATTTTGAGGTCTGAGAACGGGAAATGGAGGTCTGAATGAGAAGGCAATTCGAAGTATAATTTATGCAATTTAGCCATCGTTGGTAACGATTTGTGAAACGGTGCATTGTCTTGGTGAAACAGAACTTTTTTTGTTCCTTTTTTTGTTTGGACCCTTTTTTGCGATGTCGTCTTTCCAACGCGCAATAATCCGCAATAACTCTATGTAATATTCGCTATCGATGGTTTTACCTTTCTCGATAAACATTATCTCATGCGCATCCTTTGGGATAAACCATTACCTTGCAACAATACAAATACTATTACCTTGCCTGCCGATGGTTGTATTTTGGTTTGGACGGTTTTCACCATTGTCACAAACTGCATGAAAAAATCTTTTTTATTTCGCTTAAACAGCTCCCAACATTGCTCAGAATTATCAATACGTTTTTGTTTTTGATCCGCTGTGAGCAAAGGCGATACCCATTTCGATAGAAATTTGCGCATTCCCAAATGTCCATGCAAAATAGTGTAAACATTTCCTTTCGATATCTTCATGATATCAGTTATCTCCTGCAGCTTTACTTTACGATTTTGCGAATTTTTCTGATATTGTCTGGTGTAACCACCCCATTTGGACGTCTAAAGTGTTCAGCATCATTGGTGCTTGTACGGCCACGTTTGAATTTAGCATTCCAATCAATTATGATTGATTTTCCTGGGATAGAGTCCAGGTAATGTTTATCAAGCTAGTTTTGCTTCAACAGTATTTTTCTTCACCAAAAAGCAATGCTTAATCAATACAAGAAATTATTGATTATCCATTGTTTTGAAAATAATAAGTAGCGTTTCTTAAAGCACAACTCAGAAACTAGTTGACAGATTGTCATTCAATTTTAACACATGACGTTTGAAGGTTGACACAGTCGACCATTATTAAGGATTTGTCGTAAGTGGCGCCATCTATATGTCAGACCTTATTGACCGATGAATTACGTACTCGTCAATAAATTCTGTCCCTAAACTGTAAAGGTGCGCTAGAATATTTTGAAAAGGCACTCGTGCATTTATTTTTAAGCAAGGCTAACTAGATTTATAACCTAATGTATACAAATCAGTTCATTCCAATATCTTAAGCGGTATACATTGAGTGGAGGGAACCACATTAGCTGTGGTGTCTAAGGCGTCAGCCTCATGTTACGGCAGTTAATGTGGAGAGGGTTCGAATCCCATACTAGGCAAAAAAGTTTTTCTCAAAATTCTTGTGAATGTTTCTAGGTAAGAGTGTAAATCTGACAAGGAATCACCCCTCAGTCACGCCAGTTCGAGGCTGGGTAAGGCCGGATGCCTTCTGAGAGGTTTTCTACGTTGGTCACTCGCCAGTCGGTAGGCTTCTCGAAATACTTTCAGTTAAGCACAAAACCAAGGGTTGATAACCCGAAGGGGTGCTGACAGGGGTTTTCGGTAGCTGATGAATGTGGTTCGGAACCCACGTTAAGCTGTAGGTCCAGTCGCTAAATAGCCTTTTCAGTTGCTGATGCGCCTCTAACCCCAAAACTTTATTTTACATTGAGTGGAGTAACAAAGAGAATCGTATTACTGTTTTAGTGTTATATAACTACAATAACTCAAAAACGTGGATCTTTAACTTGCTCAAACCGTTAAAAATATCATAAAAAAATCCTTTATCATGCTATGAAACGATACAAGATCCCATCTGTCTATAACAGAGCAAGAAGTAGCCGAGTCAGGTCAGGTCCTGTTGACCTACGCCTATGCAGATGACCTCGCTGTAATAACCAAATCCAAAGGAAAATTAATAAAGGCAGTAGCAGGAATAGACAGAGAAGCCAGAAAGTTCAGATTAAAGATCAATGAAGAAAAAACAAAATACATGATAGTGGAAAGAACCTAAGAAAAACACCTGACGTATACTAAAGAACAATTGCAATTCTAAAATATATATTATTTTTATAAAAAATACAAATTTATATTTTAGCACATACTAGGATGGATGTTTTAATAAAATAAACCATAACGTTAATAAAATAGTAAAAAAATAATTATTTCATTAATACAATATAACCGAAAATCAAAAAAAAAAAAAAAAAAATATATATATATATATATATATATATATATATATATATATATATATATATATATATATATGTATATACACATATATATGAACATTGGGTAGTTGCTTGACCGGGAGGAAGCCCCACCCATCCCATACATTGGAGGGTACATGTTTCGTCTGTTGGTGGTTAGACTTATCAGGGTACCGACATATGATCTCGCACCAAGAATAGGGAGTCCCTCTCCACAATCCAACAACCCATATTTTCGCCGACTTCTCGTCGGATGGCTTATTCATGGAGTTTTTTGACTTCTTTGGACTACGTCCAATGAGACAACAGTAGTCAGGAGTTATACACCCCGACCGTTGAGTTCCACAATCTCATGTGGAACGCACAACAACCTGTGTCTCCGTGATAATGAGCATTGGGTAGTTGCTTGACCGGGAGGAAGCTCCACCCATTCCTTACATTGGAGGGCACGTGTTTTGTCTGTTGGTGGTTAGACTCATCAGGATACCGACATATGCTCTCTCGCCAAGAAGAGTCCCTCTCCATAATCAAACAACCCATATTTTCGCCGACTTCTCGTCGGATGGCTTATTCATGGAGTTTTTTTACTTCTTTGAACAAAAAACTTCATATATATATATATATATATATATATATATATATATATATATATATATATATATATATATATATATATATATATATATATATATATGTATGTATGTATGTATATGTATGTAAGGAGACAAAATAAATCAAGAAATAGCGCAGGCTACATAATGAGATATAATGAGAGGCTACAAAAATAATGAAAAAGTAACAATATGGGTCCCATTGAGAGAGAGAAAAGAAAGGGAGGGCCGATAGGGTGATGGTGGAAGGTGGAAAAGAATGCAAAACCTACTGGGCATTGCAAATTGGTGCAGAATAGAATTCAGAGACAGGAAAAAATGGAAGGGCATAACCAAAGAGGTCAGGACACATAACAAACTATGATTAGAAGAAGAGGAGTAATCCCCCCCGGGGGTTTGAACGATTATGACGATGATGATCGAGTTTAGAATCGTCTGTATCAATTAAGTTAATTTATGTGATATGAAAAAGAATATCATTTGAAAAAACTAACGTCAAATCAAGTGTTACAATACAATAAAATGCTGACTTTGGTTTTTACCATTTTGCAAGTGAATGCGTTTTCAAACAAAATCTGTCCGATGAATGTTAACAGTAGTCGATATTGTGCGAAACTATTTCAAAACTTAATGTTTTAAAATGCACAATTATATGCTATTATTTTAATAGTGAGTTACATTTTAAATAATTCTTTCGTGTAACAGGCAAATTGCAGTTACAGGAAAAAGTATATTTTACGATTACCTATTTCAAAGTTTTATTTACAGCGGTTATGTCGGTTACAGTAAAAGTTCGATACTGCTTCGGACCTACTTATATTCGATATTGTAATTACACAAGCTGCAATTTAAAACTGTAATTCTTAAATGGAATGGGTCTTTTTTCAGGGCGTCTTCTTGTACATTGTATATAGTTACACGAGTTTTCTGATCAAAAAATCTCTAATCTACACAAAAGAACACTTATTTAATAATTTTATCTCTTCTCTGAAGTGGATTTCCCAAAGATCAACAAAATATCCTTCTGTGGCTTCTTAATTCGATTTAAAATGCCTACCAGCGAGGAGTTTTTTGAGATTTAGAACTAAACGGAAGTCAAAAAGGGTCAAATGATTTATTAAGCACAAAGAGTGCGGCAATTTTTAGTTCGTTTTAAAAATGCATATTAAATAAAAATATTTTTAAATGATTTATACTTTATTTTCGAGTGTTCACTTACCGATTAAAAACGGATACAATTATATTTAAATGACTGCCTCGGCTGGATTTGCAGTAGCCCATTCTCTCGACCCAATTTTTCAGTACAGTTTTAATCGTTTGAGTCTCTATTTCACCAAGAACTTCATATTTCACCAATTAATTGCGTCTTTTAAATCCTCAATCGTATCTGGATAATCCATAACATCTATCCTTGACGGATCCCCACAAATAATACTCCAACGGAGTCAAGTCGTAGCTCCTAGATGGCCAGTTGACATCGTCATTTCGGTTGATAACGCGATTTCCGAAGGTAGCGTGCAAAACGTCGATTGTAGCTTTGGATGTGTGGGCAGTGGCGCCATCTTGTTGAAACCAAATATCGGCCAAGTCTTCCTCTTTAATCGTAGGGAATAAAAAATCAGTTAGCATGGCGCGATAACGGTCACCATTGACTGTTAGTGAGGCTCTTTACTCATTTTCAAAGAAAAGGGCCCTATGATGCCTTTGGACCATTTTCCACATCATGCAATCAGTCGTTTTGAGTACATTGGCTTCTCAGTTGCTACGTGTGGATTTTCTGTGCCCCAAATACGGCAATTTTACTTGTTCACATAACCACCAAGGTGAAAATGAGCTTCGACAGAAAAGATGATTTTTTGGGTAAAAATGTTCATCTTCTTCCAACCGATAATTGGTCCATTCAGCGAAGCAAAAATACAATAGATGGTCAATGGCCTTCAATTCTTAGTAGGCCTTCATACCGAGGTCTTTGTGTAAAATTCTTCGCACAATCCTATCATCGATGTTCAATTCTTGTGAACAACGACGGGTGGAGGTTCACGGATGTTGACGCACACTTTCAGCTACAGCAGCAATATTTTCCCTCGAACGAGTTGGGCGGTGATGTGGAACGGCCAACCGATAATTGGCCCCCACAGCGAAGCAAAAATACAATAGATGATCAATCGCCTTCAATTCTTGAACCGATTGGACTTTGTAAGCCTTCATACCGAGGTCTTTGTGTAAAATTCTTCGCACAGTCCTATCGCCGATGTTCAATTTTTGTGAACGATGACGGGTGGAGGTTCTCGGATGTTGCCGCACACTTTCAGCTGCAGCAGCAACATTTTCCATCGAACAAGCGGGACGGCAATGTGGAACGTATGTATTGTCTATTAACATGCCAGTCGATGAACTTTTTTCAGAAATTTCCTTATACCGTCCTCAGTTGACGCTTCATTTTTACCGAATTTTGTACGCAATTTTCGCCAAATGACTACTTTGAAAATATGTTTTCAATATTTCCCAACGTTGATCAAGCGTATATCGACTGATTTTCTACTAATACTGAATTTCTGTCACTTGACAGATGACAGTAGAGGCTATGAGAGGAACAAGAACCGATAGTTCAAAAACGAACCACAAGATGCCGCACCCTTTATAACATTGTCATGTTCGCAAACAACTGATAATAAATTATATTTTTTTCTCAATTTAGTTCTATCTAGCCTTAAACCCTATATCCCCACAACTAAACAACAGCAATATTGGATATAAACTTGAGGAATCCAAGAAAGCTCTCTCATTTACTATATACTATATATGGATGACTTTAAACTAGAGTTTAAACTAGAGAAAAATTAAATTCTTTGATAAAAACGGTCGAAACATTTAGTAAGGCTATCATAATATCATTCGGACTGGATAAATGTTCTACCATTAGCATACAGAAGGAAAAGGTACAGAGTCAATATTCAACATTGTGTAACATACAACTGGTATTAGAAGGATCCTACCAATATTTAGGAATATCCCAAAAGCAAAAACTTGATCATCACTAGTTAAAGAAGGACTTTTCCACTCTATACTAAAAGAGACTTACAAAACGTTTGAACACCAAGCTGAACAGAGGAAAACTCCATTATTAAATGGTCAGAAGCTGACCTTAATGAAATTGATAGGTTGACACTCCGACATTGACAGTTCTGATTCCTGCATCCAAACTCATCTATGAAAAGACAACACATTCCAAGAAAATTGGGAGGTTAGAGGCCTTGTGAACGTAAAAAATGTATGTCTCAATCAAGAAAATAGCATGAGAAAACTCTTCATTGATTCAAACAGTGCGCTAATGAAATTGGCTGCAAATGAGGACCGGGGTTTCACCCTATTAAACCTAAATAAACAAAATTGTATTGATAGCAGAACAACACTTTCAGATTGCGTTCGAGAATTGAAAGGACAAACATTACATGGATGGTATCTTCACTGCCACTAGAAGATAATACTATTGACGAACAATTGTGTCTAGAATGGTTGACCGATGGATTGTTGTACCTAGAAACAGAAGGTTTCGTGATATCTATTCAAGACAGGGTAACAAAAACAAAGAACTATGAATGATATATACTGCATTTGGATGTAATCGACAAGTATAGGAAATACGGTACTCTGTGGACACCATTGAGCACCTAATTGGTGGTTGCACAGCTCCAGCTCCTAATGCTTTTTTAGGATTGCATAATTAGTTGGCGAAAATTATACATCAGCAAATTGCACTAAAATAATCGCTATTAGAAAAGGCACCTCCTCCAAAGTACGCGCCTTCTCCGGTACTTGAATCATCCGATGTCATTTTTTACTGGAACAGATCAATCACTACTGATCACTCAACAGATAAGGAACAGATCAATCACTCAACAAAAAGGAGAAAAGGGCATTTATAATTAACATCGCAGTGCCGCTCTCTCGCAATATTAGAAAAACCAAGATGGAAAAATCCACGACTTCCAAGAACCCACTTGGAAACTGTGTAAGGCAGATAGTACCCTTCGTTATATCCGCCGAAAGCATGATAAGTAAGACATTTTCAAAGAACCTCAAGAGCCTGGGTATCTCGAAATCGATTGTCATAATGGAACAACGTGCCGTGCTCTTGCAGACGTGTCACATTGTTCGTAAAATCCAATGCTAGGGTGAGAGAAACTGAGTGCGGAAGCCAAAAGTGCGCTTCGTCGGAAAATAATATTTTTTCTCAAAGAAGCAGGGTCACCTTTCAACTTTTACCAGTTTCTACACGCTGTTGAATCGTATGTCTTTCCACGGTGAATTGGTAGAATGTACTGAACACAGCAGTCTATGAGCGACATTTACATTTCAAACAGAAACTCTTTATAATTAAATGTTACTACATCCATCCTATAATCCTGACCTTGCACCATTAGACTTTTACTTATTTCGTTCGTTGCAAATCTGTTTGTCAGGTATAATCACTCAAAAAGATCAGGTTTTTAAAAGTGGAATCATCCAATTGACTTAAAAATGTCAAAATAATATTGTGCAAAATAGTTAATTTATCATTTCATAGTTAAGTTATTTTATTTCAAGAGAAATATTCCTTAATTTCGTAATAAAAGGTGAGTAGTACTGTCCAGTAATATCAACTATCGGTTAACTTTAGTTAGATAACAGAACGAAGCTAAAATCACTTATAATTTAAGAACATAACGAACCAGGTTCTGATAGCTTTCAGCTTTTCGGAATTGTAATATGTTATCTTGTCAGACGAATTAAAACCAGAAAAAAACCTTTCACGCCTTTACAAGGCAAAAACTGATCTTTTAACATCTGACATGTAGATTTATAATGTAAATTATCAGTATAGGCGTCAGAAAATTGGGGCATTGATCGAAATAATTGGACCTGTCACAATATATCACAGTCCTGTATGAGTTTAACACGCTACCGTGAACCTTAATGGAAGAGAAATTATCCGTATCAAAGTAATGCTTTCGCAATTAGTGCATAAAATAGTTAGACTCTTTTAAGAATTTGAGTTTCTATAAGAATTATCTCTTTTTATATATAAAATTATGCTCCATTTTGGAATGACTGTTTTGATAAAAGTAAAGGTGAAATAATGCACTTAAAAAAACATGTGTAACCTACAGTAATCATATGTGGCACTACAACACAGAAATAGTCTTGACCTGTCGTCATGGCTTTTGCTTTATAATTTGCTACTTATGTGTCCGCAATAACAAATAAAAATAAATATTTATAATTGCAAATGGTTTTATTGTTTTTCAAAATATTCTCCGCGATGATCGATACACTTTTGCATACTCTTGAAGCAATTTTCACAGCACTTTTTCCATTCCGATTGAAGTTTCTCCAAAACATGCATTTTGAAGCATCTACCGTTTCTTCTGGTGTCGAAAATTCTTGACAATGTAGCTTTCTTCAAGGACGGGGACAAAAATAAATCATTGGGTGCCAAATCAGGACTATACGGCGGATAAGCCATCAAATCAATGTTTTGACCGGTCAAATATTGAGTTGTTCGGTCTGATATGTGATAACTCGCGTTGTCATTGTGAAGAATGATCATGGTTCGGTTGTTAATTTTCTTATTTCTTTAAATACATTGACCGTTCTACAATTCTCTGGTTGCACTGTGACCACATGTCCATTTATCCCAAAAAAACAGGCGACCATTTGCTTCGAAGTGCTTCTTGCGCGAACAGCTTTTTTTGGGTTTGGCTCATTTTGAAAAACCCATACAGTCGACTGTTGTTTACTTTCGGATTGATATGCATAGATCCAAGATTCGTCACCTGTGTAGATGGTATACATGACTTTTGACGCACCACGATTGTATTTTTTGGGTATTTCTTTACACCAATCAGCACGAGCTTTTTTTGAGCGATTGTCAAATTATGTTGAATCCAACGTGCACAAATATTGTTCAAGGCTAAATGTTCATATCAAATCTTGTTTATGCTTGTCATACTAATGCTTTGGGATGCATCAATCACACGAAATGTCACATGATGATCTTGCTTTATCAGTTCGCGCATAGTATCGATATTTTCTGGCACATCAACCGATTTTGGACGACCTTCTTTAAATTCGTCGGTGAGCGAACGACGCCCACGATTGAATTCACTAAACCAGTGATATACAGTGGTTCTAAATGGTGCTCCATCGCCAAAAATCGAAGTGAGTTAATCGATGGACTGTTAGTGAGATAATCCACGTCTAAAGTCATAGTAAATCATCGCACGAAAATCCATTTTTTGACTGAGATGAAATTTTCAAGTCACTATACAACACAAATGACAAAACGTTCTAAGTACGTATACAGTGAACAATATCAAACTTTACGATGTATATCAGAGGGCAACAACGCCTAGCAACACCATTGTTGCCAATTTCGGATAATTAAATAACAATCCTCGTATATAAAATTAAAGTAAAGAATTACGGTTGATTAACTTAATGGGAAACTAGATTACAGTTCTCAAAGGGTTGGACTAAACCACAGTAAAAGTGACAATAAATAACATAAAAGTGTTGACGTTAGAGGCCTCGCTGGTATATAACATATAACTCTATAGCTCCATATTTTACGATACATTTTAACCTCTCGACTACAAAACTGCACAAAACGTCCATTTTCCAAAAAAATGTACTTGTACAAGAAGTTTTTGTCAATAACTTATTTATTAATGAACGAAGATAGACTAGTATTATTTCAATTTTTTTAACAACGAAAAATGTATTCCTTAATAAATATTTAAACAAAAAATTATAATAAGGTTTTAAATGTACTTGCTTTTAAATAATGTACTTGCCTGTTATACAGGATGTTAGGTAAACATGCGACAAAAATGCAAGGGGTTATTCCTCGTCCTATTCTAAGAATATTTTGTCCTACGATGATTTTTGAAAAACCCCTTTGTTTCGAAGATACAGGGCGAACAAAATTTGCGACAACCATATTTGATATTTGTTGAAATCATTAATGTCAATAAAAGTAGGATGTACGTCAATGAGTTTATCAAGTACAATTTTTTTTTTCGATCTCGATCACTTGGAACGGCTGTTTTATCTAGTAAGTGGATTTCATCGGTCGCATTTGTTTACATAGATTGAGTGACGTTTGGCTGTTTGACGTGTCTTAAATAGTGAGTGAAGTCCTCTATGTATACAAACTATGTATGTATATGTATACAAACTATCTATGTATGTATACAAACATATATGGACTTGCTGATGGCAATGCATTACAAGCTAGGCGATTGTACAGTGAACGATTTCCAGCCCGTAATGTCCCCGACCGAAAAATCTTTGAAAACATTCATCGACGTCTTCGTAAAACAGGCACATTGAAACGAGCTAAAGGGTCAGGAAGATCACTGACTGTAAGAATGGTACAATTGGAACAGAATGTGCTGGACATGATAGCGGAAGAGCCTGGTAGTTCTACGCGAAAAATTGCAAATACTTCGAATGTGAGTCACTGGACAGTTTGCTACAAATAGATTTGGACAGATACTACCTGTTGATTTTCCTCCACGTATTGCATTATGTCAGTGGATATTGCAAACTTTACATCGCATCCCTCTATTCCTGACACAAATTCTTTTCACCGATGAAGTCACTTTCGCAAGAAACGCAATAAGGAATTTTCATAATAACCATATGTGGGCAAATGAAAATCCGCATGAGGTATGCGAAGATAGTTTTCAACATCAGTTCTTGTTGAATGTTCGGGTTGGAATTGTAGGTGACTATCTAATTGGACCGGTATTTCTATCACAAAAACTTACTGGCGAGGTGTATCGCAACTTTTTGGAAGCAACGCTACCTGAGTTTCTGGAAGATGTACCATTGGCAACAAGGCATGAAATGTGATTTATGCACCACCACGTGATGGTGCACCACCACATTTCAGTTTGGTTGCTCGTGATTTTTTAACAGCAACATACGGATATCGCTGGATTGGTCAAAGTGGGCCACACGTATGGCCTGCTCAATTCCCGGAATTAAACCCCCTGGATTATTTCTTCTGGGGATATCTGAAGTCATTAGTTTACGCTACTCCATTGAAGAATTTGGATGATTTGCGAAATCGGATAATTGCTGGGTGTAACTCAATTAGAAACGACCCTGGTGTGTTTGAAAGAGTTCGGCAGTCAATGACGAGAAGATTGAATGCTTGTATCAAGGCTGGAGGAAGTCATTTCGAACATTTATTGTAGATTCAGCAACTTTACATGTACTTTTTGATAATAAAATGTTGTTAATGTCGTAAATGTTGTTCATCCTGTATCTTCGAAACAAAGGGGTTTTTCAAAAATCATCATGCAACAAAATATTCTTAGAATAAGTCAAGGAATAACCCCCTTTAATTTTTGCCGCATGTTTACCTAACACCCTGTATAATCTTCACATCCTTATAAAGGGTGATTTTTTTAGTGTGTCCGAACTTCCGATAAGGGTCGATGCCAAATCATCACGGCAAACGTCATCATGTCAATCATCATGCACATCAAATATCTCGCAAATCATCATTGAGCGTTTAACATCAGAGCAGTGCTTGCAAAATATCGATATTTATTATCAAAATCAGAGTTCTGTTTGCCAAACTAATGTAGCTTTTTATAATGCACTTAGGGCCGGTTCTACAATTCAAGAATATACCGGGTACAAGCTATACTTGGAATAAACCCCCATTACGCCCTGTCTACAGAACTGGCGTTTCAAATTTTATTCCAAGTAACTTATACCTGGTATATTCTTGCGTTGTAGAACCGGCCCTTAGCACTCAACCTAGCGATGTATTCCCGCAATTATCGACAAATTCTGAACGGATTTCACGCTGCTCGATCAGCTCATCAAATCAAAAACAAGACAGAAAACCGACAAAACTATTTATATTTTTATTTTTTTCCTTGTAATTAAAAAGTTATATTAAATTGAAAATATTTTTTTTAACCTAGTACCGATGATGCGCCGACAATTCCCAAAAAAACACGAGCGCATATGACCTCACAATGGTAAAACGAACGCCAATATCGGGTCCACTCGGAACAATTCGGAAGTTACATCGAAATTTTCTTTCCGCACGTTCGGAAAGAATCGGAGTTCCGGGCAAATAAAACAATTTATCGATCTTAGTAATTGTTTTATAGGTTTAGCCTATATCTTTGACTGCATTTGTTGGTTTGCTAGCGATTTGAAAATATACTTGCTTGTAATTGTTATTTAGGCTTTCGGTGCTGTTTACACGAAGAAAGACAGTCGACATAAGCAATGATCAACGCGTGATCAGCACGTGATTTTTAGCCAGAAACACTGAGCGCCCCTGTTATTGGCGGGAATCGGTAGAGCCAATTTAAACCACCAATGAAAACCCAGATGATAGGCAGGTTGCCGTTCGACAGGGTTGGCGGCAGTAACTCATACACGGTCTTGGTTTTTTTCATTTATTGAATTGTATTCGATTTATTAATAATTGTATTTTGCTTCCATAAAATGTCTGATACGGACACAGCTGATGAAGTTGTCGATATTAGCTATATCCCGCCTTAAAAGAGAACAGTTCCTGTAACGATCACGTGCAATATGCGTGAAAATGTCTGGGTTTAATTTCTTTCAGCAATAAATAGGCTATAGATCAGAGTTTCTTTTATTTTTAGCAATCGTTTTCATAATTTTTATTTAATTCATGTCGAGAAAACAAATTAACGTGCCAAATTTGTAGGAAGGAATACTTCTGCGTGTCCGCAAATAATCTACATGTAGCAACACAACCCAGAGTTGTAACAATGCGAAAGCCCTACAAGATGGTCTATTTTGTAGGATATGAATAATAATATTCCAGAAAGCGCGAATAGACAAGAACAAAATTCGACCACCAATTTGGAAGGTAATCGTATATAAAATGTCTTATTCTTATGAAAGTTTTGCAGAATAATCTAATTTGTAGATAGTCAAAGAGTACAGAAATTTATGTGACTATAAAAGTTTTCCACTCAAAAGAACTAGGTGACTTCTGTTATCTGGGAAATCTCTAGGCATGCATTATAGATAGTTAGCAGCTGGGTTTATTCATATTTGCAAATATTATTAAATTAAGAGTCAAATATGGTGGTTTGTAAAACATATAAGGCGAAGAATCGTCATTGTTTGAAAAATACTGAACACCTTAATTAAAGCAATAATGTAGTATCGGTGATTTTTTTTTTGAAAATGTTGCTTTTAAAGTTGTGGTTTTAAAAGTATTGCAAACTTCAATGAAAACAATCAAACTATTATAAAAACAAATATGTACGTAATTTTGAGTAGTGATTGTTTATATTCTGAAATGATTATTAATATAGTTTACATGTTATAATCTAGTGTAATATATTATCCATATTATCCTAGTTGGGGTAAGTTTTAGTATGTATATTTAATAGTGTATTAAAAAACATTGCTTCGCTTCTTGAGGATAAAAATATAGAATTAATTAAACTGCCTTTGGTTATCACAATCTAAGGTTTTAGAAGGCAAACGAATTGCTATTCATATAGAATACGTCATTAGAAGAATACGTTTGATATTCTCGAACCTCACGCAGTTATTAATCATAATATATTGCCTTATACAGACTAGATTGTTATCATTGCTGTAGCATTCTATAATCACCTATAATATCAACATGAATTTATTAATATTCATAACTAATTACGTTTTAAAAATCAAATTTACTTAACGTTCTTTTTATAACAAACTATTATAATAAAAATATAATTTAATATTATAAATCTGTGACCATGAAAATATCCACAGCAGGCATATTATTAGAATTAGCCTTTATGAAACATTTGTCACACATTACTGAACTAAATTAGTAACCAACAATATTTTATTTTGCTCTATTTTATTATACAAGCAGAAGCCGTTGACAGTACAGACGTGAAAATACTTTACCATAATGACGTCATACATGACGCCAATCGCGCACACATGCAGCCAATCGCGGCGTGTTCACCGGCGGCGTTTTAATTAATTCATAATTTAAAAAGCAATAAAACAATTTCTTACTTTGTTATCTATCACTTTTATTTTTAAACAAAATTTGTGTGAGTATAGTTTCGTAAAACGATTTTACATTCTCAGTTTTAAAGTTTTAACTTTAAAGTTTTGAAGTAGTGTTTGAGAATGTAAAATCTTTTTACGAAACTATAGTCACACAATTTTGTTTAAAACTAAAAGTGATAGATAACAAAGTAAAAAATTGTTTTATTCCTTTTTAAAAAATGAACTATCACAAAGTAACGGACAAATCAATCAATAATTTTTAATTCATAATTAATTTTAAAAAAAAACAATTTACAGTTTTTCACATTGATTATCAATATTATTTACGATAAAGTTTTAAAATAAAGTTAGAAAAATCGATATTTATTTTTTATTCAAAAACCCAATTGCTATAAAAAGTAGTCAGAAATTAGATTGACAGAATGAGCTTTGTCAGAAGTAGCCGCGGTGGACATTTGTCCGAAATTGTTTTCAAACATTAAGGCGAATTGTAAGGAATATTTTTGTGACTTCCTGATCCTTGATTTCATCTCAAATAAAACGATAGGTCTATCGTTTGTTTAGAACGTCTTTTATCGTACAAATGTAAGAAATATGTCTGTTTAATTTACATTTTCCGGTCTTCTGTTTTATCTCAGGCAAAACGATAGTTTTACCGCATTTTTTTGTTAAGAATAGCGTTTGTCACATAAAGGACCTTAACCAGATGCCGACTACTTTCCATTTTTCGCTTTATTGACGCTATGTTATGTTGTAAAAATTTACGACTTATTCAATATGAGTTCGCTTATCCTGTCTAAAAGCTTCGACGACCCATAAAGGCAGTTAACCGCCCGACGTTCGAAAAAAGCGGGGCATTTTTAGAGATGGCTTCATTTAGGCATTATATTAAATTATATATTTAAGAACAAAAAATAAATATATAATTTTGGAAGTAATACATTTTTTTTACCGAACTTCAGGGCAAGACGAAATCATAGCAGAAATGTTGAAATATACGGAAGAATAACAAAGGAAGAAGTTTTATCACTGCTACACGATATCATAACAGAAAAGAAACTACTAACCCACTGGAATATGGGTATAATATTGCCCTTGTTTAAAAAAGGAGATATCAAAGAAAGGAGATTCTGGTAAAATATTTGCCAGAATAATAGAGCATAGGCTGAGGGAAAAATTAGAAGCAACATTAAAGGAACCACAGGTTTCAGAAAGGGTAGAAGCACAAACAAGATCTGATATTTGTAATTAGACAACTAGGAGAATAGGTTAAGAAAAAAACTGAAATCCGTATTTGTTTCATTGGCCTGAAAAAAGTATTTGATAAAGTAAAAAGGAGGGATGTGTGGAAAAGTCTAAAGAAACGAGGAGTAGAAGAGAGAGCAATAGAAATTATCAAGGCCTTATACAACAACAAGAATAAGGTAATAACGTATAACGATGAATCCACATAATCTATGAAGAAACAAACAAATCGATGAATTGAACGTCCGAAACGGACTTGAGAAGAACAAGTTCGACAAGCGGCAAAAAAATGAGGAAGTCATTGGAATGATGCTAGAAAATTAATCCTGGAAGGAACTCATGAAGTGTAAAAAATCATGAAATACAATCATGCTGAAATGTAAACTGTCAGTCTTACACCCAACGGTAAGCATCATAAAGCCCAAAATATTTGTTACGTTATAAAAAACACAAAGATGGAATAAAAAAAAGTAGTCAAAAAATGTACATTCAAAAAAAAATATTCAGCAGCAAAAATGCTTTATAAGAAAATTTTTATTCAATTTAATTTAATTCACGAAAACGCAAATATTTTAATACAAACAATAACTTTACAGCTGCATCTATAAACAAACAGGATAATTGTGTTTATTTTGAATATTTTTATTTAAAAAAATCCTATAGAAACATCCAACATAAATAATTGATACTAAATATTTTAGAATAATTTTTTGTGGCTATAAATGAAACAAACAATACGTACCTCAATTCGGTGGTAGAGTCCACCAGAAGTCTAACGCAATCCAAGCACCCTCTAGCGGCGGCGTAATGAAGTGCCAGAGTGGCATTACCGCCGTGCGCTTCGCCGGTAACTGCGTGACCTTTCTCCAGCGCCGGCATGGCGCCACCTATGGTGCTGCTCTCTCTCGACTCTGCTTCCCACAATAGCCAGCGCAATACGTTCAAGCGGCCGTGCCTGCAACCAGTAAAACACATGAAAAATATAGATCACTGTTGAGTGCTGGTCTAAACATTCTTTCTTCAGTATTATAGCGATTCCGCTAATAAGTCGCGAAATTAACGCAATTTTAAAACAGTATTTTAAAAAAGGTTTCAAAGCAACTGACGTTCGCTCATAAGAGTTGCGAAGTCAAGAGGGAAAGTGCGTCTGGTTCATAAAGTTCTGAGTCTGAAGTTTCTCGATGCTGATGTTTTAAGAGCTGCGGCTGCAGATCCTAGAACGAGCACTAAGAAACTTTCAGGGGAATTAAAAGTATCCCACGTTACCGTTAATTGAACTGAACTTTGAAATTCTCGCTTACCCGGCATACAGCAGTGATCTCGTTGTGGGTGAGGAACAAGCGGATTAACACTTGCACAGAAGACGGGGAAAAACCTGGCTACATCGAGGTTTTCACCTCCAAAGACTCATCGGGGTACCGAAGATAAATTCCCTGGGTCAAGGATGGTTGAGGCTATAGAGCAAATAACGGTCTATATACAAGCACTCTCGTCCACTGATTTTTCATAAAGGTAAAAATATTGCGAATCCAAAGGAAAAGCCATCCAAACCAAAAGAATCGTTTTTTTTTTAATATTTCATCAATTATAAGAAGCTTCTTTCTCCAGGAATGAAATAGTGGACATTTTGAATGGTTAATTTAATAAAATGTGTGTGTAATAATGTGTAATTATTAATCATGTGTTTTTAATGTGATGTGAATCGTTTAAAAGGTATTATAGTGTAAAAAACAACATGGTTAGCGAAACTGCGTCGAGCAGTTCAAAAAAGTGTTTTGGTGTTTAGTAGTAAATCTCTTCAAGTTTAGTGTTTCACACCAAAGGTTCCAATAGAAGAATTGATCATAGACTATATTAATCTATAACAGGCGTCTCCAAACTTTCTAGCCTTAGGACCATACTGATTACTCCAGTAAGTTCCAAGGGCCAAAATCGTTTCAATTTCTCTGCCATTATCTATAATTTCTAAACTAGTTGCCGAGTACGCGCCCTAAACAAGAATACGTTTGCTAAATTCGCTAGTTGCAGACCGCATTGATGACACTGGCGGGCCGTAGTTTGGAGACCTTTGATCTATACCAACAGTGAATAACTAAGTACTTCAAAAACGCAAATATTTTTGTAATACCCTAGTAGAATCAGTAAAGTTTAAAAATGAAATAAGAAAAAACTGCTTGGTCCGCTAGAGAGCCTCCAAGGTTTGCTCTTTTAACATCACTAAGGGTTTTAGGTCAAATTAAAAACCTGTTTCGGGCAGTTCTTTCTAGAGCCAACATTAGATTTTCTTTAAACTATTCTAGTTGCTCACCTAATACGTTGTTTATTAATTCTAGTGTTCCATTTTAACAAATAAACAACATAAATAAAAAAAAATCTCTGGCATATTTCTATAATGAATATGTAAAAGTTTATTATACATTAATTAAAAGAATATATAGCCGAAGGCCATAATGCCGCCATGGTCTAATTACAATTGGAGTGTTTTATAAATATTTCGACGTGCCGATCTAAGCCAATTAGAAAAAAACGACCCACTAAAATACCATCGTCGTTAACGATGCAAAAATAAACAACGAATACATACGGCACAACTTGCACGAGCGCCACATGTCGGACCATGAGGCACTTAAAGACCGTTTGTACCGTTCAAAGACTATTTTGGTATAGATTTGTTGTAATTCTAGTGGGTAATATAAATTTAGATAAAAGGAATCCTATATTCATCTATAGGAAGCTATGTTCGCTACTAAAACTATTGCAATCATATTATATGTACCAAAAAAACATCATCCAATAAAACAGCATATTTTTAAACAAAACGATCGGATGTACTCTCGGACTAGGGTTTAACCCTTTGACTCCCAATGAGTTAATGCATCCCCGACAAAATATATTTAGGCACCGGTGGAACAAAGCTCCATTCAACTGCGGTTCACTTCGTCCCAGTGGTAGTTTGAAGTATATTCAATGACGCAAATTCAGCTGTTGACCTTGGTCCGCCGTTATTATGTTATTGAGGCCTCTAACATAACACATTTATTTTATTTAGTCTACCCCTTCGAGAACTGTAATTTATTGTCACGTTTATTTTGTTTAGAACTCTTAGAACCCTTTGAGAACGATAATTTAGTTTCCTAATTAGGCTAATCACCAAGAACTGTTTAATTTTATATAAAATCATATAACCAGCCCTTCAGGCTCACTTTATAGTTGATTTTCGTTCTATACGCAGTCATATTAATTAAGTCAGAAGCTCTTTCATGATTGTTAAATTTCGTTTTTGTAAAATAAATGAAAAATAAATACAACTAATTTGCCGAATCGAATTATTTAACTTTATCATTTTTGTTGTCAGATTCCAGAACGTTGAACTGGTTGTGCATTGTCTTTACAATGTAAGTGTTTTTTTTCTTTACTATAATAAGACATAAAATTATTATTATATGTTTATTTCGTAAAAAGGCTGATGTTTTTGTGTTTTACAATAAATTGAATATTTACATAATAAATTCACTTGGTAAGTAAAAATTCTCTAAACGAATCTATACGCTGTAATTTGGTTTATGGCTCCGAACTCTGTAATCTGGTTTATGGCTCAACTTATATTGCAGCTAGTATATTTAATGATGGATGTACTAGTGTATTATAAATGATGCAATTATTAAACCTTGTAATTGGCCCAAACGCACTGCAATTTGCCGAGAACTTGGATTCTCAACGAATATCTATAGCCAAACAGGAGACTAAAGAGGTCAGGAAATTGAAAAGAGCTGCTCAAAAAGAGTCGCAGGACATTGTGGCAACAATGGAAGACCTCATTACAGTACAGGAATCGCAGATGGGAAGGTAAAAATATTTGGTTTTAAGACGCTGACGCCCTATTGTTTTTCTTTTACGTTTTTTTCGAAACTACTTTTTACAAACTGTTGTACAAGATATCTCAAGATATCTTGTACAGCAACGCATATTCTTTATATTATCTAAGACGAAGCATAGGATTTTTTTTCGATTGGGTGAGACGTTCATAAGTTATACATTTTATAAACTCAAAATTTCGATAAAAATCAGAGTTTTATTTTTCAAACAGCTGTAATTTCTACAAAAAAAAATTCCTATGCTTCATAGTAGCTTTTCTTTCTAAATGAGAAAACAATATTCAGACGGTGCCTGACAGAGAAAATAATTACAAGATCAGCAAGGATTTTCAAAAGAGGGTCTAACTTGATGGCTCATATATTTCAGATCTGGTATACGACTCTTTTTCTCATATCGCTATGTATATCTGTGTATTTGATTTCTTGGTTTTCTCGAAGTCGGTATGTTGTGCTATTTATTTGTTTGGGGCCTAAGATTTTTCTTATGATTTTTCTTTTTTTCTTTTCAATCTCCTCAATGTCTTTCTTTCTATTCAAAATGAGCGTTTCTGTCTCATATAGACATTCTGGTTTAATAACTGCGTTGTAATGTCTCGTTTTATGTTTTTAGATATGCATTTTGTTGTAAATATTTTATGTAAGTCTCAATGCAGTTTCCATTTTTTGACATCTACCCTTATTGGCCGCTTTTTCCATCCCATTTTCCATGATTGTTTTACCCAAATATTTGAATTGAGAGGCTCGTCTTATTTTAGTTTTAGAAATGGTGTTCTTAATCTGTTGCAGATCATCTATTGTATATCTTCAAAGGAAATTTGGAGTCCTACCTTTTCTGCTGTTTCTTTTAGGATTTTTATCTGTTTTTGTGCCGATAATATATCTTAAGCAAAAATTGCTAGATCATCAGCAAACCCCAGTTTAATGTGCAGGTCAATATTCAGAGCCGATTTTTTTTCACACCACTCCTGTATTACTTTTTCTAGAAAACAGTTAAATAAGAGTGGCGAGAGTCCATCCCCTTGTCTCACTCCAGTTTTAATTTCGAATTGCCCTTGTGTTAGTTAGTGTTGCTTTAACAATTGCCGGCGTTTTCAGATCTAGACCTTGTTCGTTCAATATTTGGAATCAAGATTAGCGGTCAATAGAATCATATGCTTTTTTGAAATCCACATATGTACTGACGAGATTTTTATTGTACAGTTGTTGATGTCTTAGGATCAACTTTATATTCAGGATCTGTTCCGGGCAGAATCTGGTCGGTCGAAAACCTGCTTGATATTCACCAATTATAGGTTCTAACGGTCCCTGTGCTCTGTCTAGTAGACATTGAGATAGAATCTTGTAACAAACTGGGAGAAGAGATATTCCTCTGTAGTTGTTTACATCCGTTCTATCTCCTTTCTTATGTAGTGAATGGATGATAGAGCATCTTCCCAATATTCCGGAATCCGTTCGGTACATCGATCGAGAGGCGAAGCATATGCCCTCCAAATGAAGGGATGGGTGGGGCTGGTCCCCAGTCAAGCACCCAAGAAAATGTCCATATATAATATATATATATATATATATATATATATATATATATATATATATATATATATATATATATATATATATATATATATATATATATATATTATTAGGTGTGTATAGACCCGGTAGGCCCACGCAAAGCATTCTGACTCTTTTTTGGTGTGTTCCTTCTCTCATCCTTTCTCCGCGGATCTTCTTTCTCTCCTTCGTCCACCTTGCCCCCGACTTTCCCGAAACTTCGCTGTCTGATGCAACGTTCCATATATGTATTTTGTTTCTGACAGTTCTTCTATCCTCACTCTCTGTCGGATCAATTTGTGCCTTGCTCAGTTCAGTTCTGACTTGTGCAATCCATGCTACTGTTGACTGACCCCTTGTATGTATGCAAGAATTCTATTGGTGAGTCTTGTCGGTGGAAGTCTACTGATATGTCCATCGAATTTCAACCTTCTTTTTCTTATGTCCGCCGCTACTTTGGGCATTCTCTCAGTGGTATTTCTGGAATGTAGTCTGTATCCTCCCTCCATTGCTTTTGAGCCGAGAATTTTCCGTAATTTTGTGTTTTTCTTTTAGTATGTTTTCTATGCCGCTTTTTGTGTAGAGTGTAAGTTTCTCGTTTATATATATGTATATATATATATATATATATATATATATATATATATATATATATATATATATATATATATATATATGTATATATATATATATATATATATATATATATATATATATATATATATATATATATATATATATATATATATATATGGGGTGGCCGAAAATAAGAGACATATTTTTGAAAAATCTTTTAGTTTCAATCAAGTTTATTAATTCTTACAGATAAAGGTTCACAATTACCCGAATAATCACTTTGTTTTTTTAAAATAATCGGTCCATAATTCTAACGCAACTTAGATACAAAAGATTTTACATGTTCGCGAGGCACCCACTAGGTGTACAATAACCTAAACGGTTCTGCGTATTGAAGAAATGGGAATAGTTGGGGATTTCAGACATGCGGGAAGACCTCGTAGTGGCTTTCAATTGCAAACATTGAACGAGTTTGAGAGAGTGTTGCAGATCAACCCCAAACATCGACCAGAAAACGTTCTGTTCAATTGCAGATCTTCCGTCCTTTTCTGCATCGAAGTCTAAGCACAGATTTGAAACACTTTCCCTACAAGATTTAGTTGATCCAAGCCTTTCATCCAAAAGATATGCTACTTCGTTTGGAATACTTCTGTGCATTCGAAAACGTCGCAGAAAATTATGATAATTTTGTTTCCACTTTTATGATGACCGACGAAGCACATTTCCAGCTTTGTGACGTTGTCAAACTTCATCAAGGACAACGAATATCCTAGTCCGAAAATTGTGCATGAATTTATAAAAAGTCAGCCCAAATCTTCGTGGCGATACATGGAAATGGAATTGGACGTATCCAAAGATTTAATTCATAGCATTTTGAATCCAACATTGCAAGGGCTTGATTAAAGAATTAATAAAGGACAAAAACTTCATGTACAGCATTGTTACTGGTGACACGGAATAAAGTGCTGAATGGAAGCATCCGAGCGAGCTAAATCTGAAAAAAAGCCGTCTCGGGAAGTCAAAAATAAAAACAATGTTGTTTCTACGATTGTACAAGGAGTTCGTTGCATCACTGATTTTTTTACCAAAAATGACATTTTAACCATTAATAATAACTTGATTTACCTATGAAAGGACAGCATTACGCCGTCATTGAAGCCTTTCAAAAGGCGTCGACTGGCATTCTGAAGGACATATATCTGGCCGAGCTCAAAAATTATTTCGTCAACCTAATTGACCGTGCAAAACGTTGTATTGACTCGCAAGGAAACTATTTTGAATAAACATAATGATTTTTGCCGAAAAAATTAATATTTGTGTTTTTTTTTCGTTTTATTTGCTGTTTTTCGTGAGACGCACCTTGTATATACACAGTTTAGCATTAATAATAGTAATAAACATAAGATTTGATCAATGGTTTATTATTTTAAACCCAAAATAAAAAAAAATGTTAAAATGATACCATGGGAGCAGATGCCATGGAAGAAAATAAGAGAAGCGCGCGTCGTAGATTTTTATGGAAAATACTGTGTACCGGGCTACGCGTTGCGGTTGCTCATTCTGATTATATAATCAAATAAAAATAAAAATAAATCGAAATATATGAAAATTCAATTAAATAATGCAATCTGAAGTGATTGCAGTTGTCAAGAAGCACACTGTCCGGTATGACCAACGTTTAGTATTGCCTGTGTTGCTGTTACATTCAACAGATGACGCTGTTTTTCAAAAAAAGCATGTTTTTTTACTAAGACAATATATAAGAAGATATTCCAATTAATGTCTGAATGATTGTGGCGTGTTCATATATTTTTTTATAATCAGTACAATAAACAATGACACAGTAAACATTACCTATATATATTTTTTGGTAGTATGTCACTCTCATGAAAATCTATTGTTGTCAATGTAAGTATCGTTGACATATACAAAAAAATATATTTACTTTCACTCGTTAGATTATATATTACAAATTAATATAATTTATTTTTTAGATTAGTTTTGAAAACGGGGGAGTACGGGGAGAGTACCCTCCGAAACGTTAACGTTAAAAGTTTGTAAAAATTTTTATAACATTTTTATATCTTTAAAATTTTGTTCGTTAGGCAAATTTATTACAAAAATTAATCACTGAGAAATTTGTCTATGTTTGGTTTTTTGTTTTTACCCAGTGATTCTTTCTTTAAATAAGAACAGGTATTTTTAATATTTTTTTAGTTTTAGATAGTGGCGAAAAACCCAAATAAAGGAAAAAAAACAAAAAGATATTCCAATCCTACAAGGGATTATGGGAAATGTGTCAAGCGGGGGTACCATCTCACGTATATCCAATGAATCAATTTAAACTTTTTACGTCGTGCCGACTTAACAGTTTGGGGTTCAAATCCTCAACATTGCCATATTTTTTTTTTGCTCAAAAATTACATTCAAATTATTTTATGATTAATTTCTGATAATTATTAAATTATAAGTGATTTTTTCAGTCTCTAGGATTAAATAATTAGTAAAATAAAAAAAATGTACGTCATTCACCATATACATTGGTTTTTTAATTGAAAAAGCCTGCTATAATTCTAATTATTATAATTTATTCAGAAAATATAAAAAAACAGTAATATTAAAGAATCAATATACTTAAAAAAAACAATAAATTGAATATATTCATATCCGAGTTGTTTTAGTTGAAGTTCGCATATCAGCCTAATGCGTTCCGATACACAAAGTTACCAAATTAGTGAAGTTAGTAAAAGTTTTTATTGAATGAATGCATACCGTTAGAAAGAGATTTTTTTAAAAGAATTCGAAGACCATGATCGCTTTTAGTTTTTTTTTAATATGCAATTCAAAATTGAGCTTAAATTTATTTTTACTTCTTCCAAAAACTTTGCGAGTTTATAAAAAAAAAGTAAATGTCCCTTTCATCTAATTTTGATTTTCCTAGAACCCTATAATATTAACACATTCAAATAAAAAATAATTTGGAGGCTATACCAATAACTTTTTTTTAAATCAAGTTTCAATGCTGACTTTTGGAATTTTTCAAATAAAGAATTAAATAATTAATATAAAAAAACCTGTGGGCCCAATAATGCTTTATGGAGGCTGGGGAGATAGAAACAGACCCCTCCTATTGATCATTTTAATTTGGCAAACGATGCACCAAACATCCTCTATAGCAGTACAACCAGATAATCAGAATATCGTCGTTTACAGCTCTCAAAGTGCATATATGCGCACTTCAACTAAAACCACTTGGAAACGAATATACTCAATTTATTGTTTTCTTTTTTGACAAGTATATTGATTCTTTAATGTTACTGTCTTTTTTATATTTTCCGAACAAATTATAATCTTCACAGAACAATTTTAATACAAAAAAAATATAGCAATGGTGAGGATTTGAACCCCAAACTGTCAACACGCCATAAAAAGTTTAAATTGATGCCTTGGATACATGTGAGATGGCGCCACCGCTTGACACATTTTCCATAATTCCTTGTAGGATTGGAATACCTTCTTATATATTGTCTTAGTTTTTACCTGTCACAGGTGTGACATCTATATAATAAATATATAAAAACACGCGCGTATTCGAATACAACGTTGCGTCAAAATTTCAAAGTAATCGGTGAAGAACTTTTGGAGATTTAAGATTTTGAACAAACGCACATTTATATTTTTATTTATATAGATTGTGGTTGAAATGCAAATAGTGAAAATTATTTATTTTTAGTAATCAAATGAGTTTATGGTTAGAGGTTCTTTTAAAATATATTTTGTTGCTCAGGAAGCACTAATAAAAATCTTACAAAGCCAATCTCGATATTAGATCTTTAAATTCAACATAAAAATGAAACTTCCTAAGTTTGACTTCACTAATCACGTGGGTTACAGGATTAAGCGAAGGCTCTGTAGGAAAAATATTGCTTTAAACATTTTACATTATTTTATGTGATCATAATAAAAAACTATAATTTTCGAAGAGCAGAAGCGGATGAAAGAGGCACAGTCCCCATTGAGAACAAAAAATAGTATTTCGTACTGAAGGAGGTAGCGTTGTTGTAGAATAAATGCACATTGCTGTCTCGTGTAATGATATATGAAGAAAAATTAGACATATCCGGGTTACCTTCAACAAATGGAGATGGAAACATGATATTAATGGTGGAAATAATTATTACTTTTTAAGGTTATCGATACGTATCTCGCTATGTTAAATAGAAGGAAGATTACGAAGAAGACAATAATATCTTTACACACATAATAACAGGACGTATTTATTTATAATAATTTATACTACACATACAAAAAAATATTCCACAATAATCTGTTTCCTTGTTTTATCACTAAAGTATTGCGTAACATTAATTTTCTAAAATCTTTAAGTTTGTTATGATAGAGGCATTCTTGCATTCAGTTTAAAATTACAGCATCTTTTGTAATTGTTAAACGTTGTTGACGAATTTGCATTAAATTTTGTCTGAAAAGCGAAATTTCTTGTGCTGGTGAATTAAAAATGTAAAAAAAAAGGTTACGGTGGTACAAGAACACTAGTGATGATAGAGAAGCAGTTGAAGACGAATCGCATACAGAATGACCTTCCACGTCAACCAAAATGACTAAAATCAAAAATATTACACTGAGTAATTACCGAAGTATTCGAGAAAAACCATCCAGATTTGTGGCAAAACAATTCTTGGTTTTTATATCACGATAACACACATCGCAATAATTATTCGTCAGTTTTTCGCTAAAAATCAAACAAATTATTTTATGAGCACTTTTTGGCTTTTATAGAGGGCATCAAGAGAGGTCACTCGATGAAAACTAAAAAAAATTAAAAAAAAGGTTATACAGAGAGAGAGAGAGCATTACCATCTCTAGGGACCGGTTTCTGATCTTATAACCATCATCCCGTTCACCCGCTACCATAACGTTTGCAAGTGTCTCCCGGGGCCGGTTTCTGGCCTTATAGCGATCATCGGCTGGGTTGGAGATGAACGCAAAGAAAGCGGCCGAAGGGAAATGATCAGGGCCAAGCCATGTCAACTGGCCATATCGACAGGCAGACCGTACAAAAGGTACGAACATTAATTATGCAGATGGTTCAGTGGGGGTTACAGAGATTGACGATTTACAGAGACTTTTACATCTCCCGTTAGATATAAACTCGAAATGAACAGATAAATTATCTAGCAGGAATTAAAATACCCCGACTGGTGTTCTTCTTTTCAGGCTACAGTGATATTGAGTCAGACGTAAGAGGACAAACAGCAAAAGATTTATAAAACAACAGCCTGGTCTGTTATGACTTATTTTGCAGAAACACAACCCGATTCCTCAAATACTGAACAACTGTAGGAGATAGCGAACACATCCAAAACTGGTAAGAGACTGTTGGAGATCGATACGAATGGAGGCCAAGGTTGAAGGAGGTCAAGGCTCACTGATGAGTTATAGTACCACAGGAAGAAGAAGAGGAAGGTTGAAGCAGGTCAAGGTATTGGCCATCGTTAGCTATTAGTTTCTCATCTTTCTGTCAAAGAATGTATCCGTGCCGAAAGAACTTTTGTTTTTTTGAGGCCAACCATTTTCTCTTCTTCGTAAGAATGTAAGTGTTGTTCTGATAGTGCGTGATGTATCGATCGAAATAAGTGATAGTCCGAAGGGAATACTCCGGTGAATAAGGCGGGTGGGGTAGGATGACCCATTTAACGTTTTTCAAATTGTTTTTTTACGCATTTGATGTTGAAAACCTACTTTATTGTGTCTTTGGGTGTATTCTCGTCATTTTTCCTTCAATGTTCGGTTCACTTTTATCAATTGTTATCGGTATCGATCGCCAGTAATTGTTTTACCAAGATTTTGCAGTTCGTAATACACAGCTCCCCTACTATCCCACCAAATACATAACAAAAACTTCTTTCCATGTATATTGCACACTGCTTGTGATGTTGAAGGTTGGCCTGAGTCTACCTATGGTTTTTGGCGCTTTGGGTTGTTAAATAGATCCACTTTTCATCACCTGTTACATCTCTATGTAAAAAGCCTTTTCTTTCCTGCCTGGCAAGCATTTCCCAAGTGGTTTTTCACCTTCAATGTATCTTTCCTTCAATTCTTATGGAACGTATTTTCCTTCCTTCTGGATCTTCCCCAAGGCATATGGACGTTTGAAAATGGTGAATTGGGCAACATTCGATGCTTTTGCCAATTGTTTCAACGTATGAGTTGAGTCTTTTATGGAGTATATTTACCTTCCAAAATGCCATAGACGTCATTAGTTTATATCAACAAATGTATTAGTAACACCATCTCTTAACAAAATCGAGATTATTAACCGAAACATCTATTAAGAAGAATTTAATAAAAGGAAAATTTTAATGACTGGGTATTGGACACAAAGAGGCGCGCAATAAATCGCCATTAGGCTGTAGGGCTCAAAGTTGCTCCCCGAAATGAGCAATCTCAACATATAATAGGCAAGGGGCCGAAGGAAAAACTGACACAACCAAAAGTTAAAAAAAGAAGATTAAATTTTTCACATCAACCTGGTATAGAGAAACCGTTCATATTACTGAAGATGAAATAATTACAAGGTAGAAAATTAATTTATATCCTAGAAAATTACAAGATCAGATATACGTGTTTGTTGGATTTATTGGAGATAATTTTCGAGAATAAGTACTTGTTGCGGCAACGAAAGCTTTATTGATTATAGGGTAGATATACAGAGCGACCTGAATTTTATGCTGTTAGAATGGATGGAATACTTAAATATCAGCTTACAATTTTTTATATGACATGGTTGTTTGATACGATTAAAAAAAATACTTATATAACGTGTATTAATCACAGTACTTTTATATTGAAATGTTAGGTGATAAATATGTTTCACTGAAAAATACAACTTGAAAGTAATGAACAAGAAAAGCCGACAGTTGAGAGTTCTGTTGGTTTTTATTTTTTTCTCAAATTTGCCAATCATATCTTATTTACTTCTAGCGTGATTTTAAAGTTATATTATTCCTACTTGTATTTTGTGTAGTGATATTAATAATTGGATTTTTTATGGTGTAACTTTGATGCAGAATAGCCGGGGGATCAAAAAAAAAATTGGAGGATGAAGATCTATTATGAGATAGAGACAGAAGGTGATATATAAGATAGAAGATGAGATATAAGATTTACTTTATCTCAAATTTGCCTATAATATCTTATTTACTTCTAGCGTGATTTTAAAGTTTTATTATTCCTACTTGTATTTTGTGTAGTGATATTAATAATTGGATTTTTTATGGTGTAACTTTGATGCAGAATGCCCGGGGGATCAAAAAAAAAATTTGGAGGATGAAGATCTATTATGAGATAGAGACAGAAGATGATATATAAGATAGAAGATGAGATATAAGATTTATTTTATCTCAAATTTGCCTATAATATCTTATTTACTTCTAGCGTAATTTTTAAGCTTCATTATTCCTTATTTATAGATTTGTCCGTTAGTTTGTGATAGTTAATTTTTTAAACCGAATAAAACAATTTTTTATTTTGTTATCTATCACTTTTTTTTTGGTTTGTTATATTAGAAGCGACAGAGAAATAGAAGAAACATTAAAACATATATTTATATAAATATAACTAAACTCAAAGAGATTTACCACTAAAGACCAAATCACTTTTTTAAAGCTCTCCACGTTAACGCTAACGTTAGTTCACCATGTTAGCATCGTCAGGAGATGCTTTAAATCATCTCCTGATGATGCTAACACTGTTAGCGAAAGGTGTGTCGAGAGCTTTAAAAAAGTTATTTGGTGTTTGGTGGTAAATCTCTTTGAGTTTAGTATTTCACACCGAAGGTTCCAATAGAAGAATTGATCATTTAAATATAATCCATCCAAAAATAAAATTGACACTTGAAAAAGAACCAAATCTCAACCATAAATTTTGTGGACCTTTCAATATCCAGACAAAATAATAAACTGTAATAGAATTTAATATCTATAGAAAACCCACATACTCAAGACAAGTAATGACTGAATGATTGTGGCGTGTTCATATATTTTATTCTTTATTTGGGTTTTTCGCCACGATCTAAAACTCAAAAAAATATCAAAAATATCTGTTCTTATCTAAATAAAGAATCACTGGGTAAAAACAAAAAACCAAACGGAGGCAAATTTCTCAGTGATTCTTTTTTGTAATAAATTTGCCTAACGAACAAAATTTTATATATACAAAAATGTTCTAAAAAAATATACAAACTTTTAACGTTAACGTTTCGGGAAGTATTATTATCGGAATCATCGGAAAAAATATATATGGTGAGGTTTACTGTGTGATTGTGATTGTGTATTGAAATACTTAAATGTTTTTAATTGTATTCTTTAGAATCGGGAACCATATTGAATTGAAATGTACCGATTTTTTACAAGATATAAATTCTCGAGAGCCTACATTTAAGTTTACTTTAGAGATGGAGAAGGAGAATAAATTGCCATTCCTCCACACTTTAATATTAAAACAAAACAACACATTAAAAACTACAGTTTACAGAAAATGAACAAACACAGATAGATATCTCAATTTCTTTTCCAATTACTCAAAATCAGTCAAAATAGAAGTAATTAAAAGTTTATATGACGGGGCAAAACTTGTTTGTACCGACAGTGATCAAATGAATCACATCAAAGACATTTTAATAAAAACCATTACCCAAAAAATTTTATAGATAAATCGTTTAAAACTTTTGATACCAGACAAAACCGACCAGTTATTAATAACAATAATAACACTCAAACAATTAATCTCACAATTCCTTACATCCGCGGTATTTCTCACACAATTAAAAGAGTAGGAAATAAATACAACATAAGAACGACATTTAAAAAAAAGAATACTCTTAGATATATATTAACAAAAACTAAACCAAACAACACAACAAAATACCAAAAATGTGGTTTATAAAATTCCCTGCGAATGTGGCAAATTCTATATAGGTGAGACATCTAGACCCGTTAAATGTTACAATAAAAGAGTTACAATAAAGAGCAAAAAAAACCTTCTTAGAAAGGGCGATTTTAATAAATCTAAAATTTGTCAACACGCATGGGAATCGGATCATTAAATCAATTGGAATAATTCCAAAACGGCATTAAAAGAATCGGTAACAAAATACAGAAGATTAAAAGAAACCGCTATAATTAATTTAAATAAAAATGGTTCCCGATTGTAAAGAATACAATTAAAAACACTTAAGAATTTCAATACACAATCACACAGTAAACCTCACCTATATATATATTTTTTGGTAGTAAGTCACTGACATTAAAAACTAATTGACAATGTAAGTATCATTAACATACACAAAAATATATTTACTTCCTAAATTTTCAGAATTTATAGAAATTAATATAATTTATTTTTAGATTCGATTTGAAAACGGGTAGAGAATACTTCCCGAAACGTTAACGTTAAAAGTTTGTATATTTTTTTTTGAACATTTTCATATTTTTAAAATTTTGTTCGTTAGGCAAATTTATTACAAAAAAGAATCACTGATAAATTTGTCTCCGTTTGGTATTTTGTTTTTACCCAGTGATTCTTTATTTATATAAGAACAGATATTTTTGATATTTTTTGAGTTTTAGATCGTGGCGAAAAACCCAAATAAAGAAAAAAATACAAAAATAAAACGAACAAATGACAAAAAATACTGTAAAATTACATATTTCAGTTCAATTTCAGAACAAATAGCTCGCTCTTTGAGGAAACATAATTTGCAAATAATGTTTAACTAACCCCCAGTCAACTAGTTAATGCCAAAGATAAAACATCACAAAATAAAAAACGGGAATTTATATGTTAAGTTGCAATGAGTGGCTATGTGGGACAAACGGGCCGAAATTTTCAGACAAGATTCCAAGAACACAAATCTGCGTACATATTAAAGAAACAAAATTCTAATTTTGCCAACCATTTCATTGATACTGGACATATATTTCCCGAGATTACAAAATTAAAAATTTTACATACATCACCAAAAAGCAAAAAATTAAACATTTCGGAAGCGATTGAAATTTATAAATATTAAATACCCTTCTAAACAGCTATTAAACCATCAGACAGATATCTGAAATTCCCCACTATTTAAAGTAGTGTAAAAATTAACCCCAATAAAAGTGTAAAATTAGGTACATAAGATAAACAGCTATATCAATTCTTCTATTGGAACCTTTGGTGTGATGCACTAAACTTGAAGAGATTTACCACTAAACACCAAAACACTTTTTTGAACTGCTCGATGCACGTTTCGCTAACCATGTTAGCATCATCAGGAGATGATATAATCTAATTCTAAAACTAAACTATGTTCTATTTATATGAAAACCATACCTAACGAAGCGTGTAAAAATCATGAACCGTGAAGTGTACTAAGCCTTACATTAATAATTGAAAAAGTTGACTGAAAGGAATCGGTCCTTTATTTCGGTTCATGATTTTCTTACATTTTTCTATTTGAATGCTTTCATATGCATCCGAAGCCCTATTATTATTAACACTTTTAATTAATCTTAAATTACTAATGTCTATACTGTGGTCATGTTCGATTGCATGTTGGGCAACACAAGATTTTTCATTTCTCCCATATCTAATGTGGGCAATATGTTCTTTATATCTTGTCAATATGGATCTTTTTGTTTGCGCAATATACCTTCGATCACAGTCTTGACAACTAATTTCGTAAATCCCCGACTTTTCATGCTGCTCTACTTTATCCTTTGGGTTATTCAGAACCTATCTTAATTTATTATATGGTTTGTACACAACCTTAATGTCCACTTTTTTCAAAATTTTGTCTAGTCCTCTTGTCAACTGGGCATCAAATGGTATTACCATGAATTTCTTTGTGTTCTGATCCTTTTGAAAAGTAGAAGATTATTTCAATAATTTTCTGAACTTATGTTTTCTAATTAGTTTATCTATAATGTTCTTATTATAACCATTCACTTCAGATACCTCCCTAATTAATTTTAATTATTTGTTATAATTATCTTTATTTAAAGGAAAATTAATTAATCTATTTACCATAAAATTTAAACTAGCCATCTTATTTTGAAAGCTATGATTTGAATCGTTAGGAATGTATCTCGAAGTGGTGGTGGTTTTTCTGAAAATATCAAAAGCTAACCTATTTTTATTATTTCTACTAACACATCCAGAAATGGTAAACTATCGTTGTTTTCGAGTTCATGCGTGAATATTATATTTTCGGATTTACTATTTAAGTTCTTAATAAAATCATCTAAATTTTCATTTTTCGAATCGAAAATGGCAAAAATGTCATCCACATATCTTAACCATACCTTCGGAAAGTAACTGAATTCATCTTTTGCCTCGGTTTCAAATTTACTCATAAATAAGTTGGCTAAGAACGGTGAGAGAGGATTGTCCATTGCCGTTCCTTCTTGTTGTTCATAAAATCTATTATTAAGCTGAAAACAATTTTGCTTCATACATAATCTTGTTAAGGAGATGTACTCAGAAACAATTTTATAATTTTATATTTTTTACGAAATTAGTTGGGGATTTACGAAATTAGTTGTCAAGACTGTGATCGAAGGTTTATTGGGCAAACAAAAAGATCCATATTGACAAGATATAAAGAACATATAGCCCACATTAGATATGGGGGAAATGAAAAATCTTGTGTTGCCCAACATGCAATCGAACATGACCACAGTATAGATATTAGTAATTTAAGACTAATTCAAAGTGTTAATAATAATAGGGCTTTGGATGCATATGAAAGCATTCAAATAGAAAAATGTAAGAAAATCATGAACCGAGATAAAGGACCGATTCCTTTCAGTCAACTTTTTCAATTATTAATATAAGGCTTAGTACACTTCACGGTTCATGATTTTTACACGCTTCGTTAGGTATGGTTTTCATATAAATAGAATATAGTTTAGTTTTAGAATTAGATTATACCATCTCCTGATGATGCTAACATGGTTAGCGAAACGTGAGTCGAGCAGTTCAAAAATGTGTTTTGGTGTTTAGTGGTAAATCTCTTCAAGTTTAGTTATAAACAGCTATAATCAATTTTAAACTAGTGTTTGAGAATATAACATCGTTTTAGGAAACTATACTCATACAAAAATAAAAGTGATAGACAACAAAGTAAAGCATTGTTATATTCGGTTTATTATTCCGATTTGTATTTTGTGTAGTGATCTTAATAGTTGGATTTTTTTTATGGTGTGGTGTAACTTTGATGCAGAATGCCCGAGAGACAAAAAAATTGGAGGATGAGGATCTAGAAATAGTGCTGGAAGATGATTTTCTATCTTTGCTGATCAACGCATTTGTTGTTCCAACGCAGCGTCGCTGATCTTTTAGTTCTGTTACTTGTGTTATTTGTTTTCGTTGAGTTGTGTTAGTTTTTGTTTAATTTTGTTAGTATTTTAGTGAAAGTTTGTTGATTTGATGATGGCTGCATTCTCTACTGAAGAATGCACTGACATTTTGATGACATATGTAAGCACTAATGGTGTTGCACGAGAAGCGCAAAGAATCTATCAGAACGCTTTCCTAACAGACGCTTACCTTCAGGTCAGCAATTCGAGCAAGATTTGTGATTAATTAAAACATTGATTATTAACATTATATCTTTACTTCAAGTCCAAGGAACGCTAGTACCCTATGTGAGAAAGAGATAGCAGCAAGACTTAACAGCGTAAGAGTGATATAGAATTTTCTACCTACTTAGCGTATGTTATTTATGCAAATAAGTAATATCGAATATCAGCCTAATGCGTCCCGATACACAAAGTTAGCAAATTAGTGAAGTTAGTAAAACGTTTTTATGGCATGAATGAATACCATTAGAAAGAGGATAAACCAGAATTTTTTTAAAGAAATCGAAGACCATGATCGCTTTAGTTTTTTTTAAATATACAATTCAAAATTGAGCTTTAAATTTATTTTTACTTCTTCCAAAAATTTTACGAGTCTATAAAAAAAGTAGATGTGGCTTGCATGTAATATTGATCTTCATAGAACCCTACAACATTACACATTAAAATTAAAAAAAATAATTTGGAGGCTATACCAATAACTTCTTTTTAATTCAAGTTTCAATGCTGACTTTTAGAATTTTTCAAATACAGAATTAAATAATTAACATAAAAAAACCTCTGGGGCCAATAATGCTTTATGAAGGTTCTGGAGCTAGCAAAAGACCTCTACTATCGGTTATTTTAATTTAGCAAACGATGCACCAAACACCCTGTATATATATATATATATATATATATATATATATATATATATATATATATATATATATATATATATATATATATATATATATATATATACAAAAGGCAGACTGCAAAAGGACTGAGGTGACAAAAATACTGATTTATAAACTACAGTCCCAGTTCTTACTTAACTTATAATATACATAAACTAAGCTATATCAAAAAAATTTTGAAAAAACAAGGATTTTTTTTCATTTCTCGTGCATATAAATTTAACGCAAGTTTAATTTCTCGTTGACTCTTCAGTCGCCATCAAACGTCAATAAGCGTCTCCCGAGACCTGTTTCTGGTCTTAGTCGTTTATAAGCAGCATTAAAATGCACCTCACGCCTTCCAGTGATTCGTAATAGTACTACTGTCTGAAACTGTTCGTGACCCATCTCAGGTCCCATTCAAGTCAGTATATGCATGAAAAATTAATGGGACGTGGGATGGGTCACGAACGGTTTCAGACAGTAGTACTGTTACGAACCACTGGATGGCGTGGAGTATGTAACTATGGTTCGAATAAACCACGACTCTTCTCAACTATCAATACAATTCGTGCCGAACAAGTAGGCCGTGAAAAAAAACGATGCTTTATAGGTTATGGTGACAGTAAAACTATAATTGTCCGATTAATACTGATATATTGTTCAAAAGAAAATAATCGTAAATACAAACAGACATTTTTACAGCTTGGACGCAAGAAAATATAATTGGAATTTAACAATACACCGTTCTGAATGGCTATACTAGGCTAATTGAAAAGTTCACGGACCGACACCTATAGAGCAGTAAAAAAACTATATAATCTTTGAACTATATTAATCTTTGAAGCTTCATTCTTCATATGAACATATGTGAAATTTCAAGTCGATCTGTCAATTCATTCGTGTAAAAACAGCAGCTGCAAGTAAACGTATCAGTGTTCCTTTTTAATATGGAAAATATTGAAAATCGCGCAGTGATTAAATTCTTTGTAAAAAAATGTTTAAAGGCAATGAAAATTCATAGTGAAATGGTAAATGTAATAAGGGAGTCTGCTCCTTCAAAAACAATGGTTTGTAAGTGGGCCCGGTGAGTTTCTATATGTTCGTACAAGCCTATATGATGATCATCGCTCTGGACGTCCGATAAGTGCAACTACCGAACAAATAATTAATTCTTTTACAAATCATTAATTCATTTTCTACATGATATGGTTATGGATGACAGACAACTGACTTTGAGTGACATTACTAAAACCATGGACATCCCAACTGAACGGATGTTTCTTATTTTGACAAAGAATTTAGACTTCAGATAGCTTTTGTAAGAAATATTTTTAAGACATCGGTTTTATCTCAAATAAAACGATAGGTATGTCGTTTGTTTAGAAGGTCTTTTAGCAAACAAATGTTAGAAATATCTTTGTTTAATTTACATCTTCCGGTCTCTTGTCCCATCTCAGGCAAAACGATTGTTTTATCGCCTTTTTCTTTGGTAAAGATGGTTTTTATCACATTGGACCAGATGCCGACTACATTTCATTTTTCGCTTTATTGACCCTGGGTTGTGTTGTGTTTATACTCAATATAAGTTCGCTTATTCTATTTAAAAGCTTCGATAACACTTAAGGTTAGTTAACCGCCAGATGTTTGATAATGGTGGGGCATCTTTAGAGATGCCTTCATTTCAGTATTTGAAACCAACATTTTCATTTATACTGTGAACAAGTGTAGTGTCGTGTCGTTCCCAAATAATTCCAAGGGTGAATGTATCCCTGAACACTTTGTTATCTATTCTCTTTTATTAGCTGTGAGTTTGTCACTGAACACTTTAGTTTCTATCGATTTATATTAGTTTTGAGATATATTTGAAACTCTATTATTTATATTTAATGTTTTCATTAATATTAAAAGATTACTATATAAGTGAATTTTTCACTGAACACTTTGTCTTCTATTGATTTTGGCATTTTTGATAAGTATTTAAAGATTACTTCTATTTCTCTTTCTCACAGGATGCTGTTCTGATTATTATCAAATATTCAAGTACAATTAAATTAAATCTGTTAGTATTCATTTAATATAATATTTGAAATAATGGTTTATTAAATTATTTCTATTTAAGTGAATATCCAAACTTTGTTTGAGTACTGGAATCAGCATATTCATGTGATTTAAAATTTAATTAAGAGAGATATCCATGGTATTGTCGCGCGCTCTCCCTTCAATACCATGAAGTGGGTAAATGCTGTTTTGCTTTTCTAGTGTCTGAAGCGGGTACATCGCGCGCTCTTCCTTTGTACCCATTGCACAACTCAGTACTAGAGGTTAAACCGTAGGGTATAGTTGGATAGTTCATGTTTCATTTAGCTCTTTGGGTGGGTATCTCGCGCGCTCTCCCTTGATATCCCGTTTATACCCGAAGCTGGCACGTTGTTGGGCGTTCTCTCCTCAGTGTCAGGAACACTACCCAGAATGATAATTTTATTATTAACTGATAAAATTATTATTGTTGAAAATATATGATCTGTAATTTAATAAATATTGAGAGATCATTGTTGAAAATATATGATCTATAATTTAATAAATATTGAGAGATCTCCATGGTGTTGTCGCGCGCTCTCCCTTCAATACCATGAAGTGGGTAAATGCTGTTTTGCTTTTCTCGTATCTGGATCGAGTACATCGCGCGCTCTGCCCTTGTACCCATTACACAACTCAGTACCAGAGGTTACTCCGTAAGGTGTGGTTGGATATCCATTATGTTTTGGTTAGCTCTTTGGGTGGGTATCTCGCGCGCTCTCCCTTGATACATCGTTCATACCCGAAGCTGGCACTGTTGCGCGCTCTCCCCTCAGTGTCAGGAACAATACCCAGTTTGATATTTGATTATTGGCCGATAATATTATCATCGCAGAAGTTATGTAGAACATCTCTATATGAATACATGTTGATTGCTATCATGCATTATAACTGAGATTATAATAAGTATCTCTCGTTAAGAGTGTGAACAGCATTAAAACATGATTTGTATCGATTTGATAAATTTAAAGTAACAGATAGTAAACAGGAGGATAGTTTGATGGATTCGGAGTGTTCAGGGTTCCTTTTATTTCCAGGTAGTTAAAGCTGCAATGGTTGGAGGCCACCACCATGCTTGTCAAACACATGCACCCAACTAGCCGCCCAGTTAGAGCAATTCTAGTTAAGCCATCCCAATTAATATTAGGGAGATATGTATAGGGATGTATGTATCTACTTCTATATTATATATATATATATATATATATATATATATATATATATATATATATATATATATATATATATATGTTTATTCAAAAAAAAAAATCCTTTCATTTTTTTATCCGGCTCGTTACACTTTGTGCTAGATGGGATCAAAAACGACTTCAAATAAAACTTTCTAACCAACATTTGGATCTTTTTCTAAGGAAGAAAATAGATTTTAAACGTCGTTTTGTAACTATGGGTTGGGTTTACCACTATGATCCTGAACTGCGACAGCAAAGTACAGACTGGACTGAGCCCAGTTGTTCAACTCCGAAGCAGAAAGTTGTCAAAATCGACCAAAAACGTTATGTCATCAATTTTTTATATTATAAAATATATCAATAAATATGTGTACTTATCAGCAATTAAAAGAAACTGTGTACAAAAACAAACGTTAGGACGCACGTAAACTGGGAAAAAAAACTTTTCAGCATAAAGCACCATCCCTGAATCACTATCAATAAACATTATCCATAAATAAGGCAGTCCCATAAAGCTATGGGCTTAAATGAAAAAAAAAAAGTTAAAAACGATAAATAAAATTCAGTTTGATTAATTGTTTTGTAGGAGATCATGATATAATTTAAAATTAATGATGAAAATATGCAATATTTGTTTTATTCGTAAATAAGTTCGTAAAGAAATAGAGTATATCTGGCACGAATATTCAAATATTCACACAAAAAAAAACAGGAAAATAATACTAGAAAGTCATCGTTAAAACAGTGCTGTGATGAAAGTCAAAAATATGAAGATTTAACACATTAACTAACGGACTAGCATCTGTGAAAATGAATTTAAAAAAGAACGAAACTGTATATTAAACCAAAATTAGAAAATAAATGACCCAGGAAACAAGAGATCACAGAAAAGAAGGAACGGCCATAGTAAACTGAATTGAAATAAAATCTTTGACACATTTTAAGTATGCCGGAAGATAACTAGCGAACAAAATCTTTAAGTGGAAACTACCGGCAAGAAGAAAATGAGGTAATAACGATAATATATACAAATCGTCATCGATGATCATAACTTGTAAGAATATTTTACTTTAAATAGAGTGGTTTGCCGTATGCTCGCATTACGTGCATGATTATTTGTTATTCAATTATAGCCCGAGCATACCGGGGGGAAATTTAGAAATGGTTGACCTTGAATATTCAGGTATATAAAAATAAATTTCATCTATTTCTAACAAAGCGCATTCTGTCAATCTAATTTCCGACCACTTTTTCAAGCAATTGGGCTCTTATGTCCGCAATTATCCGAATTATGTTAGCTTCTAAGGCGTCAATAGTTGCAGTTTTATCAGCAGAGACCAAAGGTTTAACATAACCAATCGACAAAAAGTGCCGTTTCACCAAGACCGTTGTTATAAATCGTTGACAACGATGGCTAAATTGCATGAGTTGCACTACGAATTGCTTCCTCGTCCGCTGCATTTTCCAGATCTGGCCTCCAGCGACTATTTCATGTTCCCAAACCTAAAAAAAATGCTCGCTGGAAAGAAATTCCGTTCCAATAAAGAGGTAATTGCCGAAAATGAAGGATATTTTGAAGGCAAAGAGAAATCGTTCTATAAAAAAGGTGTAGAAATGTTAGAAAATCGTTTAAATTATTGTATAACTCTCTCAAAGGGAATGTATTGATGAATAAAGTCGAAATTTGCAAAAAAAACTGTGTTTTATTTGATAGGCCGGGGACTTATTTACCGAAAGTCCCCGGCCTATCAAAGTATATATATATATATATATATATATATATATATATATATATATATATATATATATATATATATATATATATATATATATATATTATATATAGGCACTTTTTTAGTCTCCTTATATATATTATCTGGTTTGTGCTAAGATAGAGGTGAAAGTGATATCGAACGAAAATTTTCATCGACAGGTGGGCAATTGCTTTTTGGTTTGATCCGTTCCATTTTCTCAACAACCGATCAGAAAGCTGACGTTTACTTTCTATTTGTTGTTCTATTGCCCCAGTCGATGTATGTATATATATAAAAAAAAATTGCGTCGTTTTGTTGTCTGTACTCGTTTCCAGCTACCGCCACTTCATCATAATGCCCCCAATAAGTAAATCGAAACAATCAGGAATGATCAACGAATTCTATATTCAGTTAGTAGAAAAATAAAAAAAAAACTGAAAAAGTGTGAATAAAGTCAAAGTTGCACATGAAATAGAACAGATTTGGTGGTGTATAATGTCAGAGCTTGGGAAATGGTCTTTACCTGGTTTATTTCCTAACAAGCAAAACAAATCAAATTCTTATAATGACATATTATAAAAAGAAAGTGCTTTAATGTTATAAAAAGGTGGACTGATGTGCCATATGAAGTTAAATTTCTTAAAAATGTACTATTTTAATGTACACCGACAATAAATATGTTCGCTCAACTATTTCGAGAACCTGTCATAAACTTTATAATGACCAGATGGCAAGCAAACCTACCTTAAACAATTTCTAAACTACCAGGGGTCATTCCAAAAGTTCTCTATGTCCGGGATGGTCCAAATATGACCAAATTACTATCAGGAGTGACTAATAATTCTTATTTTTTTAAGAGATGGAATTCTTATTTTTTTAACAAAGAGCATTTACGGTCTTACTGCTTTTCTTGTTCAATCAAAATAAAAACGCGAGTGACATCGTCGTATACTTGTGGAAAGTTACGGTGACAATATACCAACGCAAGACGCTTGTAAGCGTTGCTTAAGATGATTCGAAAGTGGTGATTTCGACTTAGAAGAAAAAGAACGTCCAAGTCAACGAAAAAAATTGAAAATGCCGAATTGCAAGCATTGTTGGAAGAAGACTGTATGCAAACTCAACAACAAATGGCAGAGAGGTTAAATGTTGGTGAATGGTGGATGGAGGACAGATGGAAAAGCAAAAAACGGTGAGCGAAGTTTTGCTTTCAGCGCATAAAAGAAAGACATGGAAGAAAGACATGTTTGCATTGTTTTTTTTTGCACGATCATTTTTAATCGTGACTGGAGACGAGAAATGGATGTACATCGAGAACTTAAAACGCAGAAAATTGTGGGTTGACCTAGGACAACCATCAACAACGTCGGCAAGACCAAATCGCTTAAGACAATACTGTGTATTTGGTAGGATCAGAAAGGTCTCGTGTACTATGAGCTTCTGAAACCAGGTGAAACAGTTAATACCGTTCGCTGCCATTAATAAATTGTCAATTTGAATCATGGATTGATCGAAAAATGAGCAAAATAGGCCACAAGATACGGAAAAGTGACAGCGCGACAACGCCACGTGTCGGAGACACCATTTCTGTACTTGGCTGGAAAATCTTGTCCCACCCGCCGTACTCATCAGACTTCCGACAGTAGAATTTTCATCAATACTTCCAAGCACTTTCCATGAAACATTTCAACAATTACATGGATCAATTCTTCTATTGGAACCTTTGTTGTGAAACAAATCTGATTTAATCAGATTAAATCATTTCCTGATGATGCTAACATGGTTAGTGAAACGTGCGTCGAACAGTTCAAAAAAAGTGTTTTGGTATTTAGTGGTAAATCTCTTCAAGTTTAATTACGTGGATGTTGAAATGGCTTGATAACTGACCACCCCAAAAGATGTACGATTTTTCTATGAGAACATCCACAAATTACCAGAGAGAAGTAAAAAATGTGCAGCTAGCGATGTTGCATACTTTGAATAAACCGTTTTTACCTTTATCCCAAATTAAATCTGTTTTTTTTTTAGAAAAAATTAAGAAGTTTTAACCACCACACCTGGTATATTTGTAAATTATGATTCGTTAGATACTTTCAAATGCGTGCGTTTAGTTGCCTTTAACATAATCTTAAAAATAAACGAAATTAATGTTCGAGTTGTATAAAATAGTTTTCTTCGGACGGTTTAACCCTGACGGATATACAGAAGGTGTTAGATTCCACCTTAAAAGATTATTCTCCTTCATTCTCGACGGTAAAAAAGTGGGTTGTTGAGCTTAAACGTGGTTGTACATCCATCGAAGATGATAAACGCTCCGGATTCTGAAAAGTGAAACGTGTACTGAGAGTATACAATCTTGGTGACGTTGTAGACATCTCGATAGATCGTGCCCACTATATTTTATATTATGTTTTGGATATGAGCTTTCTGCCTTTGTTAACAATCGACCAAAACATAGGCTTCTCAAATATGTGTAAAAACTTAATTCTTCTACATTTCTTCGGCATTGTTTAGCAATAGATGAAACTTAGATTCGCCATTAGATGTCAGAGATGAAACAACAGTCCAAATAATGGATGGAAGCAAAAGAAAGTGAGCCAAAGAAAGCAAATATAGATCCATTTGCAGGAAATGCCATGTCTACGGTACTCCATCACCGAGTAGTAAGCTGCATATCTAGACTAATTGAAGGATACTCTTCTGATCAAAAAGGAAATGGTATTTCAACACGAATGCGCGTGAACACAGTTTCGAGTTATTGCTTCAAAACTTCGTGACCTACACTTCGAAGTGTTTTCACAAGCGCCGTATTCGTGAGATTTGATTCCCAGCGATCACGTTCTCTTCGGAAACATGACTCTTTCCCTATAAAAATGATTCGCTGGATGAAGGTGTATGTGAAATGATGAGTTCAAAGCAGAGACAACAACTTATGTGCAGAGTTGAACAAAACTCATTATAACGAGGGTATTAACCAGTTGGAACATCGTTGGTTTAAATACAAGGTGTTCTCAAAGTTGAGTCATTTATTTTAACAGGTTGTAGAACTAGTAAAAAGTAAATTTACCAATAATCATTTATATAAAAGTTGCAAAATGAAGACATTGTTAACAGTTACAATATTTGAGAACAGACCTGACTTTTTAATATTCTCGACCCCTGCGTTATAAACACATAAAGTATTTGTTTACTGGTGATAGTGGATATGACTAGTGTTTTGTATTCTTGTACGATATTTTTTTTAAGTGCGATGTTCGATTTGACCAATGGTAATAATTCCCTAATAATGCCTGTTTAATTTTTGGGACTTTCTGTTTGTACGTGGAAAGGTTTCTTTTAAGAAACCATCCGGCTCCCCGGATGTTTGTAAATTTAGTTACTAGACTTCGCGACACAGGGTACTTAAAAGTACAACAAGGAGATCACGCTGGAAAATCTCCTCCACGCGAAATGGTAGAGATTGAGGAAGAAATTTTAGAAATTGTCGAAAACGAGCACTAGGTCTATAGCAGGTCAAGTTGAAGTTGATCGTAGTAAAGTGTGGAAGACTATATAACAAGAACATTTTTATTCTTATCATTATCAACGGGTACAAGCGTTACAACCGGAGGATTATCCTAGAAGAGTTGAATTTTGTCAGTGGCTTTTACATCAGTACAACAGAAATGAAAATGTTTAGACATTTATTTTCGCTACCGCATTTACAAGAAATGGAGAAAATAATTTCCAAACCAACCATGTTTGGAAATTATTTTCTTCCTCTTTGGAAAACAGATTTTCACCAAATGTTTACGCTGGCCTAATAAATGACATGCTTATTGGAGCTTTCTTTCTTCCACTTCGACTGACAGGTAAAAATTATTTAGACTTTCTTCAAAACGATCTGCCAAAATTATTAAAAGATGTTTCTTTAAATGTTAGACTGAATATGTGGGTTCTACATGATGGAGCTCCGTCACATTTTAGACGAGAAGTTCACGAGTATTTAAATGATGAACTTCCAATAGATGTATAGGGCGCAATTGACCCATTTCTTGGCCTGCACGCTCCTCAGATTTAACGCACTTCGATTGTTTGCTGTGGGGCTACTTAAAAAAGTTAGTTTATCATGATGAAGAATTAAATACTGTAGAAGAACTACAACAGCGCATCGAAAACGCTTGTAAATTCGAAAACTTTTATATAAATGATTGTTGGTAAAATTAGTTCTTTTACCAGTTCCACAACATGTTAAAATAAATGACTCAACGTTAAGAACACCCTGTATATTGAATTACAAGCTGACTACGGTGAAAAAGTATTGTTTTTTGTCAAATCGAGAAGTTTCCGAATAATACCTTGTGGTGTAATAATAATAGGTATGATTGATTTCGAAGCCTTGGTTGGTCTTTAAAGACATTGGAGGAACTTCAGCCATCGTCCCTTTTACTCAAATACTTTTACTAATGCCCGTCCTAAAACTTAATGAATGCTCTATGTCGTAATACAACTGACGATTCAATATCTGATTATTAATAGCTAGTTTCCTATTATTGCAAGATTAACAACGCCGTAGTTGTATGTTAATATATTGCAAAAACGGTGTTTTTTTTTTCTTTAAACTTGTTCATTTTGCTATGAAATTATGATGCTGCAATATAGTTACGGTCTAGAAGCAGTCTAACGGAAACAAAGCTCGACTCACAAAGTAGCGATGGTTATCAGTCCGACATAATTTAATATTTCGGTTATTTTTTAGAGGTCATTCTTTATAAATAATATGTCTAAAAGTGTTTATGTTTATTCGAAATACCATATGATCAAAATTGACCGGGACCGTCAATTCTTTTTTTATTAAAATGAAAAATTTTGTTATGCAATTTTAATACAAATCTTTATTATCGCCTTCAAAGCGGGCTCCATTTGATTCGATACATAAATGCCAACGCTTAATTAAATCATCCATCGACTCGAAATACGCCTCGGCCGGAATGGCTTTCAGCTCCTTCAGTGAATTCTTTTTAATGTCCTCAATCGAGTCAAAACGTATTCCACGGAGCGGATATTTAAGAAAAAAGGTGTACTGTTAAAATTAATAGAATAATATTTTTATTCAGCGATAAATGTTGATTGACTCGTTGTTGACGCACGGTATTATTAAACCGACTCACGCTATTTTTAGACCAGTTTGATAATGCCGCGCTTTCATATATATTTTTACTTACTACATTTTCACATGGGTGCTGTAAGAATTAAACATTGCACTATAAATTGATACCAGTTAAACTGACTTATTAATAATCAAATTTGAGTCTCTCTGTTTCGTACCAGTAGAGTATTATAGCTATAATCCCTTAAGGGCACAGTATTATCCAACCCACCCCTACATTCTATTAAACATGAAATTACGTTATTTTATCAATGCGATTTATACAAGGAAACTACACTACTATTATTTACCTCATATTTTGTATTTTAATAGACGTCTTTCCATTTCCAATTCTTCTTTGTTCCTCGTGAGTTCTCACAATATTCTTTCTTAACGTCACCGTTTCTTCATTGCCCTTATCACCGGATTTATTTCCAATCATTTTATTTTTTTTATGTTGAATCCTGTCGTTGTCTTTGACTTTCTTTCCAATTCTCAAAGACAACATTATTCGAACTCTTATATGCCTGATGACGTACTTTTCCGTCTTTAATTTGTTCTTTAGCGATGTCTCTTTTTTATATTGGAACAAATCGTGATTTTTGCGAAAAAAATTATCAGAAGTTGGTCGAGGAAAATTCTCACCGGCATGATGATCTTGTCTTAATGACAAGGCAGCAGTGTTGCCGCATTCTCTAAAATATAATGAACAAATACGCTTTGAAATATAAAACGTGGGTATATGCAAAAGTTCCAGTATTTTTCAGAATCATGTAAGCAGATCATAACGTTGGATTGTAACATATATTCATGCCATTTTTTTCACTGGTTGTTACTACTCAGGATGATCAAGAAATTTTTAACTCGATATATATAAAGAGTGCTAATAGTCAAGAAAACGCTGTCATAACGCTGTATTGAAATATTACATGTTTCCTATGAACAGATGTGAAATTTCATTTTGTTACATCATTGCAGTCATATTTTAACAGCTGTTCAATTAGAAATCACCGAATATTTAATGAAAAAAAGTATATGCCGTGAAGAAATTCGTGTCTGACATGACAATGTGTTTGGCGAGACTGCTTCTTCTTATTTAAGCCTTCTGGCTAAAAAATCTGATCTGGTAAAAGAAAACGTCGAAGTACAAATTATTGGAACATTCACCGTACTCATCAGATTTGAACCCTCCTGATTTTCGTTTATTCTTAAGCAAAAAATTCCTCAGTGGTACCCGTTTTGGGTCAAATGAAAAAGCCTTAACAGCTGAATAAGGTTATTTTGCAGATCCTCCTGAATGCTTGGTCAGTGAAGAATTAAAATGATAGAGAAGTGTAGATAACTATACTTAAGGGAGATTACAATAAAAAATAAAATTGGCTTTGATAATTCAAAAGTTTTTCATTGATAGGGATCGCAGGGAAAGTGAGAGACAGAGAGAGATTAATGCCAAATATATATCTATCGTTACTTGATAAAACATGAGATTGGTTATACATTGAACATTAATATTAATATACTTTCTCGATGCGCGTCTCGCTAACCATGTTAGCATCATCTGGAGATGACGCTAACACGAGGGCTAGATAAGATTTTGAAAAAAAGGAACATTATGGTAGTCTATAAACAAGAGAAGTCCTGGGTAATACAAAGGACAAAGCATAACAACATGAAAAATCGGGGACTTATAAAATTGGATTTTTTTTTAAAGATTGTAATAGAAGGTATGTCGGACACACTAAAAGCTTTATATTAACCAGATATAAAGAACTATTACCCACGATAAAGATGGGAGAAATGAGAAATTTTGTGTTGACAAACATGTTCTCGAGTTTAACCATAATAAAACTGTTAGCAACTGAAGACTTGTTAAAAGTGTACATAATAATATGACCTTGGATGTATATGAAAGCATTCAAATAGCAAAATGTAAGAGAACCAAGAACCGACATAAATAATCTATTCCATTCAATCAAGTTTAACCTCACAGTTCGTTATTTTCACACGCTGCATTAGGTACTGTTGTCATATAAACAGAACATAGTTTAGTTTCAGAATTAGATTGAATAATTTCGTGATGATGCTGACATGGTTAGCGAAACGCACGTCGACAAGTTTTAAAGGGTGATTTGTTGTTGTTGTAGTTGTACAACTATTTGAGTTTAGTGACTCAGGTATTAAAAATATAGAAAGAGCACTACATAGAAAAATTTAGTCAAAGAGAACAAAGGGAATATTTAACACAACAAACTAATAAAAAACGAATGTAAAAATAGACAACGTAAAGCAGAAGGGAGGGCAGAAACTCTCTATGATATGTCGATTCCAAATAATATTGATTATTATTACTTGTTAAAAAATTCGGAAAACTTCTAAGATAAAGACTAAAACTTCTGCATATACCTACATATATATTCTACATATATATATATATATATATATATATATATATATATATATATATATATATATATATATATATATATATATTTTATGATAGTATCAATGCATAAAAAAGAAAAATGGCAAGTAATTTAGGTTACATGGAGCCTAAACATTTTTTTTCAAATGTAGACGATTAGGCTTTCAACTAAATATTCGATCCCTATATTTCATCAACTACAGAATTTATTCGAATCAGAATTGTTCCACGCCCAACAGCTATTTTAAAGCGCCATCTTTCCGCTTCAAAACGAAGAATAATATACGAACCTGAGATGAGAATCAAACATGAAAGAGTTTGAGAAAGAGAACCAAACCTGAAATGAGAATATTGCCTGAAAAATCAGATGTAGCACTACATTCTCTTTGCCTTTCTACTGAAAAAAATGCTGCAGAAACTTAGGACATGATTTGTTACTCCTTATAAGTACTGTATGAAACAGTACTTGTAAGGACTGGTTCTCCTAATTCCGAACTAGAAATGATGACTAAAATGATGCATGACATCTGAAACACCCAAAAAAAAATAGACGATGAAGACATGGAAGAGTTTGAAACATGAAAGAGTTTGAGAAAGAGAACCAAACCTGAAATGAGAATATTGCCTGAAAAATCAGATGTAGCACTACATTCTCTTTGCCTTTCTCCTGAAAATAATGCTGCAGAAACTTAGGACATGATTTGTTACTCCTTATAAGTACTGTATGAAACAGTACTTGTAAGGACTGGTTCCCCTAATTCCGAACTAGAAATGATGACTAAAATGATGCATAACATCTGAAACACCCAAAAAAAAATAGACGATGAAGACATGGAACCACCGCTGGAAGAAAATACTTGTCGTATATCGCTGGAGCTCAGCCAGAAATTCGGAGTGTCATCGAATTTCATTTCTATACGTTTACATAAGCTAGGGAAAATTAAAATGGAAAGTGTTGTCCTCTACGAACTCACAGCTGAAAATAAGAGTAGATGTTTGATATTGTTGATTCTCTAGATTCAAGAAAAAAAACTTCCCGCAAAAAAATTGTGACCTGTGACAATTGTTTTTCGATCTGGGATTGGACAGTTGCCTGAAAGGTGGAGGATAGTGAGGCAGATTGAAGAATGATCTATAAGCAGATCTAGAAAATGAGGCAGATTGCTTCGAAAATTAAGTGTGTATTATTTTTTTTAAGCAATGCCAAAGGTAGATAAATTCTTCTGTTGGAACCTTTGGTGTGAAATACTAAACTTGAAGAGATTTACCACTAAACACCAAAACCATGTTAACCATGTTAGCATCATCAGGAGATGATTTAATCATCAGGAGATGATGCTAACATGGTTAGCGAAACGTGCGTCGAGCAGTTCAAAAAAGCGTTTTGGTATTGTGTGGTAAATCTGTCTGTTGAGTGGTAAATCTCTTCAAGTTTAGTATGCCAAAGGTAGACAAAAACACCAGAATTAAGTTGAAAACCTAATACTATCACTGATATAATTTTTAACTTTTACAAATAACCATTCATCATTCGCGTTTTTACTTTATTTATTATCTGACCAAAGACTGATCTAGATATTCTTTAAAAAAAGATAATTCAAAAAGGGCCTATACAAACACTAGTATTTAATTTAACTTACACTCTACGACGTGTAGGACAAACAACACTATTCCTGCTTTGCATACCACAAAAATCACGATATCTCACTTCTGAATCCGAAGGTACATACAAAGGATTATAGTAGATGTAACTCAAAGAGTTAAAAGTACTTTCATCAGAGCATTCCAATATAGCATCTTCGTGTATGTTAGATCGCGAATTCAAGGTATTATATAAAGTCAAATTTTGACCCAATGATGGTCTAGATTTAACAGGACGTATGAATTCATGACCAGAAGGAACATCTGAACCAAACAGTTGATTAACCGTAAATTTTCCACTATGAGACGAGTTTTTCGGACTTGTAAAACCCTTCACATGCCTCCAAACATCTTTGAATATGTTGTTCTCGCTCATTTTCAGATCTAACAACCGTTCTTTGTAAATTTCTGGTAGTTGCAGGTCTTTATATTGTTTTGAGTTGAAACTGCACCCGTCGATACGAAATTTCTCACGATAATTTTCAGATATCTCCTGAAAAATTAACGCTATGTCTTCTTGTCGTTGTTCGGGAGTGTGTAAGCTAAAATCGTCATGTAGTTTCATGGTTTCTGTTGTTTCTAAGTCATCAGTATCGTCGATGCAAACATCTAATTCATCTTCACTAACATGTTTAGTTAGCTTGTCATTTTCCTCTGTTTCCTGCTTCGGTGGGCACTCAATGTTACTGATGATTGAAATCAAATCTTCTACATTAGAAACTGATGAACAGTTACTGCCATCATCATTATTTTGGTTTTCAAGCGAGTTGCGTTCTTTATTTTTCATTTTTTTGGTGAAGGTTTTGCTTCTATTGTGCACCCAACCTTTCGATATCGTCCATTCTTTTAACCAGGCTGGTTTGGAGATCTCCGACTTGGTAATTTGGGTTTTCCTAGACTGGGTATTATCCAAGCGATGCTTTAATATTGCTTTATGATTTTTATTTTCTATTTTCGCGAATTTATTCGTATTCAAACCGGAAGCTTGATTCGGATTCCAGGAACGTTTTTTGACCAGAATGCACAAACACAAACAGCGAATTATGTCATACCATAACGACATGTTTCAGAGCATGTTTTTCTTATCATTTCACTACAACGCGCTAGTAAACTCAATCACTGAATATTTCGTATGTGTTTTCGAGACCACTGACGATGACAAATCAGTCGAACGGATGTTCTCTTCCTCTGAATTCACCCCTTTTGTACCTTCAATCAGTCATGTGTGTATTTTGTTCGAAATGCCTCGCATACACTGCTCGACAAATGAAATAAACTATAACAATGTGTGTAAAGAATTTTTCTTTTATTATATCAAAAAGAAATAGCATTTTAATAGGCGTTTCAGTTAATACTGTCGATTTTGCTAAGAGATGGCGTTATTAATGCATTTGTTGGTATATACTTATGACGTCTATGGCGTTTTGGAGGGTTCGCTAATAATTGTCATTGTGTAAAAACATAGTTTTTCGTAGCTTTGAATATGTCGAATTATATATCAGAAAAATACGTTTTGCGAGGAAGTTTAATAAACTTCTTTCATTTGAAGAAAACGGCTGCTGAAAGGCATCGATTGTTGGTTAAAGCTTATGATGAACATGCTCTAACCCAAAAAAAACTTGTGAACGTTGGTACAAACGCTATAAAAGTGGTGATTTTGATATAAAAAAACAAGGAGTATCGAGGACAAAAGTTTAAAGATGCAGATTTGCAAGCATTATTGGATGAAAACTCAACTCATACGTTGAAACAATTAGCAGAAGCATTGAATGTTGTCCAATCTACCATTTCCGAAAGCCTACACGCATTGGAAAAGATCCAGAACGAAGGAAAATGGATTTCATATGAATGAAAGGAAGGAGACATTGAAAGGCGAAAAAGCACTTGTGAAATTTTGCGTGCTAGACAGAAAAGAAAAGGTTTTTTGCATCGAGTTGTGATAGATGATGAAAAGTGGATCTATTTTGACAACCAAAGTGCAAAAAATCTTGAGTAGACCCAAGCCAAGCTTCAACATCCCTCCCAGTGCGCAATATACATGGAAAGAAGGCTTTGCTGTGTATTTGGTGGGATACTATGGGAGCTGCATATTACAAACTACTGAAACTTGGAAAAACGATTAATGGCGATCGATACCGATACCAATTGCTAAAATTGAATAGAGTATTGAAGGAAAAACGACCAGAATAAGCCCAAAGACACGACAAAATCATGTTTCAACATGACAATGCTGGTCACCATGTTGCAAAATGTGTAAAATACTACTTGGAAAACTTTAAATGGGACGTCTTAATGGGGTGCAGTCCGGGCTTTCAGAACAACACTTACATTCTTACGAAGAAATGAAAATTTGGCTTGATGAATGGTTAGACTCAAAGTACCTAAAGTTTTTTTGGCGAGAAATCGATTCTTTGACATAGAGATAGGAAAAAGAAATAGTTAACGATGGTCAATACTTTGATTATTAAGGTAATTTATTTTGTTATGGAAATAAACGCTCAAATTTTGCGAAAAAAAATCGATATTATCTACCGAATGCCCTAGAGCAGCAGTTCTCAAACTTTTTTGGCGACAGAACTCTTTTAGAAGGCGAAATATTTGACGGAGCCATAAAATAATCAAAAACTGGTTTATGTGTATTCTTTATTAATAATCATGTTACATAATAATCAAATATCTAATGGGAGGTATGAAACTATTTTTTACTTTTCATCAAATGTTTGATATCAGGCTTGATAGAAAAGAGTTGAAGTCTCATATCAGGTTCGGCATCCAGTCTATTGCGGTATTTTGTTTTTGTAACTGCATAGGTTGAGAATCATGTTTCGCACAAGTAAGTTGTTGGGAACTGGAGAAGAACATTCAGGGCCTTTGTGGCAAGAAGATCCTACACCACAAATCATTCAGAGGCATTGCTTTGAACAGTGACTCCATACTGGTGTCTGATGACATTTCTAAAAATGATTCATAAATCTCGTTGAACTTATTTTCGGGCTTTTGCAAATTGGGTACAATTCATTTTAATTTTTGTATTCTGTTCTTCGGGAAAACACGTCTCAAAAGATGCGCGCACATCATTGATATATTAGACCAATTCTTCAAACATATCATCTTGAAACATTTCTAAGTTGCTAAAGAACTCACTGAGCGATGAAAAACTTTCTATTTCTCTCTTACCAACACAAATAATCCAAAAATCTAATTTTCTTTTGAAAGCGGTTATTTTGTTACTTGCGTTGAACATTGTTGTCTGTTTACCTTGTAATGACAAATTTAATTCGTTCAGTTTTTGAAACATATCTGCCAAAAATGATAGTCTGAACAACCAAGTTCTATCATACAAATGGTCTTTCAAATTAAAAGAAATATCTATAAAAAAAGTTTGTAACTCGGCTCTAAGTTTAAATAGCCTTGTTAAAGTTTTACCCCGAGATAACCATCTCACTTCTGTATAGAGCAGTAGTTTTTATGTTTGTTGCCATAATCTTCACACAATATTGAAAACAATCGGGAGTGCAGTGGACGTGATTTGACGAAATTTATTATTTTTACCGCTTCATCCAGAATCAATTTTAAATTTGGCGGCATTGGCTTAATCGCGAATGCCTGTCTATGCAGGATGCAATGGCTTGTACTACAATTAAGCGCTTTACTTTTTATTCGTGATACTGCTCCTGCTATTTTACCTGTCATTGCCTTAGCCCCATCTGTACAAATATCGATGCAATCATTCCAATTGAGATGGGTTTCTTCAAAAAATATATTTATTTTGTTAAAAGTTTCTTCTTAGGTAGTGTTAGTGGACAGCGATGAGCACTTAAACATGTTTTCTTCAAAAGAATGTCTATGTGGATATCGTACAATAACTAGCAAGTTGACCAGGCCAGCAACATAAGTCGACTCATCCATTGGCAAGACGAATTGGTTTTTTTGTAGACGTGCAACTAATTCTTGTTTGACGTAGCTTGCCAGATAATGAATTCGGCGCGAAGTATCGTTTGAAAACGGTACTGTAGAAAGGTGCTTTGCAGATTTTTCCTCGAGAATACATTGTGTTATGTTTAACACACACGGTTTTATCAAATTCTCAGCGATAGTGTACGCTTCACCCGCTTGTGCAATACGATAGCTAACCAAATAAGATGCCTCGGTGGTATTTTCATTTACAGTTTGGGTCGTATGCATCATAGTTTTGTGGCTTTTCAATAATTGTTCGTTTTTACGCACAAAAAGTTTTTTGTTCTAATATTTAAACTCGGGGTGTACAGTTTCTAAATGTCGGCACATCTTGGCAGGTACCATAGAACTATTCGGAAGTAATTTACTACATAACATACAGGGAGGTGAGCCGTTAGATACAAGAAACCGGAGATCGATGTATGATTCATCATATTGACTTTTTCTCGCCTTAATGCGTCGTTACATATTTTACTATATGAAACAGTAGAGCTTGACGTCGTCGCTGCACCCTCTTAATCGGGAATTGCCGCATCCTCCGGGCGTACCACTTTAGAACTTTCGGTCGCAGGTTTTTTTACAACACCTTTAAGGCCTTTAAGACAACCCTCCATTATACTTTATTAATAATTACAATATTGTACAATGTACAATATAACGAACAGCATAATATTGTCACGAGATACAGGACAAAACCACTAATAACAACAAACACGAGCGTACTGCGCGCGCCGACACGCAAGGGACCGACACCGTTCGGCTATTTACGCCACGGCTCGTGTTCCCTTGTGTCGGTTACAGCGCTGTCAAACGTCGCGACTGGCGAGTGGCGCGATTGTGAGTAAACTCCTGGCTGAAATGTTGCGCTCTCATATTATGCGTTGCTCTGCTACACTTTTACTTAGTTTTTAAACTTTTTGTTGGAATATTTAGATAGATTTTATTTTCCTTCGCAACCTTATAGTACCCCTTGAGTTTTTTTTTCATTATGACTTATATACTTTTGCCCCCACAGAGGCTTCGCGGAGCCCTATGGCTCCGCAGAGCACACTTTAAGTATGGCTGCCCTAGAGGGTCTTGGCTTATTTAAACGCGATTCTGCCGAGTGTTTTAGACGTTTTAAAACAGTTTAAATACTAGAGATATTATTAAATACCAGAGATAAAGCAGCACTTCAAACAGTGGAAAGGAACAAAGTGAAAGTTTATTAAAGAAGGTGAAAACGGTTCCATCTGCAGGAATTGTTGTTACTACGTTTTTTTTTATTCTCGTGCTGTGTTCATAGATCACCTGACAAAAAGCAGAATCATCACCGAGGAGCATTACGCTTAACTAATAGACTATACATCCACATCTGGCTATCATCCACAATAATATGCCTGCGCAAATGTCTTGTGCACTTCGAAGTGCTTCCAAGTTCCACTTTGGCCAGATTTGGCTCCCAGCGATAACTTTCTCTTCACAAAATTAGGTTAAATACCTCGCTGGATGAAGATTCACTTCGAATGATAAGGTCAAAGCAGAGACAACCTAAACTTGAAGAGATTTACCACTAAATCCCAAATCACTTTTTTGAACTTTTCGACGTACGTTTTGCTAAGCATGTTAGCATCATCAGGGGATTATTTAATCTCCATTTAATTAAAATAAGGGACAACCTCTTATTTTATAGAGTTGAACAAATCACAGTATCCTGAGGATATTAAAAAGTTCGAACATCATTGGTCCAAATGTATTAAATTGTAGTGTGACTGCGTTGTCATTATGATAATTCATTGGAAGACTTCCAAACCCTACCAGAGGATTAAATCATCAGATTAAATCGTCTTCTGGTGATGCTAACATGGTTAGCGAAACGTGCGTCGAGAAGTTTAAAAAAGTCATTTGGTGTTTAGTGGTAAGTCTCTTTCAGTTTAGTGTTTCACACCGAAGGTTTCGATAGAAAAATTGAACTAATAAAGGAAGTCAAAGAACTAAACAAGCAGTTTAACATCAAGAAGCTATTCAGAAAAGTTAAATTCCTTAAAGTTGACACTAATCGGTATCACTGGTATAACCAGGAAAAAAAAAGTTAGTTTTAAACCCAAACAAACATCAATCAGATATATGTGCAATTCTGGAAAGCAAACTGAAGAAGAAAACATGATCCAATATCAATGGATACAGCTTACCTCAACAAATGGAAGTTGAAGATAAGCGACAAGGAAACCCACTGATATACTTCAGGAAGTCCAAAGGGATATATAGCTAACTCGAAGTTCGAAGAGGGATATATACAGCTAAAAATAAAGAAACGTGACACAAAAGAACAAAAACGATCATGTCCTCTACCTCTTTGTCATAAGCCTATCAGATCTCTGGATCTTGGTCCTTTGGATAACTTCTTTTGGTGAAAAATCTGGTTTATACGTAGGAAATAAGCGATGAAAATGATTTGTACAAAATATTTTTGCTGTTGCCATCCAGACTAAAAATATACCAGGACTTTTTCAACATGGTTACAATCAAAACTGGTTAGAAGAGTGCCAAGCTTGCATAGACTTAAATGATGGCTAGTTTGAACATTTAGTTTAATAACACAAATAACAATAATAACGTATAAGTTTTCGTTTTTTTTTTTTTTTGGAACAAAATAAATCAGATTTCAGTGGCGGGTCGTGAGGGAGTGCGTTGGGGCGCCGCCCCTCCAGCATTTATCACAGTAAACAATTTTTCAAAGCAAAACATCATATTTTATTTCCGTTCATTTTATTTTATTTAAAAAGGAACAAAACAATTTTATACTTTGTAATCTATCACTTTTATTTTTAAAATTTGTGTGACTACAGTTTCGTAAAACGATTTTACATTCTTAAACACTACTTTAAAACTAAGGTTTTACAGCTGTTTATCTAGCTTATGTACCTAATTTTATACTTTTATTGGGGTTAATTTTTTAAATAGTGGGTTAATATTTTAAATAGTGGGGAATTTCGGAGAACCGTCTGATCGTTTTATGATTTTCTAGACGGATCTTTATTATATTTATAAACTTCAATACCTTCTAAAATGTTTAATTTTTTGCTTTTTAGCGTTGTATGTCAAATTTTCAAATTTTGAATCTTGGGAAATATATGTCCGGTATGAAATGGTTCGCAATATTAGAGTGTTGTTTCTTTAATATGTATGCAGATTTATGTCCTTTGAATCTGGTCTGAAAATTTCTGCCGGTTTGTGCAACATAGCAGCTACTGCACTCGTTGCAACTTAACATATAAACTCCAGATTTTGTATTTGGAGATGTTTTATCTTTGGCATTAAAAATTAATTTATTTACTGGTTAATTAATTTACTGGTTAACTGGGGATTTGGTTTTAAATGCTATTTGCAAATTATGTTTCTTCAAAGAACGAGCTATTTGTTCTGAAATTGGACAAATAGCTCGCTCTTGGAGGAAACATAATTTGCAAATAGCGTTTAAAACCACCCAGTCAACCAGTAAATTTTTAATGCCAAAAATAAAACATCATCAAATACAAAATATGGAGTTTAATGTTAAGTTGCATAGCTGCTATGTGGGACAAACCGACAGAAATTTTCAGACCAGATTCAAAGAACATAAATCTGCACATATATTAAAGAAACAACACTCTAATTTTGCGAACCATTTCATAGATACCGGACATATATTTCCCGAGATTACAAATTTGAAAATTTTACATACAGCGCCAAAAAGCAGAAAATTAAACATATTAGGAGCTAATTAATAAATTTAAACGATTTGTCTTTTTGCTTTTTAATGTTATAGAATCCTTGTAAATTCAACTTTTTTTGATAAAATTTTTAAAAATTTGTCAATTAATCCTTCTTTGTAAACGCTGTTGTTTGCTATCTGTTTAATGGTATAGAGCTCTTTATTAAAATTGTCTTTGTTTAGCAGAAAACCTATCGTATTAGACTATGAAAAGTCTAGAAAAGTTGCCAAGATTGTTTAGAACTAAAGCGTATAACCGTGTCTATTGTAGTCGGTTTTCTGTAAATATCAAATTGTAATTTATTAGATATTTTCTTTATCTTTATGTCTAGGAAGTTAATTTCATTGTTAAGTCCATCTCCATAGTGAATTGAATAGTTATGTTTATAGAATTCCAATGGCCTAAAAACGTGTGTAACAGCTCATTCAAAGAAACAATAGTTGCACGTCATGAATCTAGACAAATCTATCGCCAATTTAAATCCATAAGAAAGAAATAATCATTAAAAGTTCAAAGCACTCTGTTTCCTTCTTCCTCTAATCCTATTAGAATAGGATAAAAATACAGTGAGCCGGCGGATTACATTCTGTAAATTCGCTGTTCTGGACAGTGTTGCCGACCTTACACAAGTTTTTCGTAGAATCTGTCATTTTCATGTTTTGATAGTTTTTGAGTTGTGCCTTCAAACGTTTCTGAATTATTTTTACTGTATTCTTTGTTGTTTTAGCTATTTTCTGGCTTAGTTTCTGTTTTTGTGAGGTCTGTAGTAAAAAAAATGGGATTATAATTGCAAAAAAAAGCCAAAAGCGTTAAGCGATCAGTGTAAGCAACTTGTCTCGTCACTTATCAGTTATTTTGAACAGAAACGAGATAATGGGGCTCCTCTTTTGCCATTAAACGCTGTGAGAGAGATATGTATTAATAATTTAGTAGGTCTCATGGTTAGCTGGATTTTTTGCTGCACTAAATATTAGTATTGATACAGTTAGTGCAATTCCGAAAAAGTTGCAGAATAACGAAATGTTAAAATCACCGAAGAAAAAGCGTCAACATCCAAAACGAGTAACTAATCTAGATCATCTTGATGTGGGCTCAATTTTATTGAACTATTTCAGAACAAACGGTTAATCTTGAAAGTATAATTTCATGAATTTTCATGAAATTTCATGAAAAACTAAACAACATACAGCTCTTTGATGGATGAAAAAATTTGCTTCATACACTTCTAAAAGAAATTGGTTTCAAATGGAGTAAAGATAATCCACGTAGGGGCCTGATGGAACTTCCAGATATTGCCTTTACACATATTCAATTTTTGAAGATGTATCAAAATATCAAAGACGAATCTCTGTTTGATTTTGCTTATTTGGATGAAACATGGATATTTCAAAATGGTACCTTGAGTCACTCATGGCAAGATGATAACAAGAGGAGTGTAAAAACTACAAAAGTTGATGGAAAAAGGTGAGTGCTATACGTAATACGTAGGAGCCATTAAAGTCATGTCATAAATAATTGTTTTAAGACCTATCAATAATAACATATTATTGAAGATATATTATTCTTCATGCTGGGAACAAGAATGGCTTTATTCCAGAGACCAAAAATTATTACAATAGGTCGAGATGGAAGAACGATTGATAACTGTTTGGATATGTGGAAAGAAGCTTTGTCAACAGTTACACCACAGATCTGGATGAACAGCACCAGACATACAGAAGAAGAGATTCAAAGATGATCGAATCGAGAAAGAGTTTTTGATAGACTAGAAGTTAATCCTTTAATAATTTACTTGATCAGCGATTCCGATGCTGAAAGTTGTTTTAGTGACACAGAATAATTAAACTTTGCGTGAACTAAATGAAAAACCCATATGTTGACAAGCAGAAGTTTCGAAACAGATTTTTGATTAAAACTTTTAAACAAAAAACTTTTCGTGTTACTTTTTCATTTACAGTTTTATCAATCATACAAATGCCAAAGTCTGGGTATTTTGGTGTTGATGTGGCAACATTGTAACGTGAGTGCGTCATAGATTTTCATGACGTGCAATCATTGTTTCTCTGAATGAGCTATACATTTTTCCGTACCATTCCAAATGCAAAAAAAATCGGTCACGTATCTGTGCCAATGTGATATTGTTGATTGATGGATTTTCTGAGTTAAAAATAATATTTTCGAAATCAGCCATAAACATTTTAGATAACAAAGATGAGATAGGTGAGCCAATTGGAAGACCGTGTTTTTTATATTGAAAATAATTTTGTTTTTGGCAAACTAAGATTGGTATTTTTAAGTCAATTTTTAATTTGTCTTCTATTTCTTCATTGTCTATGTGTCTTTTTAAAATTTTAATTAACTAATTTACTGGTATAGAAGTAAAGAGGCCTTTTACATCAAAAGAAACTAATTTTGCATTATTCGTTAATGTAATGCCTTTAGTTTTATTGTATAAATTATAATACATTTTTAATTGTATATCGTGACTGAAAAGTGATCAATTTAGGTAGCGTAAGACCATATGAAAAACGTATTAGCGTATGAAAAACAAGAAATAAAAAATAAATAATTTTACCAGTATACTTGGAAACACTGTGTTTAGCCCTTAGTGTTAGTTCAAGCTACTCTTGAGAAATCCCTAACAAGGCGAAACAAATGTTGAGAAAAATCTATAATAAATGTTTGAGTATCATTTAAAATCCTAGTATTTTCAAAATATTTCACAAGGAAGCAACTACGGAATCCGTAATCATTATAGTTATATTTTATTTTGAATTCATATTTTAAGGAAAATGTTTGCTCAAAATGATGAAAAATCGTTGGTTAAATTTACGAAAGTACTTTCCCTTAAATCCTGTACGACTGTATTGTATGCTAGTATACGGTACATATCATAACAGATCTGGATATTGTAGATTGTCTGCGAGTTCAGTAACTCAGATAAGTGAGACTCTTTACTAGAATACCCGAAAGCCCGAAAGACATGATGGCAGGACAATATAAGAATAGATGCTGAAAAACTACTGTATATCAAAAACCGGCAACGGGCTGCTGGAGATCGATCCAGTTGGAGGTGAAGGTTAAAGGAAGTCTCAAGACTCGTTGATGGGATGTAGCACTATAGGAGGACAAAAAAGAGATAGTTTAACTACAAAAAATTTCCTATGTCTGTCTGGTGCCTCAGAAGAATTAACGATTTCGAAACTTCAAACCCTTATTATTGAATAATATGATCCATCCGGTTCTTGATAGATATACTTTGTGATCTAATACAACCTATCGCATACAGAATTCTGTTCTACAATTTAAATTACTCTAGATACAACCAAACTCTACAACAATTAAAATGTACCCAAAACCCAATGAACGTGGTCTATTAATATAATAAAATATTTCTTCCTTTGTTCACGTCAATTGTTGACTGTTTTATTCAATAAATTCATCAAAATGCCATTGTACATTTTACATGTGACTAACTTGTTTATAAATCAAGGTTATTGATGGCGGGAAATCATTGAACCTTTCGGAACGGCTCATAAATTGAAACACTGTCTTAATTATAAATTTATTATTTTTACGTGGCAGCCAATACATCTGTTTGGAAAAGGAAATTGATTATTAAACGTTTCTTTTCGAAGGCCCTTTCACTGACACTCATTAACAACTAAGCATCCATTCTTGTTTCACATATGACATCTGCAATTAATTAAGAAAAGTAATAAACACGAGTTTGTTATATCGAATATGATTGCAACATGTAAAATGTACCGTATTCTCTAAAATATAATGATTGGTTCTATTATTCGAATTCGCAGCCTATTTTAGATACTATTAGATTATCTATTTAATTATCAGCTCTTGCGTTTCATCGATTATGGAACCTATTCAAAGTACCTTTCAGCTTCAAAACAAGATATAATAAATGAGACTACTGTGTATAGAACCTGAAACATTTTTCAACTGAAAAGAAAGGCTGCAAAAGCCCAGGACAATATTTTGTGCTGGGGGTACTACATCCTGTTTCGTACACAGCATGTAAGAAATAATAGGGAGAGTCTATTTTGCAATTATTCATAGATTTTGCTAACACCCGTAATTTAGCACTGAGTTATATCATCCAGATGTTTTTGTTATATTGACCAATTGCCTCTTAAAGATGCCAACAGTTTATTTTTTATAATGTACTTTTTAGTACAGTGTATATCTTCTGTACGAACATCGGAGATGCTACTTGAAAGGGTCGAAGATAAATATTGTTCCCACCAAAAGACCTGCCCATTTCATAGTCAGCCCTTAGTATATTTTAGTATCATATTTTTATTTCAGAAAATCGCCTTCTTTAACTTCTCGGCGCAGGTTTCGCTAACCCTTTTAGCATCATCAGTTTGTGCAGCTAAGTTTAAACGTGGTCGTGCCAACGTGGGTTGACGATGAATGTTCGGAACGGCTAGACGACGATCGAATTAAGGTTAGAGAGATAACAGAGGCTGTGGCAACAAGCTAACAGCTTGTTGAGCACCGCGATTGCTCACTCAGGGCCAATAACGCATTCGAATTAACATTTCCGAAGCCCTGTTGAAGCCGTCTAAGCGAAATAAGTCGGAGCTTTAGTGTCGATTAATAACTGTAGATGAAACTTGGATACACCATTACACTCCTGATCCCAAGGCACCATTAGGTTTTTGAATAAAAATAATTATCGATTTTTATACTTTATTTTAAAAATGTATCATAAATAATCTTGATAATCGTAAAAACTTTTAAATAATTGTTTGTAATTAATTATAAATGAATTGTGACGTCATTATATTAAAGTGTTTTCACGGAAGTACTGTCAACGGCTTTTTACCTGTGGGAAAAAATTATTAGTTTTAAAGTTTAGTTCAAAAAATATTGTTGGTTACTAATTTAATTGAGTAATGTGTGACAAAGGCCAACTGTCTTAAAGGCCATTTCTGATAATATACCTTGTGTGGATATTTTTATTGTTACATATTTTCTCAAAACTGACATTCGGTTCAATTCAACAGAAGTTAGAGGTGCTAAAGCACCAATTTAAGTTTTTTTTTTTAAATAATTATGTAAATGTAAATAAGAAACACAATATTTCTATTAAATTATTTATAGGGTATCACGCGAAAGTTACGGTGACAAGCTTACATTACGGTGAAAGGATTTGTATGTCCAGGACATAAAATTCTGAGTAAAGCTTATACAGTTACTTTAATTATTAATGAAAAACTAAGAAAAGTTCAAGACACTCAATATCAGGATTGTATAGCTTCAGCAGGTAATACATACTCAAGGATAAAAAATTGATATAATGTTATAAATAATGTTTCGTATATATTTCCTAACAGGTAACAACTATTGAATTCGACGTTTAAAAGTTTGTGACACATTTAAAAACATTTTTTCGGGAGTTGTTTTTATAGTATTCATACAAAATGGTACGAAACAGGCACGATAACTAATTAGATTTAACATTTTCAATAAATTTACCAATACACTAATGATAATAATAAGAAAAATTGATTAAAAACTAAAACACTCGTATCAACTGTCTGTAGTATTGGGGGGAAATAAACAGTGGGACACCATACGCGCTCGGATTTTTTTTGGAAACTATCCGCCCTTAAAATTTTATTTTTCTGATATTTTATCTGATACTGATATAATTTTTTAATTATAAGGAAAAAAAATCGTTTTGTTATGAAACTTATATGATATTTCCATTTACGACATTTTTTTTTAAAACCCCAATCGAAGCAGTCGACTGCAAAGGATAAATCGACTATTTTGCATTTCAAAATGTCAACTACTTTCTGGACGGATTAAAGACACGGGAGCATCGCTGGGAAAAGTGTATGAAATTACAATATGATATAAAAAATCTTGTTTCTGTTAGATTGGATTTTTTTCAAACTGCCCTCGTATTGGAAACAATAATTCGTAACTTACCCACACTGTGTAGTTTTCACGAGTTACATCACCCAGATGTTTCTGTTATATTAACCAACAGACCTGTTAAATATGTCAACTGTTCATAAACGTTCCATAACGAACATGTTGTCTGTCAGAAGCCGTAAAAACTGTTAGTTTTAATAAAAGCCGAACATTGCAGACTAGATTGCTTTCCACGCAAATACGGCTCTGCTTTTCCATGCTGAAGTGGTTGTAGCGACGAAAAGTTCTAACGAGACTTTTTGAATTCCGAGATGAATTGAAAATCTTTTTTTCAGATAAAAATAGCTCATTTTCAGAGTTTTTACAAGATGGAGAAACTTTATTTTTGGCTTGCTTGACTGATATATTTTCACATTCGAATAACCTTAAAATTGGTTTAAACGACGGTAACAAAAACATTTTACTGACAGACTGAAAACATTTTACTAAAGATTGTTTAAATGCCTTCATCAAGAAACTTGATATTTGTATTATACGCCTTAAAAATTCAGTTTTAATGCATGCTTTAACTTCGGATTATATTACTAAAAATATGGATTTGGAGAAAATGGAGAAAAATTAAAACGCATTTACGAGAATTGAAAATTCAGTTACTGGAATATTTTCCAGATAGCATCGATGAGTTGTCGAAAAGATGGATTCTCAATCGGTTTGAGGAAAATCTTGTAGCTGATGATTGAGATTCATAACCCACTTATTGAAATATCGGCCGACAAAACTCAACAACTAGAATTTTTTACTCAAGATTTAGATAAGTATTAGCTTGCACGACGATGAGAATACGTACGTGCCTAGTAACGGAAGCTTTGAAAACATTGATCCCCTCTTACTTATGAGAAAAAAGCTTCTAGTCTATAGTGGCTTTAAAAATTAAATATAGAAATTGTCTATTAACACTGGACAATAATTTGCGTATATGTGTTTATAATGATTAACAGTCGCATTAAATTATTATTTCAAACAACTTTCGCTATTACTTTAAGTTTATTTTATTATGTTGTGTAAGAAATATTTTTGTTTAGTATATATTTTTAGGACATGGGTTTCATCTCAAATAAAACGATAGGTCTGTCGTTTGTTTAGAAGGTCTTTTAGCATACAAATGTAAGAAATATGTGTGTTTAATTTACATCTTCCGGTCTTTTGTCCCATCTCAGACAAAACGATACTTTTATCGCCTTTTTTAGATTTAGATAAGTATTAGCTTGCACGACGATGTGAATACGTACGTGCCTAGTAACAGAAGCTTTGAAAACATTGATCCCTTCTTACTTATGAGAAAAAAGCTTCTAGTCTATGGTGGCTTTAAAAATTAAATAAAGAACTTGTCTATTATCACTGGACAATAATTTGCGTATATGTGTTTGCAATGATTATCCACGTATTGAAAAAGTTTTGAGTGGAAAACAAAATTAACAGTCGCATTAAATTATTATTTCAAACAACTTTCGCTATTACTTTATTTAAGTTTATTTTATTATGTCGTGTAAGAAATATTTTTGTTTAGTATATATTTTTAAGGCATTTTTCATCTCAAATAAAACGATATGTCTGTCGTTTGTTTAGAAGGTCTTTTAGCATACAAATGTAAGAAATATGTTTGTTTAATTTACATCTTCCGGTCTTTTGTCCCTTCTCAGACAAAACGATAGTTTTATCGCCTTTTTCTTTGGTAAAGATGGTTTTTATCACATTGGACCAGATGCCGACTACATTTAATTTTTTGCTAAAATTGACACTGGGTTGTGTTGTGTTTATACTCAATATAAGTTCGCTTATTCTATCTAAAAGCTTCGATAACACTTAAGGGTAGTTAACCGCCAGATGTTTGATAATGGTGGGGCATCTTTAGAGATGCCTTCATTTCAGTATTTGAAACCAACATTTTCATTTATACTGTGAACAAGTGTAGTGTCGTGTCGTTCCCAAATAATTCCAAGGGTGAGTGTATCACTGAACACTTTGTTATCTATTAACTTTTATTAGTTGTGAGTTAGTCACTGAACACTTTGGTTTCTATCGATTTATATTAGTTCTGAAATGTATATAAAGCTCTATTATCTTTATTATTTCTATTTGATGTTTTCTTTGATTTTCAATGATTACTACGTAAATGAGTTTTTCACTGAAAACTTGCCGTCTAATATTTTAACAGTTTCGACAAGTATTTAAAGAGTACTTCTATTTCTTTCTCTCACAGAATACTGTTCTGATCATTATCAAATATTCAAGTACAATTGAATTAAATCTGTTCATTTGAAATAATATTTCAAGCAGTGTTTCTTGATTAATGTTTTGATCAATATTAAATGATTTCTATTTAAGTGAATATTCAAACATTGATTGAGTAGTGGCATCAGCATATTGATATGACTCATAATTTAATTGAGAGAGAGAGAGAGATCCATGGTATTGTCGCGCGGTTTTCCCTTCAATACTATGAAGTGGGTAAATGCTGTTTTGCTTTTCTAATATCTGGAGCGGGTACATCGTGAGTTTGCCCCTGTTGAAAATATATGATCTGTAATTTAATAAATATTGAGAGATCTCCATGGTGTTGTCGCGCGCTCTCACTTCAATACCATGAAGTGGGTAAATCCTGTTTTGCTTTTCTGGTATCTGGAGCGAGTACATCACGCGCTCTCCCCTTGTACCTCTTGATTGCACAACTCAGTACTAGATGTTACACCGTAGGGTGTAGTTGGATAATCCATTATGTTTTATTTAGCTCTTTGGGTGGGTATCTCGTGCGGTTTTCCCTTGATACCCCGTTCATACCCTTAACAGGCACTGTTGCGTGTTTGCCCCTCAAGTGTCAGAAACTTTTGCTTTTCTAGTAACTGGAGTGGGTACATCGCCAGTTTGCCCTTTGTACCCATTGCACAACTCAGTACTAGCGATTATACCGTAGGGTGTGGTTGGATATCCATTATGTTTTGTTTAGGTCTTTGGGTGGGTATCTCGTGCGGTTTTCCCTTGATATCCCGTTCATACCCGAAGCTGGCACAGTTGCGTGTTTGCCCCTTAGTGCCAGGAAAAGTACCCAGTTTGATATTTGATTATTGGCCGATAATAGTATCATGGTTTGAGTTATGTTCAAAATCTCTATTTGAATTGATGTTAATTGAGATCATTGCTAGTATAACTGATATGCTAACGAGCATTTCTCGTTGAATATGTGAATAGCTTCAAGATAAAATCTGATTTGTATCGATTTGGTGAATCTAAAGTAACAGATAGTAAACAGATAATAGTTTTATGGATTCGGAGTGTTCAGAGTTACTTTTATTTCCAGGTAGTTAAAGCTGTAATGTTTGGAAGCCACCACCATGCTCGTCAAACTCATATACCCAACTAGCCGGCCAGTTAAAACAATTACCATTAAGCTATCCCAGTTAATATTAGGGAGATATGTATATTTATTTCTATATTATATATATGTTCATTCAAAAAAAATAATCCTTTCATTTTTTTTTATCGTATCCTTACAGTTGTTATTACCTGGTAATATTTAATTTTCTAACACTTATATTAAAATTAAAAATACTTCAATAAAAGGATGTTTCGTATACAGGTACTATTTTTTGAACACATTGCGACCCCCCGTATTCCCGAAGTTAAGATCTAGTTTTAGCTTTTGTAAAAATAAAAGTTTATAAACGAATCGACTAGTATGAATTAACTCACGTGCCGCAAATATTCCATTAGTTACCCGCACATTCTTTATGGTCGTTGAATTAATTTTTTTCTTTGTTTTCCACCAGTCATCATATACGATGATGTTCTTTTTCTCTTGTTCGTTTTTTGTAATCACCTGTTTGATCGACAACTGAATGAACATAAAACGGAATTTCAATAGCGGTGCCTATTCTTTACGTATGTCTTCATTAATTGTAGACACCGCGAATTCCATATATCGATTATATCGGCAACACCAAACCTATAAACTCCAAATGAGGCTTACTGTACCGCTAGAATTGGCGTGAAAACCTACGCGAAATTCAGACAAGGAAATATTACGGGATATCACAGAGTTACCGCACCAAACGACTCAGTAACTTAAGTTAAACAAGAAATGAGATGTCACCGATTTTATTTTCCTGCGGCTGTATTCATTCTAAAAATTTAATTGAAAAGTATACCGGCTGTCACGCTACCATATTGTTTTGGAGTCATTTTATTTCGTGATATTTGGGACAGTTTAGGTTTGGCGGTTGTGTAGTGCGGAGATATTAGTTTTATTCAATTGTAGTCAGATTGTGGGAACAGTTGGGGATAGGCCCCTCATTATGTGAATCGAAGTGTGATGAAGTCTTAAGAAACGTCGATTCAACGACGTGGTGCACAAATGGAAATTTCGCCACGAGTTTACCCCGAATTTTGAGAAAAGATTAGCACAAAAGACAAAATAATTGATGTTTCCCTATAAGATTTAAACTGTTGAAGACTTGTTGTATAGACAATAACAAGCGATTAGAATATTGTAATGAGATCATAAACCACTTCCATTAAAATGATAGTTTTTCAATTCAACAACAGAGTAAATTTAGATAAATAAGCTCAGAACGATTCAACGGAGAACATGAATGCTTATGCTTTCAACGCCCAACTAGGGAAAGAAAGAAAGTGCAGAAAAACAGTCGGCAGTTTTCTCGCTCATTGATGAACCAACCATGTTGGTAGTTTAATCTAAGAAATAATATCAACCCATTTTAAGAAGGAAATAACAAAACAAAAGACCTGGGGACGCCCAAAATACGCACATTGGTGAATTTCAAATTGACCATGTTGCCATTTCGTACCCTAATTATAAAGATATTTTGAATGTTCAAGTTAGAAAAGGAGTAACATAGACACCGATCACTACTTGACTAGAATCAAATTTAGTTTAAAACCTCGACATTATAATTAGAAAAGACTACTAATACCAAAGTTCGATCCTACGAAACCAACCATCCTATAAAACCAACCCTAACAGAAGCGCTTGATAAATAACCAGCACAGAACTGACAAGGACAGAAACAAAAAAAAATATTAAAATAGCACTAAAGTTGGTCCCTTTACAAAAACGTAGAAAATATCCAGAGCACAGGGACAGTTAGAACCTAAAATTGGTGAATATCAAGCAGGTTTTCATTCGGGCAGATCCTGCTCGGAACAGATCCTGAATTTAAAGTTGATCCTAAAACATCAAAAACTATACAATCGGTTACAATCGGTAATATCGTCGGTATATTTGTGGATTTCAAAAAAGCATATGATTCTATTGACCGCGAATCTTTATTCCAAATCTTGAAAGAACATGGACTAGATCTGAAAACGCTGGCAATTATTAAAGCAACACTAACTCACACAAGATACAAAGTTAAATTCATGGGTGACATCTCAGAGCGCTGGAAATTAAAACTGAGTAGGACAATGGGATGGACTCTCGCCACTCTTATTTAACTGTGTTCTAGAAAAAGTAATACAGGAGTGGCGCAGTGACAGGGTGGAGTAATCAAAAAATCGGCTCTGAATATTAACCAGTCCATTAAACTGGGGAGAACCAATATTAAAATAGATTGTCTGGCGTTTGCTGATGATCTAGCAATTTTAGCTCAATTAACGGCACAAAAACACATTGAAATCCTAAAGAAACAGCAGAAAAGGTACGATTTCAAATTTCCTTTCAAAAGACACAATATATGATCTGCAACAGACTAAGAACACCATTTCTAAAATCAAAATATGGTAACATCAGACGAGTTTCCCAATTTAAATATTTGGGTGAAATAATCATAGAAAACGGGTTGGAAAAAGTTGCCAATAAAGGTATGTCAAAAATGGAAACTGCATTGAAACTTACACAAAATATTTACAACAAAAAATGTATATCAAAAAACACAAAATTGAGACATTACAACACAGTTATTAAGCCAGAATGTCTATATGGCACAGAAACGCTCATTTTGAATAGAAAGAAAGACATCGAGGAGATTGAATAGAAAGAAAGACATCGAGCAGATTGAAAAGAAAGAAAGAAAGAAAAATCATAAGAAAAATCTTAGGCCCCAAACAAATAAATAGCACAGCATACCGACTTCAAGAAAACCAAGAAATCAAACAATACACAGATATACATAGGGATATGAGAAAAAGGAGACAAGTTTTACGGACACATAAAACGGACGAATCCGAGTAGGCTAACTAGACAAATAATCGAATTTTATGAAAATAGGAGCGCAAAGGAAGGTTTAACAACAACAAACGTTTTTTTTTCTTCCTTTATTTGGGTTTTTCGCCACTATCTAGAAAAAAAAATATATGAACACGCCACAATCATTCAGACATTACTTAACAACAAACGTCTCTAACTGTATTTCGCGTGGTCCACCAGTGGATCAGGGATTATAAAAATAGTAAAGTATGTATTGAATGATTAAAATATTTTAGCAGGGTTGTTTGTCGGGTTCCCTTGGCAATTAAAATATGTTACAAGTGTATGAAGTATGTTTTCCTTTTTTTGTTCCATATTTATATTATAGAGTTATTGTAATTATTACTTATGCCATTACAGCTTTATTTGCCAAACACTGTCCTTTATTGTATCGGCTCTATTTCTCTGGCTAGTTTCCATAAAGGTATTGAGAATGCCAAGTGTGACCTTGGCGAAACGTCTGCAGTCCCGGTCTAATGTAATAATAATAATAATAAATGTCTTTATTAATTAATTAAATGTTAGTGGATAGGGCGAAGTCTAGCTCAACGAGCCACTCATACTCAACCCGTATCCAAAAACCAATTACAATACATAGTACTAGACTTACATAACGTATATAAACTTAAACTATTATTCTTTAGGTAAAAATACAAATAATAATAACGTATATATGAAAATAAAACACACAACCAAAAACAAGTAACAAATAACAAGGAAAATAACTGAGATTTATCAATGAAAAATGAAGATAATCATAAAATAACATACAAGGCTCTATCTCTGCGCTGATAGCAGGTATTCCTTAAATTTAAATCTGATGTGCTTTCTATAAAACATTAAATGACATCTCAGATCTCTACTTAGAGAGTTAAATAATTTAGCATCATTGTAGCTGAAAGAACGATGAAACATGGACGTGACACCATAAGAAGGGTACTGTGACGAAGGGATGAATCATGAATAATTTGTCGACAACCCAATTTATTCCTAAGGCAAAGTAGAGAAGACGTAATCATTAAGCGTTCAATGCTCGATAGTAAGCAATATTTAAATAAAGAATTCATCTTTAACCACCCCAAATCAATTACATTTCCCAAAATGCGATGATACATGCACAAACCACATACACACGCATATATATATATATATATATATATATATATATATATATATATATATATATATATATATATATATATATATGTATATATAAAGAAGAAGGCAAAGTAGAAACAAAGCGATCGAATGTACATTAAAATAGATATCAAGAAAAAAGCTTCTTATTAAAAAACCAGTTATAAAAATGGGAAATTTCTCAGGCAATATTTAATTCAAGTCATGTCAACAGGATGTTAACAGGATCGCTAACTATTTGTGACGATCTTAAACCTTAAACAGCATAAATTATAACTTTTGCATAATGTTATATATAAAAAATGATGTAAATATTGAAGATTTCTTGTGAGTACATATTTCTTCTTCCATTACAATTACATCAATAATTCCAGGCGACATAACAGAAAAAGAACATAATAATTATTCTACCTGCTTTCTTATCTTTACCAGATTATTTGATTTTTTTCTTGTTTTAAGTTGTCAACTAACTAACTTTATTAACTAAGTAAATAATTTGTATATTGATATAAATATGTGGACGACATTTTGGCATGCTTTATCGACACCAACAGACAACTAAGTGTATTTCTAGAATATATTCAATCCACAAAAATATAAAATTTACAATTAAATTCGAAGAAAACAACAGTTTAAACTTTCTGGATCTAATCATTTTACGAATCTCAAACAAACAGTTTCAAGGTATTCCGCAAACCCTCTCAAACAGATACAACAATACATAATAAATGATTACACCCACTATAACATAAATTAGCATCATATCATAGCCTTGTACACAGACTGATCAATATTCCTTTATCAGACGCAGATTTTAATAAGGAACTAAGTACCATCAAACAAATTACCATTGATAACAACGGTAATCAGAGAGAACAATAGATAACATTCTAAAAAGGAAACTGTACAAAAAGGATGTCTCTGAAATATATCCACAAAAGATAGAAAAATACCATTCATTCAAATTAATAACATACTTCGGTAAATTATCGAAAAATATTGAAAAATTCTTGTACAAATACAATGCAAAAGTAGCCTTTAAAACTAATAACAGCCTTGGAAAATATATCAAAAATTGTAAAGCAAAAACAAACAAAAATGATAAATCAGGGATATATCAACTGTATTCTGGGTCCAAAAACTTATATAGGACAAACAGGCAGGTCTTTCAAAAAAATCATTAAAGAACATGAAAGAAGCTTTCTCCGTCATAAACATAATTCGAACTATGCTTCACATCTGTTAAATGAGAACAATCTTTTTAATAGTGAATTTAAAACACTTCGTGTACATAACAAAGTCAAAAAACTAAAGCATCTGGAGAGTTTAGAAATAAACCGTCGCAAGGATCCGAAAACCGTTCTAAATGACCAAATAGACCTAAACAAATCCCCTTTACTGAATTTGTACAGACAATAAATAGCATCTGTATGGATTTCTTAAAAACGTATATTTTATTATAGTAACTTTTTGTATGTATACCCATTTTAAGATCGCAAATAGCCAGTTCTGAAGAAGCTACTTATTTATCAATCAGTATTAGCGAAACGCATCAAATATTAATAACAAAGTGGAAATGTAGACAAAACAGTCTTTCGTTAAACACGGTTCACAGTCTAATCTCTTATCTCATTTTGTTGCTACGACAGTACCTTTCAAAACATCATTAATGTTAAAAATGTATAAGTATATTTTTTTCGAATGGTAAACATTGAACTGGGCCAAAAAAATCGACTATTTTTTTAAGGGATACCGAAAATATTATTTGTGATGACAAAAAAAAATATTGGGAAAGTTAGAGCCCTTAATACTTATATTAAGAAGTGTATCATCAAGACATTCGGTTTTTTAATAGCAATCGTATCTTTCGTCCAAAACTCCTAAACCATGAGTTTGAAAAATTTGAGCAATACATATTCTTGAAGGAAATTAAATTCTCTACAAAAAAGGTCTCATTATAAATTTACGTCAAATAAGCCGTTTCCATGTAATCGTGCCTTGAAAATTGATCTGTTTTTACAATTTTACTTTTCAAATTTGAAATTTTGTAACTAATGAACGAAACAATATTTGAAAAAATACAATACATATTCTTAAAGCAAATTAAATGCGCTACAAAAAAGGTGTCATAACATTTTTCGTTAAATTCATTTGTGCCAAAGTTATTGAGGTTAAAGTTGATATTAAAAGTAATTTATCGCTTTTTTGCCTTTGTCATTTTTTCATTCATTTTAGGCTAGTTCTGCTGCCAAGATTGTTGGTTTCATCTTTCCTTAGTCGCTGTTGCGATGAATGCAATGTAGGCATAAATTTTGCTTCGAATGAAGTATTTGACACTTTCGTCAACACATTTGCTTTCACCAGAATCACTACGGACTTTTTTGGCTTTAATTGGCTTCGTCACAATATCTTTAACTATAGACTTCTACTGCGGCTGCATTTACATTAAGCTTAGCATCGGGCGATAAATGTTTTCTTTTAAAGAACTACACTAATTAGCACTACCGGAGGCACAATGATCATTATCTTGCCAAGAACGCCCCATTTTTAGCACGTTTGGAATAACAAAAAATACGAACTAAATTATAGAACTGCACTGTTTAAGAAAAGAATGCGAACTAAACTAAAATATTTCGAAACTACTAAACCAAGTATAAAATTTATTTTATCTTTTTTACGGTCCTCTTTACGTTTCTTGCAACTGTGTCGGTTTTCGTTAGGGCAGGGATTGTTAAAGGTTTATTTCAGCCAATCGGTCAACGATATATCTTGAACGCACTATACTATGAGTTTCTAGAACTAGGTGAAACAGTTAATACCATTCGCTACCGTCCACAAATAATCAATTTGAACCATGCATTGATCGAAAAGCGACCAGAATAGGCAACAAGGAACGGAGAAGTGATTTTGCAGCACGACAACGCCTCATCACACACAGCGAAAACTGTCATAGACACCATTCCTGCACTTGGCTGGAAACTCTTGCCCCATTCGCCATACTCCCCAGATTTGGCCCCTTCCGACTGCCACTTGTTTTCATCGATGTCTCACGAACATTCCATGAAACACTCCAACAAGTATGGAGATGTCGAAGAATCGCTTGATGACTAGACCGCCCCGTTTTTCTGTGAGGGCATCCAGAAATTGCCAGATGTGCAGCTAGCGATGGCACATACCTTGAATAAACCATTTTACCTTTTTCTCCCAAATTAAACATAATGTTTTAAAGAATATGGGACAGTATTATAGTAGAATAACACAAAATTACAACAAAATGAATTACCATGTTGATTTTTATTCGACAATCAATTCTTGTTAAAATTAATACCTATTGCCGGAAATAAAGTGGTACCGAACAACGTATGTCTTTCTTTAAACATCAACCATATTATCCCATAAAACACTGAAGCAGAAACTGATCAGCTTTCACACTCTAATCTATAATTTATGACACCATTCGTGGTGGTTTTAATAATCCGTCTGAGGATGTCACTCTTCCAAACAACCATCATTATACAAGTTTGTTTCGTAACATGTCTACTTTTTCTTTTCGAGTGGCAGCCGCCATTGTAGTTTAACTTTATTTTATTCAGTTTCAATTCGTTTTCAATTTCCTATATTAAACAATTTTATTTATCAATCTGGTTTCACCAAATCGCAGATGTTATCCAATTTCACTGTAACATGTCTTTTTATATCACTAACATACAAAAAAATCGAATGTTTCGACATTTATTAATTCAAATTAGAAATTGTAAGTTTGTTGATATTTAAAACTACCTTTGATCATTTTCAAGATGTCCAATGTTCTAAAAAATTAATTTGCATAAAATTCCTTATATACAAAAAGTAGAAAACCTGTAGATACAACGTATAGAAGAGTACAAAAATAAGGCTTTCTGAATAGTACATTCGCTAATCGATTCTTGTATTGGAACCTTCAATGTGAAACGCTAAACTCGAAGAGATTTACAACTAAACAACACATCACTTTTTTTAAAGTTCACGAAGGGCTATGCTAGCATCATCAAGAGCCAATTCAATGTGACTGATTAAATTGATTCGTGTGAAAAAGTCATTTGATATCTAGTGGTAAATCTCTTCGAGTTTAATATTCACTAGTATTAACAAGATTAAGAAAGCTTGCAATTTTGCTGTCGAAATTCTACTACGAGGGCTGTATGATAAGTACCTGGCCTAGGCCAGAGATGGCGCTGCCAGTATTTAAAAGGTTATATTTTTCGTAAATATAACCTTTCGCAACAATACTGTCAAACTGTCAAGTAGCTGCGTGGTTTCGTTTGTAAATAGCAGCCACTTAAATCGAATAACTTTTGTGATTTTACAACAATGGAAAAAATTGAATATGGAGTAGTAATAATATTCTTTTTTTTGAAAAAGAAAAAATCTCAGCGAAGTTTATGGTGACTCTGCATCTACGTTATCAACTATGAAATATTAGACAGCTGAATTCAAACGTGGCTGTACAAGCATTATTGATGAAGATCATCCAGATCGTCCAAATGAGGTTCCCACTTTAAAACTGATTGAACAAATCCACGATATTGTGACAAACGATCGTAGAGTGAAAGTGCCTGAGATTGCTGAGATTATGGGCATCTCAACTGAATGGGTGCAGAATATTTTAACAACTCATTTGGATATGAAAATAAAGATCACCATTGACAATAAAGATACACGTGTATCAACTTCAAAATAATTTTTGCGATGTTAAAATCTGTTGTAATTGTAACTGTTGGCGAAACCCGGATTCATCCACAACGAACACTTCTTTGAAGAGTTGGAGCAATTATATTTTTCAGAGAGGATACAAAAGACGATTACATTAACTGAAAGGTGATTACGTTGAAAGATAAAATAAATTTTACGCAAGTAAATCAAGGCCAAGTACTTAGCATACAACCCTAGTAGTCACCACATTTGTAACTATTGTCTAATGAGTTTTACTTGAAAACCATTACGAAATATCACATCAACTTTCAATTAACTAAATGATAGTTGAATAAAAAAGTTCTTGTTCTTTTTGACCTAACAGATATGGCTCTGACCAAATGACTATAATATTTATTAAGTATGATTGGATAAATGGCGTGCTGCGAGTTTCAAACGCATGCGTTCAGTTGCTTCTTCATGGCGACTATCGACTTAGTGATTTTTTATTCGGATGTACTTCATTAAATACTTTTTACCACCGTATCTCGTTTTCTACCACGTTTTGTACCACCGTATCTAACAATTTTTAATATTTCAATTATTTCTCTTTCAGCCATTCACCAATTGACGTTAGCAGCTGTCAAGAATAATGAAATACTTTATATGTTATCCATAGTTTCATATAATGGCGGTTGATCCATAAGGGCATGTGAGCACGTGCCCTACCTAAAAAATTAAAACATGAAGTGAAAAAAATAATTTTAGATTTTATATTAATTTATTCTCTGTTCTGTCTATGATCACCCTTCTAGCGACTTTTATACTCTAACATCCATGTCATTCGCGGTAACGGAATAGGTCATGTGTTGCCGAAGCGCACCGATCAAAGAACACGTGCTTTGGGCACAGACAAATTTGTGCCGCTACTGTTTTCTTTACTATCGCGTGCGAAAAATAAAGACAGCAATGCATCGCTATGCTAGCAACGGGGATATCAAACGCATTTATAACGTCATATCTTGGGCGTTGCTCCATTCTCAATAATCAGGTGTTTTTCGCAATCGCGGTTTTCGACTTTTCGAGTGGTTGCAAAGTGAATATCTTGAACGAATACAATAGTGAAGATGAATTCAGTGCAATATTTGAATAGAAATAATGTCACATTCACATTTGGGGACCGAATTGTCATAAAAAATCACCAATTAAATCTAATAATTAAATCTGTCTGCATTTCCCACTTACTTTTCTCGATTATCCAAAAGGACAACTGTTCTAGACAGCGTCGTGAAAAAACGTCAAGGGGTTAATAAATTATTTGATGGATGATAATTTTAAGTTTTGGTTTGATTTTTCTTCAATAAAATAATGCCTCACTGCTACATTCTCTTTGATCAACTGCAAAACAGGCAACTAGATGCACTTAAAGTTAAGAAGAATTTGGTAACTTTTTCAACAGGAATTTGGTAACATAACTGGTGAAGATTCTACAACGATCATAGAGAATCGCAGAAAGAAACTGAAATTTACTGACAAGGAGGACCCCAATCCGAATGTCAGGTTATGCAAGGAAATCTGTGATACCTTGACCATACAGGTTCATGAACGTTTTAGTTTCGATGTATACCTAACCGTCGCCAATTTATTTGAAACTGGAAAATTTGGTGAATATCGTGTCGTCTTTCTAAATGAAGACTTTAAAATTGTGTGCAACCTGTTTGCAAACGTAAATTACTTTAAATTACAAAATGAACTCTCGGTAATGTACGCACGAGACGATTTTATGAAACACAGTGGGGCTGTGCCGATGTTACAAATGTTTTTCCAAAATAATTTAACATAAACATTTAGTGAATCTGTGGAATTGCTGACTGTTTTGTGTACCGTCCTTATGACGACTGTGGAAAGCGAAAGATGTTTCTCTACCCTCAAACGAATCAAAACATTTCTAAGAAACACTATGGGCCAGGAACGGCTGTGCGTGTTAGCAATGCTATCTATTGAAAAAAACTTCTAAAGACAATTTCAAATTTTAATGATCAAGTCATCGACCACTTTGCTGCTCAGAAATTTAGAAGGATGGACTTCAACTACAAACAGATTTAAAGATCATGGTCCTATGGTGGGTTTAGCAAAATTTTATTATCTAGGTACCTATTTGAAAATTTGATGTCTGACAGTTACATTCGTATTTCTACACAGCAAAGTGTGTGAATGATACTAAGAAATGTAAAATTTTTGGTTTTCCCTATCCCCATTCCAAAATTTGGTTATACGTGCCCCATCTGTTTTTTCCCCCACGAATCGCCGCTGGTTTCATAGACTACTAAATGAAACATGTATTTAGCCAAAATCAGACCGAAATATCTTTTAGCCATTTTTGTTTAATCTGTTATGAAAAAACCCATACAATATTTACCTCGTTGAATTCGGAAATTTTTTTTTCTAACAGCCCTTTTCATTTCAAAAAATCAAATTAGCCTTAAATTTTAAATATGCGATAAGAAAGAAAATGAAAATATACCCAAAAAGTCACAAACATTTCCTGATGTTTGTATACAAAATTTCATTAAGAAGTATCTATATATATATATATATATATATATATATATATATATATATATATATATATATATATATATATATATATAGAAGTGGTGCAGCTGGCAGGCTCAACATGGTGTTTAAGAACAAACTCCCACTTTGTCTGAAGAGAAAAGTTTTTGATCAGAGCGTGCTGCCATACGGAAGTGAAACATGGACACTCATATCACAATCAATTCAAAGACTTCGGGTAGCACACAGGGGAATGGCAAGGTATATGCTTGGCATTACAAAACGGGACAGACAGACCTCCACATGAATCAGAGAACAGACGATAGTGTGTGATATAATTGCAAGGGTGAAGGAATTGATGTGGAGGTGGGCAGGCCATATAGCGAGGCGATGTGACGATAGATGAATCAAAGGATGGATGGATACCGCTTGATCATAAGCGTCCACGAAGAAGATTTAAAACACGATAGATCGATGACATCATCAAGTATATTAGACCCGAATGGCAAAGGAAAGCTCAGAACCTCGCGAGTTGCAAGCTTGATGGGGAGGCCTTCATCCTGCAGTGGATCGGCAATGGCTGAATGATGATGATGATGAACGCTGTTTTTAGAACAGATGGAAGATTTGAAATGTGCTGCTCTCTACTGTATCTTTTACGTAACTTAATTTAACCTTTTTGTTTTGTGATAGCGCTTTATTCACTATTGCATTGTAATCAGATTTAATGTTGTGTATATAAGTTTTATCTGTACGTAGAAAACGATTCAATATAATATAAATCAGGTCAAGATTTTTTATAACATATTCAATTGTGATTATTTTCATATAAAACTTAATACTTTCGAGTAAGTTTACGATGTGTTATTACTTTTTAATCTTACACACATTCTTACATACATTCACGTGGTGACTTTGTGCCAATTTCTTCTGACACAATCTCACCCCATAATTTGTTTTGTAACTTGTTATCATCTAAAATTCAGTAATTTTTTTCAACTGGCCCTGTACTAAGAAATAAGTGATGTAAAATAGCTTATAGTATATGGCTACATAACTTAACATTCTTAAAACCTACCAGCTGTTTGCTAAGATGGTACCAATTTCAATTTTTGGGTTATGTTAGTTTAAGATTAAAAGAGAAATGTTAAATGCCTAAAAATCAATTCAATACAATAGTTGGCATAGTTGGCAATAGTTGGCAATAATAGGCATAGTTGGCAAAACAATATTTTGTATACTCGTCAGATTACATAGAAAAGTCCACAAACACACCCCATTTGACGGTATATATATATATATATATATATATATATATATATATATATATATATATATATATATATATATATATATATATATATATATATATATATATATATATATATATATATATATATATATATATATATATATATATATATGTATGAACATTTTTGTTGGTTGCTTGACCGGGAAGGAGCCCCACTCATCCCCTCAACCGGATGCCACATGCTCCGTCCCTCGAGGTTCAGACTCATCAGGGCGCCGACACACACCATACCATCATAAGTTGGGAAACCCTATCCACAGCCAACAACCCATGTTCACGTCGACCTCCCGTCGGATGGCGCGCGCATACATGCAGACATTCCCGGACCGCGCCCAACGAGGCAGCAGTAGCCGAGTTCCATCACACACCCAACCGCCGGGCTCCACAATCTCATGTGGTGTTTCAACGCCCTCGTTTCGGCGCCCTGATGAGTCTGAACCTCGAGGGACGGAGTATGTGGCATCCGGTTGAGGGGATGGGTACGGCTCCTTCCCGGTCAAGCAACCAACAAAAATGTTCATTTAGGCGGAGACGCAGGTTGTTGTGTATTCCACATGAGATTATGGAACCCAACGGTTGGGTGTGTGATGACACTCAGCTACTGCTGTCTCATTAGACGCAGTCCAAGAAAATCTAACACTACATATATATGTATATGTATATAGAGCGTATTTTTTATTATTAAAGATGTAATGATTATGTTTAACATTCGGAAATAAAAAGAATAAAAATCGGAATTGTTACGCTACGATAGAAATGTTCAAATTGATTTACATACACATAATAGCAAATTCTAAAATTGTGTGCAAGGTATTGGAGACAATAATTATGCAAATTCGATTCCTTGAAATGTTTTTTTTATTAGCAAGCACATGTATAATAAATTATTTTACTATTATACTTGAATTCCTGTCTTTTAATTAAAATTTGTACGATTTTTTTAGTAAACCGAAAAAAAGGCTTTCCAACAGTGATTTAACTTGAACAGTTTAATTAGATAATTTGGCATTGAAATTTCTACATTCATGATCAGGATCTTATACATGCGCTTATTTGCAAATTGTTACTTTATATAAGAACTTTTTTTAAGCTAGTTTAATTAATCACAGTTTTTGCGTAATGAAACTAATTACGCCTTGAGAGATAGTGCTTCTTTTTATCTTTCAGCGTTTAATTTTAAGAATTCACAGATATCTTGACCGGTTCTCAGATCGGTAGACGATACATGATCGTTAAATCCCCAAATAAAATTACGTTAAATTACCAAATAAATATAAAGAATCTTTCAAATTGAGCGGTTTTTTAAATTCTTGAATAAAACACAGATGGCATTGTGAATTTGCTTAGGTCTAGTCTCATTTCAGAAGTGTAATGTATGACATTTATAAAAATAGAGTCGTACACAATACAAAAACGCGTTAAAATTCTTGAATTATGTTATGGAAATGGGATTTCACTGAAAAATGTTTTTAGAAAATTACGTAACATTTGCGGTTTGCACAATCGTCTATCTGAAAGCACTATCAATTGAATTGTTCAAAAATTTCAAGAAAATGATTCGATGGAAGATAAAAGAAAAGCAATATATAGTCGTAGTGGTCGTCAAGAGCACTCAAGGTCAAGAACATATTGATTTGATACGTGAAAATATTGCTGAAGACCCAGAAATGTCCATTAATCGACGTTCACAACAATTTAGATTCTGTAAATCCACAACATGGCGTATTTTACGAATGGATTTAGATCTGATGGCATATAAGGTTCAAATAATACAGGAACTAAAGCCACTAAATCATTCAAAACGTCGTGCATTAATTGAATTAAAGAACAAACATGATTTTTCTCAAAAATCATCTTTTCAGATGAGACATTTTGAAATTGGTGGCTATGTTAATAAACAAAATGCCGCATTTGGGTTGAGGGAAATCTACGATTGATTTATGAAAAATCTTTACATCCTAAACGTGACACTTTTTGGTGTGCATTATGGCCAGGAGGTGTAATTGGAACGTTTATTTTTATAGAATACTGCTGGTGAAGCTGTAAGTGTGAACAGTGTTCGATATCGTGAGATAATAACATCATTTTTGTGGGCTTAATTGAATAATATTGATCTGGAGTATATGTGATTCCAACAGGATGGCGTTGCACCTCACTATGCTAATTAAACAATTGATTTATTGAGCGAAACATTTCCTGAACGAGCTATTGCAAGTAAAGGTGATGTTAATTGACCACCAAGATCATGTGATTTGACACCGTTGCACTATTTTCTTTGGGGTTTTGTGAAAAGTCCGGTCTATACGTACGGCTACGTGAAAAGCCAAAGGGCGTCGAAAAGTGGTAGTTGATTTGCCTCGTTCTGGGCAGCCTTCGACGCCTACGAACGACAAAAACGTCTACAAAATCAAGAAATTGGTGCTCGAAGATTGTCGTATGAGTCTTAGAAATTTGGCTCAAGAGGTGAACATATCTTTTAAATTCGTTCATAATCTTATGACTGATATTTTGGGCATGTAACGCATCGCCAAAGGACTGGTTCCGCACCGTAATCACTTAATATGGCCCGGGTGACTTTTTCCTATTCCCGAGGTTAAAATTACCGCTTCGAGAAAGGCATTTTCAATCAATTAAGGCAATAAAAGGAAATTTCGGTAAAGGAGTTCAAGCAGTGGCGGCTCGTGAGAAAGTGCGTTGGCGCACCACTCCACCAGCATTATCACAGTAAACAATTTTTCAGAGCAAAACACCATATTTTATTTCCGTTCGCTTTCTTTGCTTAAACTCATTTTAAGATATTATTAAAAATTAAAATCTCCAAATGTAGAAGAACGTCTGTCGACCCATCACACCAAATAATGCAGATAAAAATTTCATACTCTCGTTAGCCGGACCAACCTCCAGCGACCGTACGACACGTCATCTTATCTCGTCGTTGGTGTTACATGTTTTGTTGGTTGCCAGAATTCGGGGGTTTAACTACTTTCTAAAATATGCGATTTGGACGCATATTCTCTGCGACCGAGCGTATCGGTAATTATTTTTAAACGCTGTCGCGTATTTCATTCGCCTCGTGAATATTTGATTTGATTTGGGATTTGCTACGTGTGCACACACTGAGTAATGCTTTTTAAATAAAAATAATCAACTGTTAATTGCAAACATAAAGGTGTCTGATTTAAAACAGTTAATAATTACTAATTTAAGGAGAGGAGAAAGTTCAATTAAAAAGTAACGTTCGCCCCACGACCGTGTTGAATTTGAGTCAAGTTAAAAAAAAATGTAAAAATAAGGCAAGTTTTACACGAAAATTTGACAGTAAAGTATACAATAGTATTTTGTGGTTATGTGGTTGGAAATTTTAATGCATACCTGATCCACCTCCTGTATAGGATTTCAATAGACCGAAAAATAAAAAGGAGGAATGGGAAAAAAAATCTTCAGCAGCAGTATTTTTTTACACCCTCCCAGTTTAAAAACCAACGAGCCGCTACTGAGCTGAAGGCTATACCTCAACCAGCCTACGAACAATGTATCGAGGATTGGGTCAAACAATGGCATAGTTACATTGCACTCAATGGGGCATACTTTGAAGAATACAAAATAAATTTTGACACGGGCTTTTTAAATAAACTATGTGACAGAGTGTATAACTGAAAGAAAAAATGTACGGTACATTCTTGTCGAATAACTATGGAAATTTTATATCAATTATACGCAAAAATTTAATTATTTATTCATAATCGAGCCATAATATTTGCTAGAAAGCGTAATAATTATAAAATTGTTGAATTGTGAACAATAGGCCGCATATTTATGAACCTGGTTCCGGTATAAAATAGGAACAATTAATTTACAATGGTTAATTACGAGAAATCTGAAATAGCTTGTTAATGAAGGATATACACCTGTCGAAATAAAATGAGATACTTTTTGTAAACACATCATTTGATTTATCTCGACATAATAATGTTTAATATTTTAAGTTTTCGTTTAAAAATCATATCTCTCTAGCTCGTAATCATGGCAGATTTAAAATTTATTTTCAATGGTTAATTTTGGTCGATCAAATTCTAAAATGAGTTTGTTCTTGTATTTGAACTTGAATATTTTTGGCCTTGTAATTTAAAACACAAAGAACAATACAAATTACAATTAGATATAGAAATTTAGTTTTAACTAAAGTGGTTAGTTTACTACGCGTCGTTTGAATAGCGGACATATAGAAAATCATGTAAGAACTAAACGATATACAGAACAACTGAACTGAAACAGAATTTATAAGGAAATTGGTAATAGAAAAAAATCGGTCATCTATTTTTTTTCGCAGCCATATCCCATCAACTTCTATAAATAGGCTTCTTTTATATATCTCCATGCTTCTCTACTCTATGTCATCCGAAAATATCTGCTCCCCGGTAGACTAGGTTTTGTTTACCTTGGTTACCAATTATTTATATATATATATATATATATATATATATATATATATATATATATATATATATATATATATATACAAACCCAGATTCAAGGAAATAACAAAATAACTACAATCAAGGAAATAACCAAAATTCTAAAAGAAGTTTGGCGAACCAAACGGATTCCGGAAGACTGGAAAGATGCTCTAATCCATCCACTACATAAGAAAGGAGATAGAACGGATGTAAACAACTATAGAGGAATATCTCTTCTCCCAGTTTGTTACAAGATTATATCTCAATGTCTACTAGACAGAGCACAGCGACAGTTAGAACCGAACATTGGTGAATATCAAGCAGGTTTTCGACCGGGCAGATCCTGCCCTGAACAGATCCTGAATCTAAAGTTGATTCTAAGACATCAAAAACTGTACAATAAAAATCTCGTCTGTACATTTGTGGATTTCAAAAAAGCATATGATTCTATTGACTGCGAATCATTATTCCAAATCTTGAAAGAACAAGGACTAGATCTGAAAACGCTGGCAATTATTAAAGCAACGTTAACTAACACGAGGTCAAAATTTAAATTCATGGGTGCAAGGGGATGAACTCTCGCCACTCTTATTTAACTGTGTTCTAGAAAAAGTAATACAGGAGTGGCGTGAAAAAAAGTCGGCACTGAATATTGACCAGCCCATTAAACTGGGGAGAACCAACATCAAAATTGATTGTCTGGCATTTGCTGATGATCTCGCAATTTTAGCTCAAGATGTATTAACGGCACAGAAACTGATTGAAATCCTAAAAGAAACAGCAGAAAAGGTAGGACTCCCAATTTCCTTTGAAAATACACAATACATGACCTGCAACAGGCTAAGAACACCATTTCTAAAAACAAAATATGGTAACATCAGACGAGTCTCTCAATTCAAATATTTGGGTGAAATAATCATGGAAAATGGGTTGGAAAAAGCGGCCAATAAGGGTAGATGTCAAAAAATGGAAACGGCGTTGAAACTTACACAAAATATTTACAACAAAAAATGCCTATCTAAAAACACAAAACTGAGACATTACAACACGGTTATTAAGCCAGAATGTCTATATGCTGCAGAAACGCTCATTTTGAATAGAAAGAGGGACATCGAGGACATTGAAAAGAAGGAAAGAAAAATCGTAAGAAAAATCCTAGGCCCCAAACAAATAAATAGCACAACATACCGACTTCGAGAAAACCAAGAAATCAAACAATACCCAGATATACATAGCGATATGAGAAAAAGAAGACTTAAGTTTTACGGACACATAAAACGGATGAATCCGAGTAGGCTAACTAGACAAATAGTCGCATTTTATGAAAATAGGAGTAAAGCTAAAGTAGAAATAATTAAATGGATTGCGGCTATTAAAGAGGACCTAAGATCAGCAAATATTACACAAAGTGAAATTCAGGATAGAGGCTGTTTCAGACACAAGGTTAACGTTTGGAAGGTTGGCCAGAGAGAAAAATGTAGGAAGACTGGAACAACTTGGTCTGACGAAAGGAAAAAAGCTCATAGCGAAAGAATGAAATTAGTATGGGCGTAAAGGAAGGCTAACAACAACAAACGCCTCTAATTGTACTTCGCGTGGTCCACCAGGGCCCATACGTGAATAATAATAATAATAATATATATATTTATATATATATATATATATATATATATATATATATATATATATATATATATATATATATATATATATATAAAGTTTATAAGTATATACAAAGCTGATTAAAATTTCTGAATGGCAGCTTCTAGTGACGGGCCATAAATTACAATCGGATTAACAAACGTTATCCATAAAAAGTATTTAGTTTTGCTATGGCAATCTTCGATAATCAGATAATTTCGATATTTTTACTATCATGGAAAAAAAGAACTTCTGTATCGATTAAACACTACATCATCAGGTGAAGGGAACAGAAAATATAACTAATTTGAGCAATTCTTCTATTGTAACCTTCAGTGTGAAACACTAAACTCAAAGAGATTCACCACTAAACACCAAATCACTTTTTTTCTGAGATTAAATCATCTCCTGATGATGCTAACATGGTTAGCGAAACGTGCATCGAGAACTTAACACTAACACTAAAAAACTGAACACTAAACTGAAACCAAAAAAGTGATCCGGTGTTTAATGGTAAATCTCTTTGAGTATCGTAACTAAGTTGATAGTGAAAAAACTTACTAGCCCTCTCAACAATTTTGAACACATTACAGACAAGGGGGAAAGTAAATGCGAGAGAAATAGGTTTCTCAGAGGAATAACAGAAGAAACAAAGCTAGATAAGATCAGGGATGAACAGATAAGAAAAATGACAGAAAGCACAAAATGATAAAAACAAGAGGAAAAAAAAAGTTAAATTAGTATGGACACTTAATAAGAAACACTACTAAAAAATAAAAGTAAAGAAAGAAAAAGTTTGGTAGAGTCAAGGAAACACGAGAAGGAAGTGGATGTAGGGAGAAAAATAAAGGAACACATCGAAAAAATTAATAGAAAGGGTTGGCCCAGAACCGAAAGGGATTGTCGAACTCGATTCAAGGGCATTTTCACACGACCCTCGTATATACCAAATATAAATAAAATTGAATGACCATTTCATGGGGTTTACATGTTTTTTGGTGGGGTTTTCATGGGGTTTACATGTTTTACAGATTTTCATGGGTTATTTTTAGGTTAGTCAGCATATTGCTTTGTGCATTTGATATAAAAACGGCATACAATTTCTTCTAAAACAGCCCGGAAAGTCTTTCTCTGTTGAGATAAACCAAAAATAATTTGGAGTATGAATAAAGTTATTATTTTCATACTTTCAATGCAATAACGATGTAATTCGCATCGTTGTTATAATATTAAAGTCATTATCACAGAAGGCGCTCTCTAATTACATATAACCGCTAAGGAAATTGTACTTTATATAAAAAATCCCGTTAGAAGACCAGAATACCACATGATAGTTAAACGAACATTTCGTCAAAACTAAATTTTCCTCACAATATTACATATCAGTTTCAAGCAACGACTTAAATATTATTACAAGTGACAGGGTTTTTTTTTATCTTTTAAAATCACTGCCATCTACTAACAATAATTTCTAATTTCACGTGATAATATAACCTTTATTCTAGGTAGGCGTTGGAAAGGTTCATCCTTCACTGACGTTCTGACAACATTTCATGACCTTCGGATCATTGAAAGCCAAGTTATCGCGATTAAAGTGTCAGTATGTTAAATATTAAGTTTTGTTTTAAACTGGGTAAAACATTCACCGAAATGTTCAAAACAAGCGTATGGTGAGGATTGTTTATTTCGTTGCAGAGTCCACGAGTGGTTTAAACGATCCATGGCCGACGAACATCCTGGTACGAAAAATTCCGTGGTTACTCGAAGTAACATTGAAATTGTGCGTGAATTTACAAAAAATCGTTGCGATACATGAAAATGGAATTGAATATGTCCAAATATTCAATTCATCGTATTTTAATCGACCATTTGGGACTTTGTTCCACACAAATTGACTGGCGACCAAAAATTGCTTCGAATCCCACATTCCAAAGACTTGATTAAAAAGTCGAAAAAGGACGAAAACTTCAAGTACAGCATTATTATTCGTAATGAGACGTGGTGTTTTCAATATGATCCGGAAACCAAGCGTCAAAGTGCTGAATGGAAACACCCGAGCGAGCCAAATCCGATGAAAGTTTCTACAATTCAGAGTGAATTGTGCACAAGCAGTTAAAACGATCAATGATGTGTTTTATCGTGATGTTATGAAGCGTGTGTTGTTGCGTATTCGTCGTGTGCGGCCGCAATACTGTCAACAAGGCAGCTGACGCTTGTTGCACGATAATGCGCCGTCCCATCGCTCGACGCTCATTACTGATGTTTTGACCAAAAATGACATTTTAACCATCAATCATATGGTTATCATGCTCGCCTGATTTAGCTCCCTGAAACTTCTATCTCTTCGAAAAAAATAATTTGCCGATGAAAGCGTTATACCGACATTGACGCCATTCAAAAAGCATCGACCTCCATCCTGAAGTTACATATCTTTGGTCGAGCTCAAAAATTCATTCGTCAACCAAATTGACCGTGGAAAATGCTGTATTGACGGGCAAGGAGACTATTTTGAATAAAAATAATGATTTCTGCCGAAAAAAGCTGTTTGCTTTTAAGTCCGGTTTTCGTGAGACGCACCTTGTAAGAAGGGAAGAACAAAGTGGGAATAAGTTTCATATAAGTAATGTCTGAATGATTGTGGCGTGTTCATATATTTTTTTCCTTTATTTGGGGTTTTCGCCACTATCTAAAACTCAAAAATACCTATTCTTATGTAAAGAAAGAATCATTGGGTAAAAACAAAAAACCAAACGGAGACAAATTTCTCAGTGATTCTTTTTTGTATTAAATTTGCCTAAGAAACAAAATTTTAAAGATATAAAAATGTTATAAAAAATTTTACAAACTTTTAACGTTAGCGTTTCGGAGGGTACTCTCTCTCAGTTTTCAAAACTAAACTAAAAAATAAATTATATTAATTTGTAATATATAAGGTAAAGAGTGAAAGTAAATATATTTTTTTGTGTATGTCAACGATACTTACATTGAAAACAATAGCTTTTCATGACAGTGACATATATATATATATATATATATATATATATATATATATATATATATATATATATATATATATATATATATATATATATATATATATATATATATATATATATATATAACGAACGCAAGGAAGGCCATTTTAAGTTAATCTGGTCTGGCCCCGATCGTCTCTCCGAACTGCTTTCCTTGCGTTCGTCTAGAGCTCGGCTGATGACGGCTGAAAGGCTAGAAACCGGTCCCGAGAGACACGTGACGTCGTATGGTTTGGTTCGGTTCGGTGAGTTCGGTGAAGGCGATCGGTGGCACCACGTGGAGAAAGGGTGAAAGATTTCTGTAATATATATATATATATATATATATATATATATATATATATATATATATATATATATATATATATATATATATATATATTTATATATAGGTAATGTTTACTGCGTGATTGTTTATTGTACTGATTGTGTATTCAAATATTTAAATGTGTTTAATTGTATTTTTAAGAATCGGGAACCATATTGAATTTAAATCTACCAGAAAAGGCATAACAATACAGTTATTTTTATTTAAATTAATTATAGCGGTTTCTTTTAATCTAAAATTTGTCTCCGTTTGGTTTTTTGTTTTTACCCAGTGATTCGTTCTTTACATAAGAACAGGTATTTTTGATATTTTTTGAGTTTTAGATAGTGACGAAAAACCCAAATAAAAGGAAAAAAATATAAGTTCCATATAGACATTTGATGGTTTATGAATTTCGAAAGCATACCAAAGCATAGAATAAGTCCGCGTTAGCTTAAAAAAATTAAAAATGGAAAGCATAGCAATGCTCACAAATGTAATTAATACTGTCAGCGCTCGTTTAAAAAATTAAGAAGGTTGGATTCAATTTTTCAAAATGTATAAAATCTGGAAGGACCTTTGAGTTTGATAAAGATCTGTTGTTGGCTGAAACTGACGCTGATCCGAAACAAATAATCAAGGACAATTCCTTAATTATGAATTCAAAGCTGAAAATCTCATGAGTACCCCGGGAAACTTAGGAAAAGCGGAAAATGTAATGGGACACATTGTCCAAATTGTACTTATAAGTGGAATAATATGTCCCATTGGTATTCAGAAGACTCTGATACAAAATGGGATACAATATGATACATTTATTTTCAACGAACAAATCCCGGTACTTATTGGGCAGAATGTGTAATATAAATAATACCGCATGAGTCACCTTTTTCTTTAAACAAACTGTATATAAAATAAATTACATTTAAAACCTAACATGTACTAATACGAGAATATAATTTAAATAATTAAAAACAAACATAAAAGACAATAAGACTTGATATACATACATATGAGAGTAGAGAAATATGATAATATAAGGAATGAGAGTTTCTTTTTCATATCAAACGTCCCAACAAAACCAACAGAACAAGAAAATTTATAGAAAATTGTGCAGATTTTTAGTTACTCTAAAACAGAAATATTTATACGTATTAAAAAAGATTCTTGATGGTATTTTTGTTAGCAGCAAAAATTATTTTCCCGAAAGAACACAACACATAAAAGATTAAAAGAACGGTTGGCTGAGAAAGCAACTGAACAGAGTTCTGTTTGTTCTGGTTTTATTTCTTTCAACTTTCTTTTCGTAATTTACGTTACTCTTAATGTAGCTGGTGCGTTCATAATGAATTTTTTCAGTTATAATTGAATTTTTTCCATCTCGTAATGATTTTCTTAGGCATTAGTTTTAACGGCTAATTTTATAAAACTACGTTCCTCCTATGTTTATAAATATATACAGGGTGTCCCATAACTTATCCGCCATAGAGCAAATGGTGATAAAAAGATACAGGGTGTTGAAAGTGAAACTAAATTTTCGAAAAATTGAGATAATTTCAAAACGGTTGAAAATATCAGGTTCAAAATCGGGGTAGTTGCTTTTTCAAAGTCGACAAATTTGGTACTAGCTTGGGCCTAGTTCCTAGAAGGCGCCTAGTTCCTTCTACCTACTTTGTGAGGAAATAACTAGCTCATATTTTTTTACCCTATAAAGCTGGAAATGTTTTGACTTCAAAATAAAGAAGAGTTATAATTTCCACCTCAAAAAGGTACCCTTGGTCAATATCGATATCTCAGGCCGTTTGCGAGATATTCGTGTTCGGATATTCCATTACACATCTTGTCGATGGCTGAAAAATTTGCAATCCGCAAATTGTGTCTAAGAAATATAACCGATTTTATTTAAAATATTTTTTTTTAATTTACTTCAATAGGTGTTCACAGTGTTCACCGTTTATCTCAATACACTTTCGCAGGTTCTTTGGTAAGTGACGCCTCACATTTGAGAAGATATTTTCTTCATTTCTAATAACACTGGCCGCTTGTTGAATTTTTTGTAAAAGTTCGTCTCGTGTATTGATTTCATGATGGTTAACTAAAGACTTCATATAACCCCACAAATAAAAGTCTAATGGATTAATGTCTAGGCTACGAGGTGGCCAAGAAAACACACCACCGCACCCAGTCCATCGATGTGGAAAACGTTGATTCAAATGATTTCGCACTTCAATAGTAAAATACAACGGCGCCTCATCTTGCATGAACCACATGTCCCGTCTTTAATTTGGAGATATATCGTCAAAAGGTCTAATAAATCATTTTCTAAAAACTGCACGTATTGATCTCCATTCAGTCTTTACGTAAACTCAAACGGGCCGATTAAAAAATTGTCGATAATGTCGCAACAAATGTTAATTGAAAATTCGTGCTGGAAATGTCGCTCTCTTGGTAGATGTGGATTTTCCATGGCGTAATAATGATTATTTCGCCAGTTAAATATTCCGCGTCTGGTAAAAGTTGCCTCGTCAGTAAACAATATATTTTTCAGGAACATGGGGTCTTCGTTTTTTTTATGTAATTGATTTTGACAAAATTCTGATCTAGCCGGCAAATCTTGTGGCAATAAATTTTGAATAGGCCAAAAATGGTAAGGAAACAATGTTTCTTTACGGTGAACTCTCGAAACGATAGATTTGCTAATTCCTGTAGATGCCTCCAAACCCCTAGTGCTTAGTTCAGGATTTTCCACAATACTAACCAAAATACCCACTTCTTGTTTTACCGTTATACGTTTTGGTCGTCCACCAGGATTGTTGTAATAAAACAAACCTATTTCGCCTAACTGATTCTTTGTCGATCGAAAAATTTGTCGATCTGGGATGATTCTCGTTGGGTAGAGCTCTTCATACCTTCTAATTGCTGCCCGACTATTGTAATTTATTTGTGCATAAACGCAGAGCATATCCCTTAAATCACGGTTAGGGAACTGATTAAGTCTGAGCATTTTTTACAAATTATTTAATACCAACTCAAGATTGGAGTAACTAATTTCCACCTACCTTTAATAGGAGAGACAGAAAACAATGACAGTTGTCATCGAGACGTAATAATTTGTACACAAGATTCAAAGCACACTTTATGAATTGCATATTTTCCAACCATCGACAAGATGTGCAATGGAATATCCGAACACGAATTTCTCGCAAACGGCATGATACACCAATATTGACCAAGGGTACCTTTTTTACGTGGAAATTATGACTCTTCTCTATTTTAAAGTCAAAATATCCCGAGTTTTATAGGGTAAAAAATACGAGCGAATTAATTCCTCACAAAATAGGTAGCAAGCGCCCTCTAGAAACTAGGCTCAAGCTAGTACCAAATTCGGATTTCTCGCCTTTAAAAACCCAACTATCCAATTTTGAACCTAACATCTTCAACCGTTTTAAAATTATCTCAACTTTGCGAAAATTTTGTTTGAGTTTCAACACCCTAGCGGATGGGGGACCCTATGGGACACCCTATATATATATATATATATATATATATATATATATATATATATATATATATATATATAGTGAAAGCCGTCGTATACTTATGGAAACGTACGGTGACAAAGGTGATGATTTTGACTTGAAAGACAAGACCTGACGTCCTGACTGCGGCTATGGTTGTAACGGTGGTTACCCGAAAAAGCTTGGAACTACTGGCACGAAACTGGTATTGTAACTGGAGGCCTGTACCAAGGCAAGCAAGGATGCAAAGACTACACCCTGCAACCCTGCGAACACCACGTGGACTACAACACCCGACCACAGTGCACCTCTTTGAACTACTCAACACCAATCTGCGTGCGGTTTTGCTCCGACTCTTCTTTGAACTACGACGATTCTCTAACATTTGGCGAAGAGCCCGCATATTTCGCGGACGAAATGCAGATCCAATTGGAAATTTTGAAAAACGGACCTGTCGAGACCAGTTTTGTTGTCATGGATGATTTGCCCAATTACAAGAGCGGTAGGTGAAAAGATCTTCGTGCAAGAATGAATGAGTTAAAATGTAAATTGATTTGTGATTTGAAAAATTCAATTCTTAATACGGTAACAATGGTTTTTTATCTGTAGGAGTCTATCAAAGTACTAGTGAATTCTTTCTCGGTGGTCATGCCGTAAAAATTGCCGGATGGGGCGTTGAAGATGGTACTCCATCAATAAAGCCATTTATTGTAAATTCAACAATAAATGGCAGAAAGTATAAATGAATATCGCCGAACCATTTGTGATCGTCTGTATGCCATGGAAAAGATCGAGAATTACGACAGACAGATGGAAAAAGGAAAAACGGTGTGCGAATTTTTTCTATCTCAGCATGAAAGAAATACTTTTTTCCATCGGATCGTGACTAGGGATTAAACATAGATATATTTCGAGAAACCAAAGCTCGAAAAAATTGATGGCTTGACCCAGAAAAACCATCAACATCGACTGCAAGACCGAATCACTTTGCAATACTTTGATTATTAGGGTAATTTATTTAGTTATTGAAATAAACGCTGAAATTTTGCGTATATCAAATTGCGTCGCTATTATATATATATATATATATATATATATATATATATATATATATATATATATATATATATATATATATATATATATATATATATATATATACTAGGTGTATCCGGAAAGTAACGGAATTTTTTTAAACCATTACATTTATTATAGATATCGTTACAAATGTCTATATTCTATATTCTTCGAATATAGACACATTTTCCAGTGGCTCTGCCACGCAGGGTACGCGCCCTGGAAGGCTTCAATGGGGAGGCACGGCAAGGGCCCTCGGCACGGCGCCTTGGACGGCTTCAATTAATTCAAAACGGATTCCTTTCAGGGCGGTCTTGATCCTCGAGAAGAGAAAGAAGTCGGTCGGAGCCATGTCCTGATTGTAAGGGGGTTGCGGCAGCGTTGCAAAGTTATGCTTCGCCTGGTAATCACGGACGCGCAGAGCGGTGTGGCTTGGAGCATTGTCATTGTAGAGCTCACATGTAGTGCCGACCTCCTTTCTTACTCGCATGACCCTTTTTCGCAAGAGATTTGTTCAGCTTCGAACAAAATTTTATTGCAAAACGTTGCTCGAGTGATGTTTCGTGACATAGGCACTAAACAGGGGTGTGCGGAAACAATGATCCTGAAGTATCGCTTTGAAAGTGAGAGTCCCCCCAACCTAATCCAACAGATCGGAAAGCTCTGCAGTCACTTCAAGTATCAGCACAAAAAAATTGCATTACTTTCCGGACACACCGTGTATATCAGCTGGCCCGGCAGACCTTGTTCTGCCCTTTCCAGTAGGTGATATTCCTGATATTTAAATTATTTTAGCTTTTATTTTGATATCACTTGTTTTTTCCAAAAAACATTTTCATCAAAATGTTTTATTGTTATTAATGTTATTATGTTGTTATCATGTTATTAATTTGAATGAATGGTATTTTTCATTCATTTGTGGATATATTTAAGAGACAACCTTATTGTACAATTTTCTTTTTAGAATGTTGTCAATTATTCTCTCTGAATATCCGTTGTTTAGGACAATTTGTTTGATGATGATTAGTTCATTATTAAAATCGGCGTCTGATAAAGGAATATTGATCAGTCTATATACAAGACTATGATATGCTACTAATTTACGTTGTATTGGGTGTAATGATTTATAAAATCATGATGATGATTTGTTAGCGAAACGCGTCAAATATTAATAATAAAGTGGAAATATAGACGAAACAGTCTTTCATTAAATATTTATAAAGAATTTCCATCAAGTAGAAGCCAACAGCTTTCAGCTGATCTAGAATCCTTCAGCTGATCAAGAAGACCGCCAGCGGCAGACCATGGAAGAGTCCATCGGATATGGTTGGCTTCCAGCAATGCATTACAAATAAGCTAAATGGCCCTGAAGCAGAAGAAAACATCAATGTCCTAAACGAGACTATCACTACTGCCCTGATAGAAAGCCAAAACGGATACTGCCCAACAACCAAGAAAGAATCGAAATTGAGCGAAGTTACTATGCGGAAAATGAAACAAAGAAGAGACATGAGAAGTGAAGAACTGATTACTGGTGAAGACCTAAGGCAAATTAACAAGGAGATATCAAAGGCTATAAGACGCGACATTAGAACATACAACCAAAATCAGATCGAACAAACAATAGAGAACAATAAAAGCATGAAGGTCTTACGTAGGAAACTAGAAGGCGGAAAAAAGCAGATGACCAAGGTAAAGGACAAACAGGGGCATACTACAACTAACCGGGAAGATATTTTAAAAATAGTTGAGGACTTTTACCACCTCTTATATAAAAGCCACAATGAAGTAAATTTAGACTAAAAAAACAGAACTAGAGATATTGACAAGGGAAAAAGGCATCGTTAATCAAGGGTCAGAATTAATGCCTGATATTTCTCTGGACGAAATAAAGCTGGCACTGTGGAAAACTAATAACAATAAGGCCCCTGGAGAGGACTGCGTAGTTGCCGATGCAGTTAAGATGGGTGGCAACTGTTTACTCAAGAAAATAGCAAAACTGTTTAATCTCTGTCTTTTTAACAGCACCATACCAGATAGGTGAAACAACGCTATTGTGATCCTGATCCACAAGAAAGGAGATAGAGCCGAACTGGAAAACTATCGGCCAATAAGCTTACTTAGTCACCTTTATAAACTCTACACGAGAATTATTACTACACGACTGGAAAACAAATTAGATTTTTACCAACCAATAGAACAGCCGGGTTCCGCATACGATTTGGAACCAATGACCATCTTCAAAGCATCAAAACTGTGATCGAAAAATCACTGGAATACAATAGACCGCTTGTCATTGCCTTTGTGGACTTCCACAAGGCCTTTGACACCGTTGAGATAAGTGCAGTTTTAGACTCCTTACAAAAATGTCGTGTCGACTATCGTTACACTAAACTAATATATAACATATATAAAAATGCTACCATGATGGTAAAACTGCACGAAAATACCAACCCCATAAGAATCGGTAGATGAGTACGACAGGGTGACACTATGTCACCCAAACTATTTATCACCGTTATGGAATACGCCTTCGGGATGCTTGAATGGAGCGGAAAGGGTTTAAATATAGATGGCTTAAACCTAACAAATCTACGCTTCGCGGATGATATAGCTTTGTTGTCTGACAACCTACAAGATATCAGGAAAATGCTGGAAGATCTCAAGGAAGTTTATGACGAATCTGGTCCCTAGTGGAAATATTAGGATTGGTGATTGCGAGGTGGAGTTGGTGGATAGGTACACATATCTTGGTCATGAAATACAGATATCGAAAGACAACCAAACATGCGAATTAAAAAGAAGAATCACGCTCTCTTGGGCTGCATATGGCAGACTTGGGGAGGTATTTAAGAGTAATCTCCCAATTTGTCTAAAACGAAAGGTTTTTAATCAATGCATTTTGCCGGTTATGACCTACGGCGCCGAAACTTTAACTCTGACAGTCACATCTGCTAAGAAGCTTAGAATAACACAACGTAAGATGGAAAGATCGATGCTCGGTGTGTCACTTCGTGACCACGTTAGAAATGAGGACTTACGAGAGAGAACGGGAGTCACGGATGTTATCTATCAGGTGGCTAAGCTCAAATGGAATTGGGATGGATATGTGGCCCGCATGACAAATGGACGATGGACGAGGGGGCTGCTCGAGTGGAGACCAAGAGCTGACAAAAGAAGCAGGGGAAGACCTCCCACGCGGTGGACGGACGATATCAAAAGAATAACCACAGACTGGATGCAAAGCGCTCAAGATAGAAGACGCCTATATCCAGCAGTGGATGCAGAGGGCTGATTGATGATGAGAAGCCAACATAATCCAAAAAAAAATATTAAAAATATCTTACCGATGTTTTTCTCAAGAGTATGTAATATAGAGTATGGTTATATGAACGTTCAGCCTGAGCCCGACTGATGACAGCTTTGGACCAGGCACTTGATGATGTTTCTGAAGGCAGCTGAAGGAATAAGCCATTATTGCGTGAAACACAGATAAATTCGCCTTGTTTTTGAATAAGTTTACAAGTAATGCAAGTACTTCAGTGGTACTAGAGAAGCAGTTGAAGATGAACATCGCTCAGGAAGCCAACTCATGAAGAAAACAGTAGAAAATCAAGGACCTTTTACTGAGTAATCGCTGCTAAATTACTCGGTAAAAATCAAACAACTACCATTCTACAAGCCCCATATTCACTATATTGCACCGTATGAAGCCACCTTGTGCATGGCGTTTGAATGTCCCGTATTCAAACTGATGTGTGCATAAAACCATTTAGTCCATTTGATTAAGTGCCCTGGCCGCTTCGTTGTAAATACCCGAAATCGAGTCTAAAAACTGTTTCGAAGGCTGAAACAATCATTGAAATAAGTGTGTTGAAGTGAGAAGGAATTACTTTAAACAAGACAAAATAAATTTGGATGAATAAATACAAAATGTGTGTTTTACTTTCTGATCGTGGTAGTATTTAAGGGAATCAAACAATTATACCAAGACAAACTCGACGTATTCGATCTCTGAAGTGAAACTGCATCGTCTAATAGAGCGCGGAAAATGAAAGTGAGGACAATTTCAACTTTTTCGTTGTAAAATCGCATAAATTATTCGACATAGATATGAACGGCTCACTCGATGGCCGTTAATTTTTCGTCGCTTTTCATTTGTTTTATCGCTTATAAACGACGTAAAGAAAATTTCACTTTAAACGTTTGATTTATATCTTCTTGTTATTACTCGTACTACTTGATGCTGTAGACGTTTAAATTTCTTTTAATTTCATATTAGTGTTATAATTTATCTGAAACAAATTTATTAACAATTTTTTGTAATACTAGATCTCAACATAATACAATAGGTCATGGTATAAAAGACGAGCCATTCATTTTTATAATAAAACATTTGGTTTTCACCGAAATAACATAACTAACAATAGGCCAATTTACCATTACCAGAAAGAATAACAAGCTTTTGGGATTTTTTTTAACGTTTGCCTGTCACCTGGGAAATGAGTACACAATTTGCCCAAAACTCTGCAGTTTAAGCGATTGTTTCAGCTTTGACCTCTTAATTTGAAGTGAATCTTAGCAGATGCAATTAGTGGTGAAAGAATACTTTATTTTTGGCCAGATGTAAATCTTTAGCCTAAATAGCACCTTTTAACTGATCCAATAGTGAAGAGCAATAGTGATAGTCCTATCTTTTGCACCACCGTTCGGATTGCTGCTTTGCCTCTGATGTATAATGCTGAATCCAAGTTTTATCTACCTTCGTCGAAGATTCCAATTTTACAGAAATTCTTTATGAAAAATGCTTGATTATTATATTAATAGAAATTCGTGTATATATATATATATATATATATATATATATATATATATATATATATATATATATATATATATATATATATATATATATATATATATATATATATATATATTTATATATATATATATATATCGTGTATATATATATATATATATATATATATATATATATATATATATATATATATATATATATATATATATACCAGGTGTCCCATTAAGGATGGATCGCGGCCGTATCTTGAAAACTATTTATCCCACAGCTTTGGGGAAAAAAAATTGTACTAAAAATGATTTCCAAATTCCAAATTCTTCGTGCCATATTAATTTGGAGCGTGTTTAAAGGCCAACGGGCCAACAACGAAGATAATAATAATAACAACAGTCAAATACAATTAACAGCACAACAGTCTAATAAATAACAGAATCTGAACTTTAAGGCCTTTCTAAATGTTCAACACGAGTACTAAAAACGGCAACTTCAATTTCCGCTCTTGAAATGCTGGTTATTGAATGTTGAATTCTTTCAATCATGTTTTCTCGTGTGGTAAGACGAGTTTGAAAAACAAGGTCTTCCCACAAGTAAAAATCGAGGACTGTCAAATCCAGTGAGCGCGCCGGCCACGAAAATAAATTACCCCGTCCTATCCAACGATTTGGAAACGAAGCATCCAAGAAGTTTCGAACCACCTGCGAGAAGTGGGCAGGGCATGCATCATGCTGGTACCACATTTGTCTTCTTGTTTCCAATGAAACATCTTCCATTAGTTCTGGCAGTCCTTTTTGTAAAAAATTTATATATGTTTCACTATTCAAATATTCATTAAAAATAAAGGGACCAATAATTTTGTCTCCCAAAACACCACACCATACGTTCACACTCCATCTATTTTGGTGGTTGATTTCTAACATCCAGTGTGGATTAGCAACTGCCCAGTAGTGCATATTATGTAAGTTAACACCTCCATCACTGCTAAAAGTAGCTTCTTCAGTCCATAGTATGCGTTTTAAGAATTGTTTATTTCCACTACACATATTTTTTAACCAGTGACAATAGTCTAACCGTCTGTCGAAATCGTTATCCAAAAGGGCTTGGTGTAGTACAACATGATAGGGGTGCAGCTTGTTATCTCTTAAGATTCGATGAACGGATGTCTTGCTAACACCTAATTCTTCAGATATTTGTCTGATACTTAAACGGGGGTTGGTTTCAACATAAGCCAGAACATTTACGACATTATCTCCATTACGAATCGAACGTAACCTGGTGCGGACTGGGTCTGGATGCACAATTCCTGTTTCTCGTAAGCGTCTTGCTAGACGTGTAAACACCTTCTTCGAATAATGCCTTCTTTTGGGATATTGACTTGCATATAGCCGCTCTGCAATACACGCATTCTCAAAACATTGGAAATACACCGCCAACATATCATAGGCCTCGTTATTCGTAAACGGCATTGTTAGATATTATTATAATAATTATTAATAATCAATAAATGCAATGCTGAAAATGTAATGCATTTCAAAACTGACAAGTTAATTTGACTGTTTTTGTTTGTTTCCATGGTTCCCTTCTTACACTCTTTGTGTAATGTACCTGTAATGCATGCGTTTATTTGGAAACCCGAAAACGCATAATTTCATTCATCCATTCATTTAGTTTAAAAGAAAGAGTAGGTATATTTATTAATGACTGATTTCAATATTCTGTCAAGTAGTATTTAAGCATCACAAAAGAGAAAATGCAACAATTGGGGAAAGGCATTTTTTCCGCTTATGTAATTAAATTAGAAAATATTATCAAGGTCAGGATTAAAACATTTATGATGATTGATACTGAATAGATAATTTTATTTTTTAAATAAAATTGTTGCCGTTGCGATTGCGATCTGAATATTAAGACCAATTTTTAACTTAATATTACGGTAAAAATTAAAACTAACTAATTTTTTTTCAGAAAAATCGAAATATCTCTTGACATGTCAGAGATATCGATTTTGGGTTTTCACTGGATGATTCCTCTTTAAATTATCTTTCTAGCCATGTAATAAAAGCTGTATGGATGTATGGATGTATGGATGCCCTGCCCACTTCTCGCAGGTGGTTCGAAACTTCTTGGATGCTTCGTTTCCAAATCGTTGGATAGGACGGGGTAGTTTATTTTCGTGGCCGGCGCGCTCACCGGATTTGACAGTCCTCGATTTTTACTTGTGGGGAAGACTAAAAGATCTTGTTTTTCAAACTCGTCCTACCACACGAGAAAACATGATTGAAAGAATTCAAAATTCAATAACCAGCATTTCAAGAGCGGAAATTGAAGCTGCCGTTTTTAGTACTCGTCGAAAAATAAATCTTTGCATTTCTAAGGATGGAAGGCATTTTGAACATTTAGAAAGCCGTTAAAGTTCAGATTCTGTTAATTATTAGACTGTTGTGCTGTTAATTTTATTTCACTGTTATTATTATTATATTCGTTATTGGCCCGTTGGCTTTAAACACGCTCCAAATTAATATGGCACGAAGAATTTGGACCAGTCCTAAGCCTGGGTAAAGTATGAAGGAAGGCAAACATTAGGTTAATATTTTTAACTTAATGCAGGTAGTAGTGAAATAATAACTGATTTTTTCAGAAAAATCGAAATATCTCTTGACATGTCAGAGATATCGATTTCGGGTTTTCACTGGATGATTCCTCTTTAAATTACCTTTCTAGCCATGTAATAAAAGCTGTACCATTCCATTTGAAAAAACTGAACAAAACTTCAAAAAAACTATTGTTGAATGTAACGCCACCTCGCGGTTTCATTTATAAACTAAATAATTTATCTCCCAGATTATCTGATTGTCCCAGCAATTGCCTTATAAATGAATCCAAATTGAGGAAAATCGGTTAAGGCAAACGGACATTAGACGACTTTTTATCTCAATAGGTAAAAAATAAGTAAAAAAAACAATAGGTAAAAAAATGTTATAAAACAAAGTTATAGGAGACAGTTTGCTAATTATAACTGAGAATTTTTCTTACTCGGTTAACACTTGAAAATACACACAAAAAAATATTTTTAAAAATGTTTAGCTCGTCACGCCCTCTTGCGGTCGTTTTAGAAGCTTAAACATATTTCTCATGATCATTTTTAGTACAATTTTTTTCCCCAAAGCTGTGGGATAAATAGTTTTCAAGATACGGTCGTCGTCATCCTTAATGGAACACCTGATATATATATATATATATATATATATATATATATATATATATATATATATATATATATATATATATATATATATATATATAGGGGGTCCTGTTCCGTGGCCAGCCAGATCCCCGGATTTAGCAAAACTTGATTTTTCTTATGGGGTTTTGTTAAAGAAGAAGTTTATTAAATGCCATCCACCACAATAGAGGACATGCAAATTAGAGTAAGAAAAGTGTTTATGAATATTAATGTGGCATGCTCATTACAGTCAATAGTTCTTTTGAACACAGGCTTAGGGTTTGTATTGCACAAAATGGAAGACATATTTGACAATGATTGTAGTGACTTTTTATTTATAAATCTTTGTACTTAAACTGTCTTACTAAAAACTAAATATTTTTAACGTTTTCTTTACTATAACAATAAGTTTTGTTACTCTATAACAATGGCTTTCTAATCAAATATTAAAGCATGTGATGATCTAAATTCTTAACATATTATGACTTATCATGAATGTATTCTTTAGTTTAATAATAACATAAAGTCTAAAGTGAATTCCATTAAAAACGAAATATTAAAAACAAAAATATAAAAATCTCGGATATTATGACAGATACCTATCTATCCTATACCTATAGGACATGTTTAAGAAGAATATGAGTATTTTGTCTTAGGAATATTGTAAAATCAAAAATATTATACATTCCATTTAAAAAAATTGAGATATGATTTTTCTATTTTTTTTTCATTTATCTCAGTTATCCTGGACACCCTGTATAAGGTAGACAAATTTTGTTTGTCATAAAAGTTAAGTCATAGTTTCACTAATATCTCTACCAACAATGATAATCCTGTATCAAAAAATAAATATACATGACACTGCAACTTCGGTAAAATCATTGGCATTGGGTATAGGACATGTTTCAGGAAATGTGTTTAGAATCAATAGCAGAATGTAAAAATGGATGTACTAGATACATAAGTAGCATAAACAAGTAAGTTGGATAAACAAGTAGATACTTTGATCAGTACACATTGCAAGTATTTTATTTTTTTTTAATCTCATTTCTTCATTACTTCCTTCACCTGTTTTTTAAACGTTCAGCTCAAGCCCAACTGATGACGGTTGCTGACGTTTGTGATGTTAATTTTTCATTTGTCGGTCACAGATTACTATATTAAGGACAATAATTGGTGAACTAACCTCGTAATTAGCAATTGTTATTTAGTTAATATAGGGTGTTCGATATAAACTATACCCCCCTCGTTTTGTGAGACACCCTGTATAAATAAAATTAATTTTTAATTATGCAGCCTATTTAGTTGTACAACTTTTATACTTATTCTTCTCATATTAACTTTTCTTTATCTCCAGCCACTATCAAGATATCAATCGATATCGCACTATTGGAGCATAGTGCGATATCAGTTGATATCTTGATAATGGCTGGAGATAGAGAAAAAGTTAATATAAGATAAAAGACTAAGTATAAGAGTTATCTTATATATTTTATATTTTATCTTTTCTCTACCTCCAACCATTATCAAGATATCAACCGATATGGCACTATTGGGACATTAATATAAATATATATATATATATATATATATATATATATATATATATATATATATATATATATATATATATATATATATATATATATTAAAATGTCCCTATTTAAATAACCAAATATATGTTGTTTTCTCAAGTTCACCTTTAATTTATTAATAATATGTATTATAATTTATTATGGAGCCTGAAATATTGAAATTACACAAAACTCGTTCCAAGTAGGTCAAAACACTTGTTGAATATAACATATATTTCTCCATTTGCAGCTTTTAGTTGTCTTAAACTTGAAACAATATAAAAAATACGTGATATATGCTAGCCTGAAACACGTTACGATTTTATAAACAATGTTTAGAAATATAATTAAGATTTATATTAAACGTTAATTTTAGATATATCTTTGATTACATCAGATGAGTAGTAGGCTTTGAATATAGAAGACGAAAACAAGTCGCGTTGTTATGGAAACAAGTAAATACTTTGACCAGTACGCGTTGCAAGTCATTTATTTTCCTTCATCTCATTGCTTCATTTCTATCTTCAGCTATTTTTCAAATGTTCAGCTCGAATCCAACTGACGACGGCTTAAGGCCAGAAACCTGTCTAGGAAAACGATTGCTGACGTTTGAGGAGCGACTGAAAATGTTTCAACAACAACAACAATTTTTCTTATTTTTAAATATTTCTATTTTATCAACTTACAAGTAACTGAAGACAACTGTATATAAAAAAATATATTCACCTTGGAAAAAAAGGAATCTTGAAACTTTAAGTGCACTAATGTCAATACATTTGACAAATAACAAATTTGTCGGTCACAGGCTACTATATTAAGGGCAATAATTGGTGAACCAACCTCGTAATTAGCAATTGTTAATTAGTTAATGGTATTTCTTACGGTACTTATGCATAGACAGTCTATAAGATGGAATATGACAAGAAAAGTCCAACTACATCTTGACCTACCCAATAAAATGTTTAAAATTCTTGAGCTGAAACGTTTAGCGCAAGTTGAGGTAACAGTCGAGAAAAAAATGCACCCGGCACTGTAAAACCTCAAATTAAGATTAATTACAAAACAATTATTGCAATAATTATCGAAATTTGATTATTTATGACCGTGGTCGTTAACCGGTCTCAATTTTTTTTCGGAAAGCTTTCTGTAAATTTTGAAATTCGACCAATTACACCGCCAAATTTTTTTTTAACTGTTATTCACATTAGTTAAGTTAAATTTGACTCGCATAGAAAGTAAGTGTTGGAACCTTCGGTGTGAACCTTCGGTGTGGAACCTTCGGTGTTAAAGTTCTCGACGCACGTTTCGCTAACCATGTTAGCATCATCAGGATTAAATCATCTCCTCATGATGACTTCCTAACATGGATTGCGAAACGTGCGTCGAAAACTTTAAAAAAGATATTTGGTGTTTAGTGGTAAATCTCTTTGAGTTTGGACGCCTTATAGTTCGTTAAAATATTGCCAATATCTCAACTAGAAAACTTACGGCACTCTAAAAATTTTGAATTTTGATTTTTTCATGCAATATATAGCAATCCCTCGTCAACCTGGAGGGTTTCGTTCCGGATACAGGGCCGCGGTTGACCAAGGATTTTCTGGAGTTACACGTGAAATATATAAAATAGTTACACAGAAATATATAAAATATGAGGATTAATAAATAAGTACCCGTATTTGATAACAGATGGCGGTGACGAGTGAAATTGATATTACTATCGTATACTGCAGGCTATAAAACGACCTCATGCTGAATTTCAGATAAATTCACAGGTTAGTTTTTCTTTGACACCCAGTTGTATCAATCGTGTTTTGTATTTCGCGATAAAGTGAAAAAAGAGCAATATCGATCCGTAATTCGTTTTCTATTTTTGGATGGAAAAACATATGAAGAAATAAAAGTGAAGTTGGATTCTGTCTATGGGAACTCTTCACCATCTATGACAATTATGAGATATTGGGTTAACGAATTTAAGCGTGGTCGTAAGCGTTTTCGATGAAGAGCGTCAGACGTGGTTACCGAGGAAATCGTTGAGAAGATCCATGACATGATTCTCGCTGATCGCGGAACGAAAGTGCACGAAGTAGCTGAGGGCCTAGGTATTTCGTACGGAACGGCAACCAAGATTTTAAATGATAAGATAGGTGTGAGGAAAATGTCGGCTCGATAGGTGCTGCGATTGCTCACGGTAGACAACAAGCGGGTACGACTAACAATGTCAAAGCAGTGTTTGGACCGCTTTAAGAGAAATCCGCAGGACTGTTTACGTCGAGTCGTCAGCGTTGATAAAACCTGGATACATTATTACACGCCAGAGACCAAGAGGCAGTCAAAACAATGGATTTTTCCGGGTGAATCTGCTCCGAAGAAAGCAAAAACGGTTCCATTAGTAGTATATATATATATCCCACAGATGAGCAACAAAAACATTTGGCTTGACAATAAACCTAAAAAGAGTCCAGTTTTTGAGGAGAAAATTTTTTGATCAGTGCGTGCTGCCCGTTTTGACATACAGAAAATAGGGACACTCGCATCACAATCAATTCAAAAGCTTCGGAGAGCACAGAGGGGAATGGAAAGGTGTATGCTTGGCATTACAAAGCGGGGCAGAGTATAGATCAGAGAACAAATGAAAGTATGTGATATCATTGGAAGGGTGAAAGAATTAAAATAGAAGTGGGCAGGCCGCACAGCAAGGCGATGCGACGACAGGTGAACCAAAGCAATTCTGGAATGAATACCACTTGATCATAAACGTCCATGCAGAATACTGAAAACACGATGGACGGATGAGATCATTAAGTATATTGGACCCGAATGGCAGAGGAGAGCCCAAGATCGCGCGAATGGAAGCATGCTGGGGAGATCTTCATCCTGCAGTGAATCATACATATATATATATATATATATATATATATATATATATATATATATATATATATATATATATATATATATATATATATATATATATATATATATATTTATATATATATATATATATATATATATATATATATATATATATATATATATATATATATATATACTTGCTCCAGTATATAAGAAATATACTCCAACCACTACATAAGAAAGCAGATAGAACGGATGTAAACAACTATAGAGGGATATCTCTTCTCCCAGTTTGTTATAAGATTCTATCTCAATGTCTACTAGACAGAGCACAGGGACAGTTAGAACCTAACATTGGTGAATATCAAGCAGGTTTTCGACCGGGCAGATCCTGCCCTGAACAGATCCTGAATCTGAAGTTGATTCTAAGACATCAAATAAACTGTACAATAAAAATCTCGTCTGTACATTTGTGGATTTCAAAAAAGCATATGAGTCTATTGACCGCGAATCTTTATTCCGAATCTTGAAAGAACAAGGACTAGATCTGAAAACGCTGGCAATTATTAAAGCAACGTTAACTAACACAAGGTCAAAAGTTAAATTCATGGGTGAGATCTCAGAGCCCTTCGAAATTAAAACTGGAGTGAGACAAGGGGATGGACCCTCGCCAATCTTGTTTAACTGTGTTCTAGAAAAAGTAATACAGGAGTGGCGTGAAAAAAAGTCGGCCCTGAATATTGACCAGGCCATTAAACTGCGGAGAACCAACATCAAAATTGACTGTCTGGCATTTGCTGATGATCTAGCAATTTTAGCTCAAGATGTATTAACGGCACAGAAACAGATTGAAATCCTAAAGGAAACAGCAGAAAATGTAGGACTCCAAATTTCCTTTGAAAAGACTCAATACATGACCTGCAACAGACTAAGAACGCCATTTCTAAAAACAAAATATGGTAACATCAGACGAGTCTATCAATTCAAATATTTGGGTGAAATAATCATGGAAAATGGGTTGGAAAAAGCGGTCAATAAGGGTAGATGTCAAAAAATGGAAACAGCATTGAGACTTACACAAAATATTTATAACAAAAAATGCCTATATAAAAACACAAAACTGAGACATTACAACACAGTTATTCAGCCAGAATGTCTATATGCTGCAGAAACGCTCATTTTGAATAGAAAGAGGGACATCGAGGACATTGAAAAGAAGGAAAGAAAAATCGTAAGAAAAATCCTAGGCCCCAAACAAATAAATAGCACAACATACCGACTTCGAGAAAACCAAGAACTCAAACAATACACAGATATACATAGCGGTATGAGAAAAAGAAGGCTTAAGTTTTACGGACACATAAAACGGATGAATCCGAGTAGGTTAACTAGACAAATAGTCGAATTTTATGAAAATAGGAGTAAAGCTAAACTACAAATAATTAAATGGATTGCTGCAATTAAAGAGGACCTAAGATCAGCAAATATTACACAAAGTGAAATTCAGGATAGAGGCTGTTTCAGACACAAGGTTAACGTTTGGAAGGTTGGCCAGAGAGAAAAATGTAGGAAGACTGGAACAACTTGGTCTGACGAAAGGAAAAAAGCTCATAGCGAAAGAATGAAATTAGTATGGGCACAAAGGAAGGCTAACAACAACAAACGCCTCTAATTGTACTTCGCGTGGTCCACTAGGGCCCATACGTGAATAATAATAATAATAATATGAACGCTGTCCAAAAGAAATCTATCATTTCATATATATATATATATATATATATATATATATATATATATATATATATATATATATATATATATATATATATATATATATATATATATATACATATACATATATATATATATATATATATACATATACATATATATATATATATATATATATATATATATATATATATATATATATATATATATATATATATATATATACATATACATATATATATATATATATATATATATATATATATATATATATATATATATATATACATATACATATACATATATATATATATATATATATATATATATATATATATATATATATATATATATATATATACATATACATATATATATATATATATATATATATATATATATATATATATATATATATATATATATATATATATACATCGAGCTTTTGACTTCTTTGAAAATGAAATCCAATGAAATCCAATGAAAATAATATGGGTTGTTTTGATTGTGGAGAGGGAGTCCCTATTCTTGGCGAGAGAAACGAAACATGTGCCCTCCAATGTAAAGGATGGATGAGGCTCCCTCCCGGTCAAGCAACTACCCAATGCTCATATATATATATATATATATATATATATATATATATATATATATATATATATATATATATATATATATTCAGTTCATTCAGTGATAATATTTTTCAATGTACAAATAAATATCAAAAATACAGTTAAGAAACAACACAATTTTATTGCAAACTAGCTTTTTCTTAACACGAAAGAAAAAAAAAGGACTAGTAATTAGGTTAACTAGATATATCTGAAAAACTCTTTGATTCTACCGCAAAGTTATTTTTGTTGTTGGCAACGATCTTTACTTTCGTTTTGAATTTCTAAGGCAGTCGCTCGTTATCTCGAGAAATTCAACCAGCGTAAAAATTCTTTTTTTTTCTGCTGCTTTCCTAACAGGTATTCGCAATTTTCGTTTTCATTTTAGTTTCCCAATGTACGAGAGAGTGTTAATAAATAACAGAGGTCGACAAATTTTTTTTTTTAGGTAGCATTAATGAAAATAGGTGCATATAAAGAATTTTGTAGCTCTATATCCGAAAATGATAAACTAATTACTGTAACCCGTATAATTTTTTACAGGGGGTTTGTAATGGAGAAAAAAACGAGATCACATATTCTTACAGCTTATATCAAATAAATTAATATTTATTTGATATCAACATGTAAAACGTGTTAAATATATGCAAAGACATTACTGATGATAATGGGAATAAAAAATATATTACACGAGATGTCATACAGGAAGAAAAACTTTCACTTCTTCCTCTTGTATTTTGTAGCATCATCTCTCATGCGATACCCTAGTATGTCATTGACCTTCGAGAGTTCATCTATAAGGTTTTTATATTTTTCATTTAATTTTTCTTGAAAAGGGAAATCTCCTAGAAGCTTCCATATTTGAGGTCCAGTGAATTCTTTTAGTTTTGCATCACTTAATTGAGGAAATATTTCTTTTATGTAGGTTCTCTCCAGACCATAGGAACAGCAAACGGCATAGAATTTTTCTTGCGATATATCCACTGCACAAAATTTACGTGACAACTCACACAGCAAATATAAGGAGCCCAAGTTTTATCTTGATCTCCAATTTGGCTTAAACAGAAAACAAATTCCAATCTCTACCATACATTTGCCACAGTACACAGCTTCAATATCCATCCCTAACCTAACAAAAAACTGACATCCAAAAGGAAAAACTGCTACGCCTTATTAAATCTCAAAATCCAATACCCACGTCAACACTTGCATCGACCAATTTTGTACACAGTTTTTCACAGCGATTCAGTCCATAGAGCCTTATCAAAAGGTTTTAATTTTACAGTGACTCCTAACACTATCCCAGTAGAGAAAATAATTTCCCAAAGGGAAGATGCTTTATCCCACCTACCTGCTCTTGAAGTCGAAGAAACCCGCCAAGATATTGCCAGAATCCTTCGTCGTTCCAAATCCCCCGAGATCTAATCTTCCGTCTGACGAAAAACGTCAACCTTACTTACAAAACGATACCTTACTTGTGTTACTCAGAAATTCGAACGAGAACGTAACAATTCTCCCAGCCGACAAAGGGAATGCCATGGTCATACTTAACACTATTGACTATGAAATTAAAATGTCTGATCTATTAGAGAGTGCAGACTACAAAAAACGCGCTCTGTCATCAATAATTCTAATCTTTCTTCAGACAAATTAGAAAGATATTTAGCGAAAACTCTACAGCCGTTCGTGGAAAAATCAACGTCCTATATCAAAAATTCATCTCATTTTATTGAGCTTCTTCAAAGGCACAGTATATCCGAAAGTGACATTCTTGTTAGTTTTGATATTGTCTCGTTATTTACAAACCCTTCTAGAAACTCTAGACATTCTAAAAAACAAACACCACACATCAACGGATGTTCTTAGTCTTATTGCATGTCCAATACATATTTCATCTTCAAAAATAAATTCGTTAAACAAACTCGTGGAGCTCCTATGGGCTCCCCTCTTTCTCTGGTCATTGGCAATATTTTTATGGAACACTTTGAAACTCAAGCCATTAACACCAGTCCGTTGAAACCTACTTGCTAGTACCGTTATGTAGATGACACCTTTGGCCACACGGACCACAATCTTTAAATCGGTTCCTATGGCATTTGAACAGTATACATCCGCAGGTCCAATTTACAATGGAGACTGAAAACAATTCTGCTCTCCCTTTTCTTAACGTTCTAATATCAAAAAGGCCAAACCAAAGCTTCTCCTATTCAGTCTATCGTAAACCTACCCACACAAACCGTTATCTAAAGGCGAACTCACATCATCATCCATCCCAATTAAATTCGGTAGTCACGAGATCACTAAGATTGTGAGAACGGCACGCTAAGAACGGCTAAAAACGGCACTAATTCAAAACGGCTATGACATAGGTCAAATAAAAAGGCATATTCATAAAGTTCAGGCAACTGGTCATACCAACCAATCCACTAGAGGATTCTTCCAAAACCCCAAAGTTCTTCTGCCATACATCAAGGGAGTTACTGATAAAATTTGCCTCGTATTCAGATCCTGTAATATCGAAACGATATTTACAACAGAAATATATCCAGTTTCCTTAGATCAGTGAAGGATAATATTCCACAAGAGTCACATGGAGTCTATGAAATTCCTTACTCTGGTTGCTCCCAATCATATATCGGCCAAACTAATAGACGTATCTAAAATCGCATATATGAGCATTCCTCGCCGTCCAAAAATTGAATCTCTCCTCAACTTTAGCAGAACATCACATCCAAATGGGCACAAAATAGATTTCGACAAGGCCAAAGTAATCGCACTTATATATTCCTACAAATCCCGCATAATTCATGAAGCAATTGAGATCCACAAAACGTCCAGACTGCTTAAACAAGAGGGTCTTAAACACATGGAAACCGTTTATTTCCAAATTGTCCATCCGAAACCCTTGCAGTCATACACGTGTACGCTTTGCATTACAAAGTGGGACAGAAAGACCTGCATATGGATCAGAGAACAAACACAAGTATGTTCATTCATACTTTCGTTTCATTGGAAGGGTGAAAGAATTGAAATGGAATGGCTCGCTATATGGGCAGGCTATATAGCGAGGCGATGCGACGATAGATGGACGAAAGCAATCCTGGAATGGATACCGCTTGATCATAAACACCCACGAAGAAGACCGAAAACACGACGGACGAATAACGTCGATGACATCATCAAGTATATTGGACCCGAATGACAGAGAAAAGTTCAGGACCGAGATCTTCATCTTGCAGTGGATTGACAATGGCTTGAATGATGATGATAAAGGAGAAGCAGGTGCTTGAAAAATGGGACGTGCTAGGCCATTTCTGTCAAAAGGTGTTTTAATAAGTACCTAAATGAAACGAAAAAAGAGCATTCTCATCAATGTTACAAAAAGCAGTTCGACCTGTGTAATTGGCCTTGAAGATATGAAAAATGGAGGTTGATTGACGATTGGATCTATAGCTTGACATGAAGCTAATGAACCATGATCATCAGCTAGCAATTATCTCCGATCGGCACCCTCCATAGGTTAACAACTCTTGATATGTGCTTAAACTACACAAAATTTAAGCCGCCGATTTAGAGTTCTCGAAAACGAGACTGACGAGTGACTAACTTAGAAGATGATTCCAAGGCATCCGGCCTTACCCAATCTGGTTATTTGAATAATTGAGATACGATTTCTTTAGGAAATATACCTAAATATATATACAAAATATAAAAATTCGTACAATCGCGCCAAAACCAAAATAAAAACTATTACAGACGAGAAGACAGAGACTTAGAGAAGTTAATATTGTCATTATCATATCAAAGTTATAGTTATGTTATGTTTAGGCAAGTTTTTGAAAAACTGCATCATATGTAGGTACCTCTACAACCATTAATGGATCTTTACATATAGCAGACATTACACCATTGGTTCCTGGTCCTGGCTTTTGTTTTCCAATTTGTTATTTTAGGTGTCAACATGTCTATAATATATTTGCCCCATAAAACGTGTTTAAGGCCTATTGCATCATTTTTCAACGTTTTTAGTATCAGAACCTACTAAATAGCCAAAAAGTTCCGACACCCTCACGACAATATGTTAATTTTACGTTTATCAAAGTTTTACATCGGCCGGTTAACAGGGCGACGGTTCTTTGGCCGTTGGTAGTACTTACGTGAAAACACATTAACATAATGATGTCACAAATATGTTAGCCAGATTATATCGGGGTAGTTCGGGACTATTTGCCAACGTGACGGCGAGGTAGAAAAATCAATAAACGGACATCCGACAGCGTTGCCGAGCGCCGCAAATAGTCCTGAACTAACCCGATATAATCTGCGCAGTCACCGGCTGGCTATAAAAGCGAGCACAACGACCCGTGCACGTCAGTTGGGTTCTTCAGTCGAAACGCACAACACTTGAAAATGCCAAATGAAATTTTGGCGAAACGTCGTGACTCTTCACAGAATCAACGGATCGACACTCGGAATAATTTAGAAACATTATCTACCATCCGTGAAAATATGAGATGTAACATGTATATATATATGATGTATATATATATATATATATATATATATATATATATATATATATATATATATATATATATATATATATATATATATATATATATATATATATATATATATATGTACATGGCTCTACATTCCATTAGGAACTGTAGCCGCTTAATTCTTTTGAGCTCTAGAAACTTATTTCTTGTGGTGAGTTAATCCACGTTTTTTCTATTATTGGCTTGTTCTATCCTATTGTTGTTCTTTGCTTCTTCCATTATTTTCTTCCACGTATCTCTGTCCTGTATCTTTTTCCGCCATGCTTGTATTTCCAATCGCCTTATGTCCTCCCGCACCTGATCCCCTTACCTACTTCTCGGTCTCCCTCTTCCTCTGCTAATATCTGGTCTCCACATTGTAATTTTCTTTACTACTTTGTTATCTTCCATTTTTCTTATATGGCCGAACCAGTGAAGTCCTTGCACTTTTGTAGTCTTCACTATATCTTTTCCTTTCAAAATAGCTTGTATTTCAAAATTAATTAAACTTCTTTATTCATCTTCTGCAACTTTCTTAAATCCATATATTCTTCTTACAATCTCTCTTCAGAATATCCGTAAATTTTCCTGTTCCAAGCTTGTTAAATTTATTATCTTCGCACCATAGGTCACCACCGGTCTAATAGCTGCTTTATATAATTTATGATAAACTTTTAAAATAAAAAAATCGATAATTAGTTTTAATTCAAAAACCCAATTATCATGGTACATTAAATGTTTGGCAAATCATCATGGAACGATTAACACCAGAGCAATGCTTGCAAATTATTGAAATTTATTATCAAAATCAGCACCAAACTTATAGAGCACTTTGTGAATTTTATGGTGCATAATATTGCCCAACCGGCCGATGACAGTATTAATAAAGATCGAAATGTATCAATTCGTTAATGGGGATCGTTACAGAGTGATGAGCAATGATTATTTGATTCAGAATTTCAATGCTACTGATTTAGAGGAGATGTGGTTCCAACAGGAGGGCTCCACATGTCGTACAACATGTTGACAACAATAGATTTCTTGAGGGAACAATTCGGTGGGAAAATTATTCCGAGGAACTGACTAGTTGTCAGAAGAAACCCCATTTGTCCGAAATTATTGTCGAACATTAATGCCATTGAATGTTATTTCACATAAAATAATTAGTTTCAAGACATCTAATTTGGTTGTTGTTTTATTTCAATTTGCCGTTCGGACAAGTAGCTCTAAAAAAGAATCACCCTATATAACCATAAAAGTACCACTGAAACACTTTGTTATCAAATCCCATTATATATTAATATGAAATTAGTATCACTCCTTTTATGTTGATAAAGCCATCATCTTCTCCGTTATCTGCCATTCATCAATTTAAAAATCTGGGCTGTTACCAAACGTTCTCACTAAAGAAATTCAACAAACGAAAGATCTAAATCACTGTATATGGTTTGAAGTAATATCGTTGCGAATATATACTGTTATTGGCGCCTATACAGTTGGAAATAATTGAGTATTCCTTGCAGCATGGACATATAAATGAAGAAAAATACATACTGAAATGTTAAATGTTTCCTTGAGAGACAAGTTTCTTTCGGCGATTTTTTGTAGATATAAAATTGTTAATAGTTTTTTTGTTTAGGTTTTTCTAATTGCTTCTGAATAGTTCTTGGTGAAGTCGGACAACATTGAACATACGTCCTGTGAGAAAATGAGACAATAAAATTTAATGGTACAGGCTGGGCGATAAATAACTAACCAATTTCAATAGTCCGGCATTTCGGATTTATTCGTTTCCAAAAATTGCGCTTTGATAATTTTATAGAACATATATAACAATTATATATAAACATTGTTTATTTACTGTTAAATCGGAGATGACAAAAATACATAATGTGAGTCATTTTTTTTTAGTGTGTCCGAACTTGAAATAAGGGTCGCTGTTAAACGAACTATGGTGTCAATCGAACTGTCAAACGAACTTCTCGACGCACAGTTCGCTACCATGTTAGCATCATCAGGAGATGATTTAATCTAATTCTAAAACTAAACTATGTTCTATTTATATGAAAAACTACCTAACTAATAAGACTGTAAGAATAGTGCTTTGAATGCATATGAAAGCATTCAAATAGAAAAATGTAAGAAAATAATGAACCGAGATAAAGGACCTATCCCGTTCAGTCAACTTTTTCAATTATTAATGTAAGGCTTAGTAAACCTCACGGTTCATGATTTTTACACGCTTCGTTAGGTAGAGTTTTTCAAATAAATAAAACATAGTTTAGTTTTAGAATTAGATTAAATCATCTCCTGATGATACTAACATGGTTAACGAAACGTGCGTGGAGAAGTTCAAAAAAAGCGATTTGGTGTTTAGTGGTATAAAGCTCTTCGAGTTTAGTACAGATAGATGTGTTGAAAGAAAATCTCCCCCAAACTACAAATTCAACTACAACTCAGAAACAAGCAGTACTACTTGAAATACAAAAATGAACATTTTGAGATCAACGATTCCAAGAGGGTTAGCTTCTCTTCATCAAGAGATGCCACTGTGAAGGAGCCATGTCCGAAGACTACGCCATATGCGATAAAATCTCCCAGCCTAACTCGGTGACGTTTCCAGAGTTTTCTTTGCTGTATTCGGTCAAGTGTTGTCCTAAAGCAAGCTGACATCCCTTCTTTCCTAGCCAGTATAAGGACTTTTTTCCTCCAGAGCACCAATAACACGAATCAACTCTTTCTGATAACGATCAGTAACCGTTTGCCATATTGAAGCAACTCATAATGTACCACGCCCAGCTGATTCCACCGGCAATACCTATTTGGTGTGGATATTTGGTTTTGCGATACTAATTGGTAACGCACCAGGATTAACCTACGATTTTCACCTCCTTGGATTATCGTTAAGGATAAAGATTACGCAGAAAAGTCTTCTTCTTGAATCTGTAGATCCATGACACAACAGCATCAAAGCCCCTACATTTATTCTTGGATGGAAGTACAGAAAGCCGCCAGTCTCTTTTTAAATTCTCCTTGTATAGACATTTAGAAATGACCTGTGATGTTACTCCAACTTATGTCCGAGCTCTAACAGTGTATGATAAGGATTTTCTTTCCACAGGGATCCTAATTCTTTATCCTCCACTTTTTTTTACTCTCCCGGACGTTCTGCATCATTTAAATCAGAATTTTCAGTTCGAAATTGGTGGAACCACTTCTTACTAATACTGTACCAAACAGCATTACCTTACAAAATCGCAAAAATCAAGTCTTGAGCCTCCACAAGTTTTTTTTTTAATTGAAAGTCGAAAAGAAGGCAGTGCTAATTTTTCAGGTTATATTCACAATATATTTCTATATCATATCTGATTTTGAAGCTGAAAGCTAATACTTTAAAATAACTATTTAACAGGAAAAAATTTGATTTAGTTCTGCAGTCCGTGAAATGACTTAAGTTGGGGATCCAATTACGAACTACTACACTGCAATGCATATTGCGTAGATACGTGCAAAAATTTCTGTAATCGAGCAAGCCCGAACGTTCACATTTCGTTAATGCGACCATCGTGAAATTTTAATTTTTTTATGTAATTTAACATTAACAAATCAAGAAAATTACATGTAGTTTACATATCGTTTAAAAAAGATAATTTTAACCCTAGATAGAATCGTTGTTTGCACTTGGACTAATTTTTTTTTGAAGGTCACACTTTCCAGTACCTTACAGGCTTTGTGTAAGAAGTATTTTAAGCTATCAGTTAGTTTTCTGCTATTTAAGGGATCGGTAAAATCGACTCATTGACCGTGGGCGACGCCACTGTTGATTGCGCTAAAAACAAATATAAATTTGAATACAATACAAAATACATAAAAGAAAACGCCCGTTAAAAGAAAGCGAATTCGAGTAAATAATACGTGAATTTGAAAATGAAACAGATGATGAACTAAAAATTAATAGTGACGACAGCGCAACTGATGACTATGAAGAGGCAGAAGTTGTGGAAGATGATGAGTTTGATTCACGATATGTCCAGGAACAACTAAATGAAGTACCTGATGAGTTTCTACCGACTACGAGCCGTTCTGAGTCTGAAACCAGACAAGTTTTATTTGCCAAAAATGGTCATAAGTGGTATTATAAGTGGTATTTGCAAAGTTTCTACGCCAAAAATATAAGAACTAGTTAGAAAAACATCGTGTTGCACTTATCTGGGCCAAAAAATCTCGCAAAAAATTTAATTAATATAGAAAAAATTTGGAACTGTTTCTTTACGAACGACATTTTGGACATTTGGACCCATCTGACTTTGACCGGCATATGGTCTTCAGAGTTTGGACCGCCAGTTTTTAGAGCGGCTATGTCCAAAAATCCTTTTGAATCTTGATCAACTCTCTTACGTTTGACAACAAAATAAATAGAGAAGAACGAAAGAAAATAGATAAATTTGCGGCAATAAGGCAAATTTGAGACATCTTTGAAGGTCGTTGCAGAAAAAACTATACTCCTAAATTCATTGCTATAGACGAAACATTGTTGTACGGCTAAGTACGGCTTGAAGTTAATCACTATGTGCGATGCTAAAAGTTTTTACATGTGTTCAGAGAAACCATATATAGAGAAAGAAGAAAGGAATAATCAATATTTTGTCCCTACGCAATATATCTTATCTTTGACAGAAACTATACAGGATACAAATCGTAATTATACAATGGACAACTGGTTCAGCTCTTATGAGGTAGCAGAAAAATTACTAGAGAAAAAACTAACCATGGTCGGGACAATGTACATGCAATGTACAAAACCAAGAGAGAAATACTAACTCAGTTGCTAGAAACAAAAGGGAAGGCTGTCAACTCAAAGAATGTCTAACGATAGACTTCCAAAGAAAATAAGGAGTATTATTCAGAATATTCTAAAATGTGAGATTCAACAAGCAATACAAAGAGTTGATAGACCTTTAGGTCGCCGTGATTTTTGTCCGCGAAAAAAAAATGACCCGGTATATTTGTGAACATCGTAACATTGAATTGTGTAAACAAACCTATACAGAACATCGCCTTAGTATTTGCGTCGACTGCACATAAAACCTTAATTTTTTATGAAAATATTTTTATTGTTCCTTTTTAAGTTAATAATAAAAAATTTAATTTTTGTTTATTTTTCGTTATTGTTATTCATCGTTTGTGATTTTTCTTTAGAAATATGTTGTTTATTTTATTATCATACTTAATAATCTGTATTATTATTGATAATCTTTGACCAAAAGATCCTTGTAATAATAAATAAAAGTTGTCTAAACAAAAACAAGTAGTAATTATTACCCTAATAAGAGAAACGTGACATTTTAAGATAGTGTCGTATATGACGCCACGTTGTGAATAGTGTAAAATAATCTCACGTTGATGGTGATGGTTCTAGGGTTTAACATTCTCAGGTAATCATTTTTTTCCAATTTTTAACGACATTTTAATTCAAGAAAGATGCATCGATTCAATCTGTTAGGCTGATTATCTTCGTGCGATCTTTTGAAAAAAAACCAAGAGGGTTGCCAGGGTGACAGCGTCCAATGACAAACAGCCTTCATCCGAAAAGAAGAATGCTTTACATTTGATGGGATTTGAAGGGACCCATACACTTTGAGTTTCAATTAAGATATTTTCCCTATCCATCTTACTCACTGGATTTCGTACCCTCGGAGTCAGGATCATTCTTCACCATGACAACGCGAGCTCTCAGTTATCGGACCGAACAACTCAATATTTGATCGGTGAAAATCGGTGTCGTACAATCCTGATTTGGTACCTAATAATTTCTTTTTGTTCTCGTCCGTGAAGAATAAACTACATGGTGAACCATTTTCGACCCCAAACGAAGAGGTTGATGCCTTCAAAATGCACGTTTTGGAGATACCTCAATCGGAATCGAAAAAGAGAGAGAGATCTCATCGCGGAGAATATTTTGAAAAACAATAAAACCATTTTCAATGATAAATATTTGTTTTTATTTATTATTCCGGATACATAAATAGCAACCCTTAAAACATCTCTGCTTCTCAGTGACACAAACGAATAAATACACAAATGTATAAATAAATGTAATAAAAGACACAAATATAATTTATAAAAAAGAAGAATAATTTCAAAAACAATAAAATCATTTGCACATTAATTTGTTCTTCTTGTGCTTGTAGAAAAATTTCAGTGCTTTATGTAGATACCAAAAAAAATTAAATATCAAATGAATAAGTTTTGATTACAAATATTGAATAAAAGTCTTTAAAATTGAACTAACCTTTAAAGATGCGTCTGTATTAGTGATCTCCGATGATCCAGCTTGACAATCATCAGTTACTTTCACAGTTTTTCGCTCGATTTAACTTGTTCTTTACTCGATAACAAAAAAAAAACAACAAACAAACAACCAATGAAGAATATATCACGATGGACAACGAAGCGCGAACAAGAAAAACAACGTAAGAAGAACCGCGACCAACGGTTTTGTTACGGTGCCCGCTTCAAATGAACACTGAAGACCGCATGTGTGGTTTCGCTGAAGAACTGGGTTCGCTTCTTTGCAGGAGATAAGAGAAGGTCGCGTTTACTCTCTCTCGAAATTGGCCTTAAGGCGTTTTGAATCGTCTAATTTCACCGTGTCTCCATCGCATTCTCATTGATTTTTAAAGTGTGTACAGATGTTTTATTATTATATTTATATTCACAACAAATAATAAATGCATAAATTAATTCTACCTGAATTAATAATAAAAAATGGTTTTTCGAGTTCTTCAGACATAGGTTTATGGACATGACATATGCATAATTTAACACATTATAATAATAGCGTCTTGAAAATAAATTGTAACCCAGAAAAGCACATCAAAACAGTCAGAATTCCTTCCACATCGACAAACCGTTAAAAGAAGAATATTACTACAGCATTATGAAGCGTTTGTCAAAGAATCTTCGTCGGACTTGCGAAAAAATAATTCTTACACCGTATTTTCCAGATCTGGCCCTGTATGACTTGCTCTTTCTCAAACGCATAGTATCATTACCTATTATTTTCTCTGTCTGGTAGAATGTTGTCAGATATTTGACACTCCAAAAGCGCATCAATATTCTAACTGTTTTGCCTTATCTCATTTAGTTTTCGATATAAGATTTTTCGAAAATTGGAAATTTTGGTAATATTACATTCCCCGACGGGTTGTTTTTTCGAATATATCAAAAACCGCTTGAGATATCGAACTGCGCTTCTCGCCATTCAATTCCCCATTCTCTATCTAGTTGCATTTTTTCATAGGAATTGACTGATTTATGGCTTTATCAAATTCAAATCTATTCCCTTTGGGGAAAAAAGGGGGAAAAAAAATTGTACTAAAAATGATCATGAGAAATTCATCAAAAATATGTTTAAGCTTCTAAAACGACCGCAAGAGGGCGTGACGAGCTAAACATTTTTAAAAATCTTTTGTTTTGTGTATTTTCAAGTGTTAACCGAGTAAGAAAAATTCTCAGTTATAATTAGCAAACTGTCTCCTACAACTTTGTTTTATGACATTTTGTCGTACCTTCGCGAATAAAGAAGTGGGTGGGGGGGGGGGGGGGGGAGTTTTACCTATTGAGATAAAAAGTCGTCTAATGTCCGTTTGCCTAAACCCATTTCCCTCAATTTGGATTCATTTAAAAGGCAATTGCTGGAACAATCAGATAATCTTGGAGATAAATTATTTAGTTTAAAAATGAAACCCCGAGGTGGCGTTACATTCAACAATAGGTTTTTTGATGTTTTGTTCAGTTTTTTCAAATGGAATAGTACAGCTTTTACTACATGACAAGAAAGGTAATTTAAAGAGGAATCGTCCAGTGAAAACCCGAAATCAATATCTCTGACATGTCAAGAGATATTTCGATTTTTCTGAAAAAAATCAGTTATTTTTAATTTTTGCCGTAATATTAAGTTAAAAATTGGTCTTAATATTTAGGTCGGAATCGCAACCGCAACAATTTTATTTAAAAAATAAAATTATCTATTCAGTATCAATCATCATAAATGTTCTAATCCTGACCTTGATAATATTTTCTAATTTAATTACATACGCGGAAAAAATGCCTTTCCCCAATTGTTGCATTTTCTCTTTTGTGATGCTTAAATACTACTTGACAGAATATTGAAATCAGTCATTAATAAATATACCTACTCTTTCTTTTAAACTAAATGAATGGATGAATGAAATTATGCGTTTTCGGGTTTCCAAATAAACGCATGCAATCCTTAGGTCCATTACACAAAGAGTGTAAGAAGGGAACCATGGAAACAAACAAACAGAGTCAAATGAACTTATCAGTTTTGAAATGCATTACATTTTCAACATTGCATTTATTGATTATTAATAATTATTATAATAATATCTAACAGTGCCTTTTACGAATAACGAGGCCTATGACCTGTTGGCGGTGTATTTCCAATGTTTTGAAAATGCATGTATTGCAGAGCGGCAATATGCAAGTCAATATCCCGAAAGAAGGCATTATTCGAAGAAGGTGTTTACACGTCTAGCAAGACGCTTACGGGAAACAGGAATTGTGCATCCAGATCCAGTCCGGACCAGGTTACGTTCGATTCGTAATGGAGATAATGTCGTAAATGTTCTGGCTTATGTTGAAACCAACCCCCATTTAAGTATCAGACAAATATCTGAAGAATTAGGTGTTAGCATAACATCCATTCATCGAATCTTAAAGATAACAAGCTGCACCCCTATCATGTTGTCTTACACCAAGCCCTTTTGGATAACGATTTCGACAGACGGTTAGACTATTGTCACTGGTTAAAAAATATGTGTAGTGGAAATAAACAATTCTTAAAACGCATACTATGGACTGATGAAGCTACTTTTAGCAGTGATGGAGGCGTTAACTTACATAAATTGCACTACTGGGCAGTTGCTAATCCACACTGGATATTAGAAATCAACCACCAAAATAGATGGAGTGTGAACGTATGGTGTGGTGTTTTGGGAGACAAAATTATTGGTCCCTTTATTTTTAATGGACATTTGAATAGTGAAATAAATTTAAATTTTTTACAAAATGGACTGCCAGAACTAATGGAAGATGTTTCGTTGGAAACAAGAAGACAAATGTGGTACCAGCATGATGGATGCCCTGCCCACTTCTCGCAGGTGGTTCGAAACTTCTTGGATGCTTCGTTTCCAAATCGTTGGATAGGACGGGGTAGTTTATTTTCGTGGCCGGCGCGCTCACCGGATTTGACAGTCCTCGATTTTTACTTGTGGGGAAGACTAAAAGACCTTGTTTTTCAAACTCGTCCTACCACACGAGAAAACATGATTGAAAGAATTCAAAATTCAATAACCAGCATTTCAAGAGCGGAAATTGAAGCTGCCGTTTTTAGTACTCGTCGAAAAATAAATCTTTGCATTTCTAAGGATGGAAGGCATTTTGAACATTTAGAAAGGCGTTAAAGTTCAGATTCTGTTAATTATTAGACTGTTGTGCTGTTAATTTTATTTGACTGTTGTTATTATTATTATCTTTGTTATTGGCCCGTTGGCCTTTAAACACGCTCCAAATTAATATGGCACGAAGAATTTGGACCAGTCCTAAGCCTGGGTAAAGTGTGAAGGAAGGCAAACATTAGGTTAATATTTTTAACTTAATGCAGGTAGTAGTGAAATAATAACTGATTTTTTCAGAAAAATCGAAATATCTCTTGACATGTCGGAGATATCGATTTCGGGTTTTCACTGGATGATTCCTCTTTAAATTACCTTTCTAGCCATGTAATAAAAGCTGTACCATTCCATTTGAAAAAACTGAACAAAACTTCAAAAAAACTATTGTTGAATGTAACGCCACCTCGCGGTTTCATTTATAAACTAAATAATTTATCTCCCAGATTATCTGATTGTCCCAGCAATTGCCTTTTAAATGAATCCAAATTGAGGAAAATCGGTTTAGGCAAACGGACATTAAACAACTTTTTATCTAAATAGGTAAAACTCCCCCCCACTTCTTTACTCGCGAAGTTACGACAAAATGTCATAAAACAAAGTTGTAGGAGACAGTTAGCTAATTATAACTGAGAATTTTTCTTACTCGCTTAACACTTAAAAATACACACAAAAAATTATTTTTAAAAATGTTTAGCTCGTCACGCCCTCTTGCGGTCGTTTTAGAAACTTAAACATATTTTTGGTGAATTTCTCATGATCATTTTTAGTACAATTTTTTTTCCCCCAAAGCTGTGGGATAAATAGTTTTCAAGATATGGCCGCGATCCATCCTTAATGGGACACCTGCTATAATAAAAAAAAATGGTGAGGATAAAAAAATTTTATTAGAAAAAAATATTACCAAGAATACCCAAAATGCATGCATATGAAACAATGATTCATCCAACCGTGATATATGCCAGGGAAATGTAGACAATTACGAAACAAGAGGAACAAAAGTTGGATATCTGGGAAATATTTTGAGAAAAATTTTTGGTGGCATCAAAACAACATAAGGTACATGGCAAAGACGAATAAACAAAAAAAGCTAATTAATAATTACAAAAAGGTGGGAATAACACAGAAAATTCGAACAAAAAAGTTAGAGAGTTAGAAAATGATATATGAAGGGGAAGAAGATAAAAGAAGAGGAAGACCAAGAAAAAAAGTGGCTGTAGAAGGTGAAGAGAAATATAGAAGAATTGGGAATATTCAATTGGGGGAAAGAGCCATGGGCCGCAAGAAGTGGATGCAGGTTTTAAGAAAATTAGAAGCCAAGAACCTTCAAGGCTTGTAAGGCTGAAATATATTATATATATATATATATATATATATATATATATATATATATATATATATATATATATATATATATATATATATATATATATATATTGCCTCTAATTGTACTTCGCGTGGTCCACCAGGGCCCACACGTGAATAATAATAATAATAATAATAATATATATATATATATATATATATATATATATATATATATATATATATATATATATATATATATATATATATATATATATATATATATATATATATATTATTATTCACGTGTGGGCCCTGGTGGACCACGCGAAGTACAATTAGAGGCGTTTGTTGTTATTAGCCTTCCTTTGAGCCCATACTAATTTCATTCTTTCGCTATGAGCTTTTTTCCTTTCGTCAGACCAAGTTGTTCCAGTCTTCTTACATTTTTCTCTCTGGCCAACATTCCAAACGTTAACCTTGTGTCTGAAACAGCCTCTATCCTGAATTTCACTTTGTGTAATATTTACTGATCTTAGGTCCTCTTTAATTGCCGCAATCCATTTAATTATTTCTACTTTAGCTCTACTCCTATTTTCATAAAATTCGACTATTTGTCTAGTTAGCCTACTCGGATTCATCCGTTTGATGTGTCCGTAAAACTTAAGTCTTCTTTTTCTGATATCGCTATGTATATCTGTGCATTGTTTGATTTCTTGGTTTTCTCGAAGTCGGTATGTTGTGCTATTTATTTGTTTGGGGCCTAGGATTTTTCTTATGATTTTTCTTTCCTTCTTTTCAATGTCCTCGATGTCCCTCTTTCTGTTCAAAATGAGTGTTTCTGCAGCATATAGACATTCTGGCTTAATAACCGTGTTGTAATGTCTCAGTTTTGTGTTTTTAGATAGGCATTTTTTGTTGTAAATATTTTGTGTAAGTCTCAATGCCGTTTTAATTTTTTGACATCTACCCTTATTGCCCGCTTTTTCCAACCCATTTTCCATGATTATTTCACCCAAATATTTGAATTGAGAGACTCGTCTGATGTTACCATATTTTGTTTTTAGAAATGGTGTCCTTAGTCTGTTGCAGGTCATGTATTGTGTCTTTTCAAAGGAAATTTGGAATCCTACCTTTTCTGCTGTTTCTTTTAGGATTTCAATCTGTTTCTGTGCCGTTAATACATCTTGAGCTAAAATTGCTTGATCATCAGCAAATGCCAGACAATCAATTTTGATGTTGGTTCTCCCCAGTTTAATGGACTGGTCAATATTCAGTGCCGACTTTTTTTCACGCCACTCCTGTATTACTTTTTCTAGAACACAGTTAAATAAGAGTGGCGAGAGTCCAACCCCTTGTCTCACACCAGTTTTAATTTCGAAGGGCTCTGAGATGTCACCCATGAATTTAACTTTTGACCTCGTGTTAGTTAACGTTGCTTTAATAATTGCCAGCGTTTTCAGATCTAGTCCTTGTTCTTTCAAGATTCGGAATAAAGATTCACGGTCAATAGAATCATATGCTTTTTTGAAATCCACAAATGTACAGACGAGATTTTTGTTGTACAGTTTTTGATGTCTTAGAATCAACTTTAGATTCAGGATCTGTTCAAGGCAGGATCTGCCCGGTCGAAAACCTGCTTGATATTCACCAATGTTCGGTTCTAATTGTCCCTGTGCTCTGTCTAGTAGACATTGAGATAGAATCTTGTAACAAACTGGGAGAAGAGATATTCCTCTATAGTTGTTTACATCCGTTCTATCTCCTTTCTTATGTAGTGGATGGATTAGAGCATCTTTCCAGTCTTCCAGAATCCGTTCGGTTCGCCAAACTTCTTGTAGAATTTTGGTTATTTCCTTGATTGTACCTGGACCAGCGGATTTCAAAAGTTCAGCAGTGATTCCATCTTCACCAGAAGCTTTGTTATTTTTAAGCCGCTTGATTTGCCTAATTATTTCCTCTTCATTCGGTGGTAATGAACCTGGGTTTGTTTGCTTAGGGTTTAGTGTTGGTAACTTGTTTAAGGGCTTAGGACAGTTTAGTATTTGTTCAAAATATTTTGCAAGTTCTTTGCAATTGTCTTGGTTATTTAGAGCTAATTGTCTGTTTTCCTTTTGAAAGCATAGACTCTGCGGTTGATAGCCTGTTAATTTAGTTTTAAATATTTTGTAAAAGTTTCGGATGTTATTTTTTTGGAAATCTTTTCATATATATATATATATATATATATATATATATATATATATATATATATATATATATATATATATATATATATACATTCCCAACAACAAGTTCACGCAGTTAGCCACGATATTAGCAAAAAAACATGTGATACACGTTCTTAATGCCATTTTCCGAGACCTATCCAACAAAAGAAAGTTTATGAAAATCGGCCCAGAAATAAAAAATTTAAGAGGGTGGTAAGTCCTCATCCTGGACACACTGTATATTTATATATTTAAGTTAAATTTCAATAAAGAAAGTAAACTTCAGGAAAGTTTCCATTTGTTGAAATCAAAAATAAACTGACTTTAATTAATTAAATGATTCCATTAATTTCGTTAAATCAGCATAAACATTGAGGTACCAATTACACAAAACAAAATTAATAATATTAATTATAAAATAAACGAGGTAATTACGACATGACCTAGTTCAGACAATCAATGTCAATGACACGATATTACATCCAGCTATGACCTATTTGGATTTGTAAACACCAAAAATGGCTAATACAAAAACTAAACTTGTATTCTTTAATGTAAAATAAAGTTTTTGTGATGCTGATGGATTTCGTTCCCGCTTCGATTATCAATGCAACATTATTTCTTTGATACGATTCAATGCGAAATATACTGGGAGATGGTAAGAATAAACCGCTAACATGTGGTAAACGACGGATACGAGAGCGCTGTTGAAATCATAATGACTTGATAAGTTCTTGTTCCGTTTTTTTGTCTAATTAAATTTCTGTAACAGTAAAAGATTTAATCGATTAATAAAAATGATGTGTCAACTAAGAATCTACATTAAAACAGTTGTTATTAGGGTGATCCATAAATGCGTGGGTACTTTTTTTAATACGAGAGTCGTACGAAAAGATTTTTGAGAAATCAATTTTTATTTATTTTTCAACGTAGTCGCCTTGCATTTCAACTTTTCAGTCTTCTTCTGCTCAACCTTTAACTGTTATGACGTGTGCCGGTTAATAATTTTAAAAATTTATTAATTATTTATTAATAATTTTCAAGAATTTTTTTTTAACAAACGTTTCATTTGGGAGAAAGATAAAAAATAGTTTATCAAAGTATGCGCCATCGCTAGCTCCATATTTTCTCCATTTCTCAGTGAATTCGTGAATGCCCTCGCAGAAAAACTATCTTTTCAGGTGGTCTCCATCATCAGTACATCTTTTGAGGTGGTCCAGTCATGACACCATTTTTCGACTTATCTGTAATTGTTGAAGTGTTTCATGGAAAATACCTGAAACATCGATGATGAAAACAAGTGGTAGTCGGAAGGGGCTCAGTCCGGTGGGTACGGCAGGTGGGCCAAGTACAGAGATAGTGTCTCCGACCACTTTTACTATGTGTGATGAGACGTTGTTTTGCTTCCAAATCACTTTTCCGTGTCTTGTAGCCTATCGATCAAGTCGCTTTTCGATCAATGCATGGTTCAAATTATCCATTTGTTGACGGTAACGAAAGGTATGAACTATTTTACCTGGTTTTAGAAGCTCATGGTACCCGACACCCTTCTGATCCCACCAAATGCACAACACTGTATTCTTTCCAATGTGATTCGGTCGATGTCGATGGGTCAGTCAATGATCTTCTGCGCTTTGGGTTCTCAAAATATATCTATTTTTCGTCTCCAGTCATGATTCGATGCAAAAAAAATTTTTCTTTCGTGCCTAGAGAGCAAAACTTCGCACATTGTTTTTCGATTTTCTATCTGCCTGTCGTTCAGCAGATGTGGTACCCATTTTCCTGACTTCTCGATTTTTCTCATGGCATGCAGACGATCACAAATGGTTTGGCGACGAATATTTAACCTCTCTGCCATTTGTTGTTGAGTTTACATCGTATTCTTCCAACAATGCTTGCAATTCGACATCTTCAATTTTTTTTCGGTTGACGTGGGCATTCTTTGTCTTTTAAGTCGAAATAGCTACTTTTGAAGCGTCTAAACCAACGCCCACAAGTGTCTTGTATTGGGTCATTATCACCGTAAATTTCCACAAGTATACGATGGCTTTCACTGGCCTTTTTCTTTTGATTGGACAAGAAAAGCAATACTGGTTTTTATTTAGCTCGAAAATCGACATGTTTACTACACGAAAAAAATATGACGCTAATTCGAAAATCGTTTAAACATCAATGACGTTTTGAAAGGTACTGTAGTAGCAACAAAATGACTTATGAGATTAAACTGTGAACTGAATCTAATTTCCAGCGCCATCTCTTAAAAAAATTAAGGATGTACTGACATTATGCTGTCGATAGTTGCGCGGTTTATCCCTATTTTGTGCCAATTTAGTAACCTCATTCAGGCCTTGTCCTACCAGTGCATTTGATCGATCCATCGTGTCGACTGTCAGCGTCTTGACCTTCTCCCATTGACCTTTCTCTGTATCATAACTTAGTCTACACCCTCCGTTCGTCTTGCCACGTAACCAAAATATCTCAGGTATGACTCGGATCAGTCTGATGTTTTTCGATTTTTGAACAGTTTTTGATTCGTAATTCGTTCAGGATAGAGGCATCTGTTGACAGTGCTATATCCATTATTTTTCCACATCCCAAAAGCGTCAATCTTTTTGTTGTCTGTTTGCTTCACGGTCTAGGTTTCTGCAACATCGCGAAAATGAGTGCGTGGACTAACTTAAGCTTTGTAGCTTTTGATGTTGTAGTATCTCGCCACACCCTGCTCAATTCAGTTGTGGCTGTTCTAATTATTGCAAGTCAGCCTTTGATTTCGTATTCTGGTCCTCCTTTATTGGTAATGGTCACGAAAGTCACGAACCTCGCGACAGTAATCACCAAGGATGCCATATATTTATATATATATATATTTTTATTTATTACATATTTTATATATTTATTTATTTTATATATATATATATATATATATATATATATATATATATATATATATATATATATATATATATATATATATATATATATATATATATATATATATATAAATGAGTTTCGTCGTTGAATAAAATTTTGCAGTTAAAATTGTGGATCAAGTTGCAATTGATTTTCAGCTCATTCACGAACGTACGATGCAAACGATGGTATTGCTGGCTTGAATTCGTTGACAACCTGATTCTTATAAGGCACCAAATATTTTCTTCGGAACGCACATTTTTGTATCTTGTTTTTGTTTTAATATCGACCAACGCGAAATGCTTTCGGAATGTGTCGATAATTCGGCGAATACTTCGCTCGGTTGGGTGATTATACAGACCAGCGCACAGAACACTGATTTGCAAGCGTTGCTAATACATTTGCAAGCGTTGCTAAAAAATATGCTAGCGCTGCTCTGATGTTAAACGTTCCATGATGATTTGCCAGGCTATACTGAATAATTTTTACACTAGAGATGCGCAAACTCATAGTTCGTTTGACTGCGACCCCTATGGGAAGTTCAGACACACTTAAAAAACCACCTGGTATGTTCGGTATCCTGTCCGCACCTCGAATTAGCCTGAATATGTTTATCCTACTCTTACTCTTGCCGAGTAATTTCCGTATAGCTTTCTTGTAGCTTGTATTAGATGGAGGGATGTTCCCATTTCTTTAGGAATGTACTAGAGCATCTTCCACTTCATACAGCCAAAGGCCCTCGAATTATCTATGAAATACAAGTAATTTTTAATACCCTTAATATAATGTGATTTGACAAAGGTGATGGAAAAAGAACTAATAAGAGAACAGGACTGGATAATCGGCAATACCAACAATGTAGTTGTGAAGAAAGCCGAATACCAAGAAAAATCATGGAGGGGCGAATATGACATAACAAAAAGGAGGTAGAGCAAAGACACGTTGACGGAACAATATAAGTAAAGATGCTGAAGAACTACTGCAAATCAAACAATGGAAAGGGCTGCTGGAGATCGATTCGAATGGAGGTCTTCCATCGATGCAATGGAAGATTGAACAAAGTCAGGCCTTACTGACGGGTTATAGCAACACAGGGAGAAAATGAAGACAATTGAAGACAATCCTCATCATTTGAAGAGAATATTCTTCCAGCGATCCATTTCTTCAAGTTTGGGAAAAGGAAATTGATTACTTTAGTGATTACTAGAGGCCAAATCCGGCAATTAAATAATTATTTTTAATTCTAATTTTACAATAAAATAAAGTACGATTTTTCACATAGGAATAAGATATTGCATCAACATACAAGCGTGAATCAAATATAAACCGGAATTGTTTAATGCATATTTATTATTTATAAAATAATACAAAAAAAACTATTGATCATTTTTCGACATAGTCTCCTCCACGCTCTGCACATTTTTTGCAGTGGTTTGGAAGCTTTTGAATTCCTTACTCGTAGAAACTTTGAGTTTTGGTCATCAGCAAATTGGGCACGAAGTCCTCAATATCTTGATTGTTGTCGAATCGTACACCTCCAAGTGCACCTTTCAAGGGCGTAAACAAAAAATAATCACAGGGTGACAAATCTGCTGTATGGAGGGTGTTTAAAGGTTTCATGCATGCATATTCTCTAGTTTTTCCTTCGTCAAAACCGCTGTGTGAGGCCTGACATTGTCATGGAGAAAGAAGACGACTCTGATGGGGACATCGCGTCTTTTGCTCCTGTAAGCCCTGTAAGTTAAAATTTTGTTGCCTCCAACAGCTGACAGTAGCAGTCAGCATTAACTGTACGTCGATTGTGTAGAAAATCAACCAGCAAAACTCCCTTCTAGTTGAAAAAAAGGTCGCGAGAACGTTACCAGCTGAGACAGAGCAGGTTTCATATTTCCTTCGCCATTTTTGATTCTGGAGTGTAAAAATGCACCCACGTTTTGATCACATGTCACGATACGCTTCAAAAAGTCTCTTCTTACCGCCGAAATCGATTCAGAAGTCTCTTACTGATTTGCAATCGGATGTTTTTTTGATCTTCGATCAACAACTTCGGAATCCATAAGACACAGATTTTATTGAACCCAAGATGATTTCCGATGATTGTTTGAGCACTTCCAAAGCTAATACCCAACTTTAAAGCGATTTCACAAATAGTGAGCCGCCGGTTACCTTCGATCAGGTTGTGATTTGCACCAATGTCAGCAGTGACACTTGACCTGGGACGTCTATTATGACCTACATTTACCACACTTTCTTGTCCACTCTTAAAGTTCTTGGCGCAACCAAAAACTTGGGTCTTAGGGAGGGTATCGTCCCCATACTGAACCTTCAACCGAGTTAATATTTCGGATGTTTTGACGCCTTCCTTAGTGAAAAACTTTATACGCAACAAATGGTGGAACCAGTTGCTCAGTCATGGTTTTACTGACAAATGAATTGAGTGAAACAGCTCACCGAGCATTTCCCCCACTCCTAATATATTGCACTGAAACGATCTACACTGACAGTCCACTTGTGATTGGCTGAGGAAAATAATTGTAAAATTCAGGTTTATATTTAATTCACCCTCATATATAGTATTATGCAGACCATCCATAAAAATATCCAAATATAATCTGTCCTGAAAACCTTATTTGCCAGATTTAGCATCAATAAAAATTTTATTTCATAAAATAAATCCCACCAGATCGATCGTGATCACTCGTTAAATTTTTGTACACACTTAAGAATTATCCGGAATAAAGTGTGCCGCGCAGAAAAACCCATGTGATTTTTTTTCAATTTCCGAGTTATTGCACTATACAGTTGGTCTCATGAAAAAGGTAATTAGTTGGATCTTCGCATCATCCGCAGCGTCATTTTCAAATGAAAACCAGGGTTATTCAAAAAGTTCTCGGCTTAACAAAGAAAATACAAAATTTTTAGAAATTCTATTATTTGTCAGTCGCCTTTTTTCAGTCACAGCATTTTTGTGGAGTTTTCTTTTTAGAAACTTGTCTAAACTCATCGGCAAAACTCTTGCATTCCCCTTATTTATCTAAAAAATAAGTAAATCTCAATATAGCGTCAATGCCCAATAAAAGGTACAGAATTTATTTATCAGGAAAATTAATAAACATAAGCGTGCCAAAAATCTTTGGATTTTTTATTAACATTTACCAGCAATAAATATGTACGTAACATTTTAGAATTATCATTGAAAATATGCTTTTCTAAGTGGTTAGCACAATGAGAATTATTTTATTATTTAGTCTAAGATTAAGTTAAGCTTAGAATAACATACTTTCAATGATAATTTTAAAATATTACATAATGAGAATAAATCCAAAAAGTTAAATATTTTAAAGAGCCTGGTAATGAATGCGAGAAAAAATTGTATATTTTACTAAATGACCGTCTAGACTTAAATGGTTCACCGTTATTAAACTTATATTGCCCTCCTAGACGTTGGCAAAAATGGGTTTCCCTACTATCATGTTTTATGGTATTATTAGGTCGATTGATAGTTTAAGTTGTTTTCTTTATTATTACTTTTACTATTACTATTACTTTTCCCACTGTTAGTTTAACAGGGTTTGTATTTGAAAAAGACACTATATGTCGAAACAATTGTATGCATATAATTTTAAATACAATAGAAATTTTTAGATATTAATCTTTGCTTATTTATTTAAAATGAATTTCCATCAAGTACCTCAGTTAAATGTATTATTTTTTAATATTATGATTATATACGCGTCGGTTACTATGGCGATTTAGCGTCTATCTTTCTCAGTATTTCCTAATTTCCCATTAAAGTCGGGTAGACTATATAAAAATCCCATATTCGTATTCGAACGCGAGATGATTGGGTTGCCAGACGGGTGACTAGCCCGCCTGACCACCGCAGAGGGAATTTTGAAACTATTAGGCTATTAAGAAAGTTATTGCCGATTTTGATATTTTAATTTTAAATGCTGTATTTTCAAATATGTTTGTGTTAGATTGCTTTGACTTTATATATCGCTTTAAATTGCGTTTTTCGCTCTCCCTAACTATGGTATTATTATAATTTTGTACATTAATATTTCAGAGCATTAAATGCAACATGAGCAAAAAGAAAATTCACACAGTTTTCTTGTTTCAGTTTAAACTTACCCGAAAAGCTATCGAAACAGCTCACGATACCAAAGATATCTTTAGTCAAGATATCACTTATGAACGTACTGCGTAATGGTGATTTAAAAAAATTCATAGCGGTGATGAGAGCCTTAAAGATGATGAGCGTAGTGATCGACCATCGGATCTTGTCAACGACCAATTGAAGGCATTAGTCGAAGCCCATCCGCGTTCGGGAACTTACCTCTGAATTAAACGTAACGCATGTGATAATTTCTAGCCAGATGCAGAAGATTAGTAAATCAAAAAAACTCAATAAATGGGTGCTACGCGAATAGAATGAAAATCAAAAAAAATCGTTGGTATAAAGTGTTGTCTGCCGTTCTTTTGCGCAATAAAAACGATCCGTTTCTCGAACGGATTATGACGTACGATGAAAAGTGAATTCTTTACGAGAATCGGCGACGATCGGCTCAGTGGTTGGACCGTGGCGAAGCTCCATAACACTTCCTAAAGCCGAAAATATACCAAAATAAGGTCATGGTGACTTTTTGGTGGTCTGCGACCGATATGATTCATCACAGTTTCCTGAACCCATTGGGAAACCATTACATTACGAAAACTGCGGCGCATGTGCCCAGCATTGGCCAACAAAAAGAACCAATTCTCCTACATTACCACGCTCTGCCACGAAACTCTCAACCATATTTATCAAAATCGCAAACTATAGAATTAGTAAAATATTTTACGAGTGCATCCAAAGTTGTATTGCTTCACAAGAAATCTATTTTAAATATAGCCTCATTTGGAGCTCTCTCTTACCCTTCTTCAACGTTCTATTATCCAACCTTGGTCATAAGACTCCCATTTTTTCTTTCACCAATTTCTTCTTTAGGCTTCACAGTGGCAGTCCTTTTCTACCAGCTTTCTAATGTCATACATCAATTTGAGCAATGGTCTTCTCACACTTCTTGCTCCCTCTTCAGGTCTCCTCTTAATTATCCCCTTCATCCATCTATCATCTGTCGTTCTCACTATACTACCATAATCATCAACATTAAGGCATGTATTTATTCATCCAAATTTATTTCGTCTCCTTCAAATTCATCCCCTGTCATTTCAATACACATATTCCTATTTTTTTTCCAGTTTTCGAACCAGTTTTTATACTAGAATCTGGTATTTCTTCCATAGTGGCCAGTGAAGTCTCTTGAATGGCTTGTATGGAATCAGCATCGGGTCCATGAAGGAATTTCTTCAATCGAGGAAAGGGGAAAAAATCACACATTGCCATATCTGGTGAATATGGTACTTGTGGAATGGGAGTTGTTTGATATTTAGAGAAAAATTGCCGAACAATTATTACAGCGTGCGATGTTGCATAATCGTGATGCAAAACCCATGAATTGTTTTGCCACACAACTGGATACTTGGTCTCTAATACTTAATGGACGATTATTCAGTACAAGAGCCTTGATTTTGGAAATGTTTTCTTCATTGATTGACGTGGGAAGACCTCCTGAACGATGTTTATGTTTAACTGCTTCTCAACCATCACTAAAATTCTATATTAATTGTAAATATTTTTTTTTACATAACTTCATCGCTGTGATACTTTGTTAACATTTTTAATGTACAATAAATTTCGTTTTTTAGACAAAATATAATACAAATTCTTTGCTCGATCGATGTAGGGTAGAGCGAGGCTAGTTGAGTAACATTTCGCTTGATCTCCCATAACATGAATATACATAGGATTTAACTCATTTTTACTCTGTTATATTCGTAATTTACTTTTCTAGTAGGTGTAAACACGATCCGAACACAAGTTTAAAAGTTATTACTCAACGTGCCCCACTAGTGGGTCAAGTTGAGCATGGGTATGGGGCTAGTTAAGCAATGGCTAAAATGGACTTGATGACTGTATAGAATGATCTATCTTCAATAATGATATCATTTTTATATTTAAAATGATATATTTAAGAATAATTATAACGCAAATGAATATTAAATTAAAGTTACTAATTATGAGATCAAGAATATTCCTATATCATAAATAATCCCAAAATATTAATCATCTGTGTCTCTGTCACAATTAATACAAACATATCTCTTTAAAGGCATCCTGTTAATATTAAATTGTTTTGCTGCAGCATTTACACTCACTCCTCTACAGGTTTTGCTGCATCACTCAATTGTTAACTAGTAGCTAAACCTTTTGAGGTATTTCCTTTATATGTACGCATCCTAAAATGTAATAATAATCATTAACACAATTATCAATATAAGTAATTTTAATTAGTAAACTTTGTTTAGAAATGCACAAATTAATTGATAGTTATTAATTTACTAAAAAAAAATTTGATTTTCTACAATGAGCATCTAGTGCTAGCCCTAGCATCTAGCACTAGCCCTAGTTGAGGCAACAAAATAAAAATTAGGTTATAAAAAATCATAAGAGTTAAAAATAAATAACCATCTATAATCGAATGAACAATAATTAAGTAATCTTTAAATACTTACGTGGTCCTAAATAAGTATTTTTATACGAGTATAGCAGAGCTGTAATATTTTTTTTTCGGCGAAAGAAAAACGAAACATTCTCTTATTTTATCGGAGCACTGGACAGCAATTGACAGTCGCGCTATGTGTTCCCCTCCCATAACCCCTTCTTCTCGCAATTTACGCTTTTGTTGTAGGTTGTTTAATTTTCGAGATATTTCGATTGCAAAACTTGCCCTATGATCAACTAGCCTCGCTCTACCCTATTCAATATAAAAAATCATCAACAAAAATGTTTTAATCATACGCAATCATACCAACTTAATAAGCATGTGGCTATATCGACAAAGCGCGCGAATTTTTAAAAGTATCATTACTTTTTGATCATGTTCGATCCAGCTCTACTTTTTTTAGACCTGGACAGGGACTTTCCCACTCATTTAGTACAGTAAATAAAAATTTAACATAATCTCTAACACATCTATCTTTTTAACCCGATAAATAATAAAAACAAATAGGAAACTATTGAAGAGAAATCGTAGCAAGTACAGTATAATTAATTTTCCGTACAAGACAGATAAAAACCTCATATAAAGTCCCTATTTGTCGAATTTCGCGTAAAATCCGTAAAATATTCCGAGGAATGCACCGTTAAGAAAACAATATAACAAAGCAGTTGCCTGATTGTGCTCGTAATGAACCATAAACGACGCTAATGGAGCTACTTTTAAGTAAATGGACATCATTCGAGCACGTTTGCTGTTTTTTCTTGTTTTTTAATAGAAATCTATTAGAATAGATAACTCAATAACGTGTCAAAACACAGAAACGACGAAATAAAATAAGAAAAAGTCAGAAAGTGTAAAAATAACGATGGTTTCTATTAGAAATTTCCACTTTTTTCTTATAAACGTTCAATCAAATAGTCTGTTGTTACACGCCATTTTAAAACGCATCTTTTTCTCATTAATTTCAATACTATTACTTAAAAAAACAAGTTAAATGTTATGCTTAGTTCCGAGGGATTTAAGTCTGTCCGTTTCAATGGACAAGAGTGTACATACAAGGCGCGCCTCACGGAAAACAGGACTTATTTAAAAGAAATATTTATTTATTTTTTTTTTCGGCAAAAATCATTATAGCGTTGTGAATTTGCCTAGGTGTAGTTTCATTTCAGAAGTGTAATGAATGGTATTTATAAAAATGGAGTCGTACACAATACAACAACCAACTAAAATTGTTGAATTATTTTATGAAAATGGGCGTTCAGTGATAAATGTTTTTAGAAAATGAAAAGAAAATTTTTTGCACAATCGTCCATCTGAAAGCGCTCTCAATTAAATTGTTCAAGAATTTCAAGAAACTGATTCGGTGGAAGATAAAAGATTTGGTAAGTGAAAGTGTTGTTGAAGACCAAGAAATTGCCATATTTTTTTCTCATAAAATCATCTTTTCAGATGAACCACATTTTGAAATTGGTACATTATGGTCATTGTGTTTGAAATGTTGTTGAGTAGAGTTGAAGTAGAACGCGAATGTTAGCTTTTAAACTAGGAAAAGTATCGTTATAAAAAGGAAATTAGTAATATTTATTCTATATATTACTAATTCTTTAGCCAAACGACCAGTAGTCTCATTTCCACATAGCTCGAGATCCAGAAGAAAAGGTTTTAGTAGGATTTAGAGAAAAGGGAATACGGAAGAACAAAACGTTGGTGAGAAATATCTCCCTCGAACATCCATTCGTATTGTAGAAGTCATTCACTTGAAAGGCTCTTGGGAGCAGTACATTATAGTGGTTGCTTTACCTCAAATCGTTTCCAAAATACAGCCCAACATCAATTTATGCTGAAATGATTCAAATATACCAACAAGCTATGATATTTATCTAGCTGCAAAATGTAGTAATTGATTGATTGTTCAGCTTGATTTAAGCTAAGTTAAGCGCAGTGCTCCAAAATTTTCTTGAAGCATTCAATTCCCAATAAACCATCCCCCAATTTCCCGACATCAAACTTATAAAGTCCGAACTTGTCGGATTTCGGGATTAAGTACATAATATCCGCTCGGCAAATCCGCTATCGAAAATCTCACGCATCCACGCCAAATGGCGGACAGTCAATGCCCACCGACCGACGGCCCGGCATTGGGCATGGCCGATTTCCAATAGAGACATCGGTCTCTCTTTTTCGACTTAACCTCCGCGAAGTGTACCTGATTTCGTTGCAAACCCAAATCCAGAATCATCAGACTCTAACCCACAAAAGAACAGGAAATTCTGGCAATTCCTGAGATAGTTAGAACCCCCTAAAAGAATAAAATCCATTCCCGGTTCAGCGTCAATTCATTTCATTAGTCAAGGACGAAAAGATATCCTAAAATCTAGGTTGAAAAAGCATAATCTGTCAAACAAGACCCTATATGATAAGTTAAAACTATAAACTTTATAATCAGAACTGTACCTTATATACAGGTCCATCAGCGTCATTAAATGGTCATCTTTCTCAAACAAGAACCAATTGGACGTCTCCACGAAATATCGAAAAGCCTCCCGATCCTTAACTGGCACATCTAAAGTCTCCACACCTTTCTTCTTCTTAAACTTAACACATCCCGTCAATCTGGCTAACTTCAGATATTTAGCACTGTACTTTATTTTATCGTTCATTACTGATAAACTCCCTGATGATTTTAACGACAATATGTTTTGCTTTTGATGTATCGGTTTTCAAGAAATGATGGTTTATATTACAAAATCAAATTCGATGTAAAAAAATATATATACTTAGGAAAATTATACGACTAAACAATGAAATTGAAGATTGTGCAAATTTTAATCTTCATTTGTGTCATTATTATTTTGGATTACGTTATAATGTGTGTCTCTCGGTTTAACCTTCGATGATAAATATAGATGTAGAAAGGTTAGGGAACAGTGGTAATTATTTTGTTCGATTGTGCAGAAAATGTTGTGCAGTTTTCTGATAATATAAAGAGTTAACTATTATACTATTAAGTCCTCAACTTAATTATCAGCCTTTGTGTTTCACCGACTGCAGAACCTATTGGAATCAGATATTTTTCTCGCCGTATAGTTATTTTAAAGCGACACCTTTCAACCTCAAAACGAAGTATGCCATACGAGCCTACTCTGAATAACACCTGACAAATCAGAGTAGACGCGATATCGTTTGAAAAGTTAGACTTTTGAGACACTGCCTTCTTTTTGAGTTTCAATTGAGGAAAAATTTATTAAGAGTCAAAGGACAAAGACCGTTAAGGTTCTATAAAACGATCTTTGTTGCAATTATGATATATGGAAGTGAGTCTTGGATAGTAAAGCAAAAACTAAAATCCAAAATAACAGCTATGGAAATGAATATTCTGAGAAGGACTGAGGGAGCATTAAGACTAGATCGAGAACGAGTTTGGGAGAGGAAACGATTCTCAAAAAGATTGAAAAATTACAACTCGATTGGTGCGGTCACTTGATAAGAATGAAGGAGGTCAATCTGGTGAAAAAGATATGGAATGCTGGATGGGAAGACAAAAGGAAGCGCGGTAGACCCGAGAAAAACTAGAATCAGGAAGTAGGAGGAATAGAATCAGGAAGTAGGAAACAAAACAAGAGTAATGGATAGAAAAAGAATGGAAATGAATGATGAATAACCAAAAATCCGACAATTATTGGTATAAGGGATTACATAGGCCTAGAAAATAATTAAAAAATTAAAAAAAGTGTCTAGCAACACTCTCAGCAACATTAAATTATCCAAAGTACGTATAGTTTGTAATCTACTCACACTGATAATATTTTCTTCTCGCTAGCCATTTAACTCGTTTATTTTTGTGGTTTGCTCACTTAAAAAAAGTTAGTAAATAAAACCTGGAAGATGGTCATTGTCAAAACGGCGTGTTTAAACGATCCGAACACTTTTTGTTACGTTTGTGGCGAGTATACGGTGGACAGCTTTGAAAACTTATATCTGAATTTGTGCAGAATGCGTATATTGCTTACTTTAACTTGAAAATCAAAGACGTTGATAAACCATGGATTATAAACAATATTTGCAAAATGTGTAATGAACATTTAAGGCAATGGGTGAATGGTAAAAGAAATCAATTGGAGTTTGGTGTGGCTATGATTTGGAGGAAACCAAAAAATCACTAGAATGACTGTTATTTTTGCTTATTTAAGGTACATGATACTAACCAAAAAAAAATTACCTATCCCGATCTGGTATCTGCTAAAAGACCTGTTTCTCATTCAGAGACGTCCCTGTTCCAACTTTTCGTAGCTTGTCTGATTTTTCAAATAAAGAATGTAATACATCCGAAGATAGGTAAGCTTGAACTAGCGAAGAAAATGATAATTTTGAAGCCACATCAAAACTCAAACTTTTTACTCAAGACGCTTTAAGTAATCTTATCAGAGACCTCAACCTTTCAAAACAAAGATCAGAACTGTTGGCATCCAGACTAAAAGAATGGAAATTACTTTCTCCAAGTATAAAAAGTACATGTTATCGTACTCGAGAAAAATAAATGTTTCCGTTTTTTTGCTCAGAAAATGAGAATTTTTCAGAATTTTTTTTGTAATGATGTCGGTGGTCTTTTATCAAAAATGGATTTCTTGAACTACCAGCCAAATGAATGGAGACTTTTTATAAACAGTCCCAAGCGGAATTTGAAATGTGTTTTGTTACATAATGTCAATAAACATGGTGCGGTTCCCAATGCTCAATCCACTAAAGTAAAGGAAGAGTATGAAACCATATCCCGTGTATTGGCAAAACTCAGGCACCATGATCATAAGTGGATTATATGCGTTGATTTAAAAATGGTAAACTTGTTATAGGGTCAACAAAGCCGCTACAAGAAATTTCCATGTTTTCTCTGTATGTGGGATAGCAGAGCTAAAAGCTATCATTGGAATGAAACAAACTGGCCTGACAGAAAAGACTTGATAGCTGGGAAAAAAAATATCATAAATACAGCGTTAGTTACCAGAGAGAAAATAATGTGGCCTCCATTGTACATAAAATCGGTACTAATGCAGCAATATGTCAAAGCATTGGATAAAAATGGTTCCTGTTTTAATTATATATCGAGGAAATTTCCTGGTTTGAGCAAGGAGAAACTTACGGCTGGCATTTTCGATGGAACGCAAATTAGTATTTCTATGAAAGGTAATAATTTTGTGCATTGAGTGAATGTGCCTGTTTTTGTGTTATCAATGTTGTAAAAAATTCCTAGAGAATTATAAGTCCGAAAATTATCGCGAGTTGGTGCAAAACATACTGGAAAATTTCAGAAAACTTAGATGTAACATGAACATCAAAGTTCACTACCTCCACAATCATTTGGACAAATTTCCGGACAACCTTGGCTTTTAAACATATGGAACAACTTAAAACATATGGAAGAACGGTCGATGGAATGAACACATGACGGCTGATTACTGCTGGAGTATCATGCATGAGTACCTGGAAGGAACTCACTCGAAGACTCCCAAGAAATCACGAAACAGAAACTTTCTCCATGGTCAATGATGTAACAAAAGGAAATATATATATATATATATATATATATATATATATATATATATATATATATATATATATATATATATATATATATATATATATATATTAGTTGAGTGTCAAATACACTCTACCGCTGGGTTCCACAATCTCATATGGAACACACAGCAACCTGCGTCTCTGCCCAAATGAACATTTTTGTTAGGTGTTTGACCGGGAATGAGCCCCACCCATCCCTGCAATTAGAGGGCACATGTTTCACCTCTCGATGTTCAGGCTCGTCAGGGTACCGACACATGCTCTCCCGTCAAGAATAGGGAGACCCCATCCACAGTCAGCAATCTATACTCTCGCCGACTCCCCGTCAGATGGCATATATATGTAATATTAGATTTATTTGGACAGCGTCCAATGAGACAACAGTTGTTGAGTGTCAAGTACACTCAACCGCTGGGTTCCACAATCTCATATGGAACACACAGCAACCTGCGACTCCGCCCAAATGAACATTTTTGTTAGGTGTTTGACCGGGAATGACCCCTTTTTTCTCCTCTCGATGTTCAGGCTCGTCAGGGTACCGACACATGCTCCATACAGAAAGTCGGCGCCAATATTACATATTGGCGCCGACTTTCCAATTTGTAATATTGGATTTCATTGGACAGCGTCCAATGAGACAACAATTGAGTGTCAAGTACGCTCAACAGGAAGTCTCCGACGGGGAGTCGGCGAGAGTATAGGTTACTGACTGTGGATGGGGTCTCCCTATTCTTGACGGGAGAGCATGTCGGTACCCTGACGAGCCTGAACATCGAGAGGCGAAACATGTGCCCTCCAATTACAGGGATTGCAGGGGAGTGGGGCTCATTCCCGTTTAAACACATAACAAAAAAAAAAAAAAAATATATATATATATATATATATATATATATATATATATATATATATATATATATATATATATATATATATATATATATATATATATATATATATAGTTCATTCAGGGAAATATTGGTTATCTACTGAAATCTATTGCCAATTTAAATCCATAAAAAAGAAAAATCATTTAAAGTTCAAAGTACTCCCTTTCCTTCTTCCTCTAATCCTATTAGAATAGGATAAAAATACGGTGCGCCGTTGAATCACATTCTGTAAATTCGCTAACAAGATGACATATAGGTTTGTGGTTCTGGACAGTATTGCCGGCTTAACACAATTTTCTTCGTCATTTTTATGTTCTGATCGTTTTTCAGTTATGCCTTCTGTTTTTGTGAGTTCTGTAGTAAAGAATCTGCGATTATAATTGAAAAATGCCGAAACCGTTAAGCAGTTGGTGTGAGCAACTTGTCTCGTTACTTATCAGTTACTTTGAACAGGAACATGATAATGGGGCTCCTCTTTTGACATTAAAAGCCATGATAGAAGTATTAATAACTTAGTAGGTCTCATGATTAATTGGAGTTTTTTTAGCGAGTTTCAGCTGCACTAAATAATGGTATTAGTACAGTTAATGCAATATCGAAAAAGTTGAAGAACAACGAAATCTTAAAATTTCCGAAGAAAAAGTGTCTACATCCAAAACGAGTAACTAATTCGCAATCAAATATATGTATGAAAAAGTGAGTAAATTTACGTGATAATATTGTATTTTTATGAAATTTTATGGAACTATTTCAGAACAAACGGTTAATCTTGAAAGTATTTATGAAAAACTAAAGAACATGCAGCTCTTTGATGGATGTAAAACTTCGCTTCATACACTTCTAAAAGAAATTGGTTTCAAATGGAGTAAGGCTAATCCACGTAAGGGTCTGATGGAACTTCCAGATATTACATTTAAACGAATCCAATTTTTGAAGATGTATCCAAGCATCAAAGATTGTTTATTTGGATGAAAAATGGATATTTCAAAATGGGACCTTGAGTTACTCATGACAAGATGATAACAGGAGGAGTGTAAAGTTGATGGAGAAAGGTGAGTGCTATACATAATACTTAGGAGCCATTAAAGTCATGTTGCTATGAATAGTTGTTTTAAGATGTGTCAATAATAACATGTTATTGCAGGTATATTGTTCTTCAAGCTGGGAACAAGAATGGCTATATTCCAGAAACCAAATTAGCATTTTCTTCAAAAACAAGGCAATCATCATGGAGAAATGAATAAGATAAATTTCTGTTTTGGTTTGAAAACCAGCTGTTGAAAATCTTGGAGGAACCATCAGTTATTGTCATGGATAATGCACCATATCACAGTACACTGATGGATAAACCTCCAACTAATGCATGGACAAAACCAGAAATTGCAGGTTGACTGACGAAGCATAATCTTCCTTTTGAAAACAGTATGTTGAAAAGTGAACTGCTGTAAATCGTTATTCGATAAGCAGTAATTAAAGGGACAGGTTGGTGGTTCATAATGAATATTCAATATTCATAATTGTAGGTACAAGCCTAAAATAGTATATGTGGCAGATCATAAGGCTGAAGAGTATGGCCACAACGTTTATGTTACGTCTTCTCCCTTATCATTGCATATTCAATCCTAAAGAATTGATAGGGAGGGTGGCCAAAAAATATAGGTAGAGATGGAAGAACGATTGATAACTTTGAATATGTGGAAATAAGCTTTATCAACAGTTACACCACAGATCTGGATGAAAAGCATCAGACATGCAGAAGAAGAGATTGAAAGATGGCGAAATCGCAAAAGCGTATTTGATAGACTAGAAGTTAATCCCTTAATAATTTAGTTGATCAGCGATTCAGATACTAAAAGGTATATATATATATATATATATATATATATATATATATATATATATATATATATATATATATATATATATATATATATATATATATATCATATCTCGAAAACTACACGTACATTTCAAAAAATATATGTACCGTTAGAACCAGCATAACGAGCATATTCAAAAACCGTTTCAGTCTTTCCAGCACCAAACTGCAATACTTTGCAAACTTTACAAAAAAAGTAAACGAACGAATTATTGAGAGTTATTGTGCAGGGAAAGATAAAGGAGTGAAGAAGCGTGGAAAAACGAAAAATTTGCTGATCACTGCAAAATTTGAGAGAATGATTAAACTGCACATCGAACCACTTATTTAGAGGAGATGTAAACAAAATGAAAATAGTCATGATGGTTGCCAACCTTGGTTCGGACACTGTACGATGTCATTCCCCTTTTGAGATAATTGGCAAGGGCTCGTGGCGGCTTGGCGCCTACAATAACTGGCGCTAGCTACCTCATCATAGCACATATCAGACACCTAAGATATCGAGATTATTTATTTGCGTAAATAACATACGCTAAGTAGGTAGAAAATGCTATCTCACTCTTGTGCAGTGAAGTCTGGCTGCTATCTCTTTCTTACATAGGGTACTAACGTTAAGTACAAGTAAAAATAAAATCTTAATAATGAATGTTTTAATTAATCACAAATCTTGCTCGAATTGCTGACCTTCGGGAAGGTAAGCCTCTGTTAGAAAAGCGATCTTGATAGATTATTTGCGCTTCTCGTGCATCATTGACGCTTTCATATGCCATCAAAATGTCCGCGTATGCTTCATTAGAGAATGCAGCCATCATCAAATCGACAAAATGTCACAAAAACACTAACAAAACTAAACAAAAACTTACACAACTCAACAAAAACAAATAACACAAGTAACAGAATTAAAAGATTAGCGATGCTGCGTTGGAACAACAAATGTTAATCAGCAAAGACAGTCAAATCTCGACTAAAAAAACTGAAACCACAGCGCGCCTTTTTTGAGCTGGTTTTCCGTTTACCTAATGAAAGAAAGAGACAGATGATGCAATTCTACTGTGTATGAAGAAGATAACAGTTTTTACCTGCTTTGCGCGTGTTGTTTACACAAAAACAAATTTTTATCCTGCATATTGAATATTAGCCTTATGCGTCCCCATACACAAAGTTAGCAAACTAGTGAAGTTAGTAAAACGTTAGTTAGTTTTACTTTAGTTAGTAAACTTTAGAAACGTTAAGTTTTAGTAAACGTTAGTTTACTTTAGTTTAGTTAGTAAAAGTTTGCGAGTACATAAAAAAAACTAGATGTCGCTTTCATATAATTTTGTATTTCTTGCATGTATTTTCTTAGAACTCTGCAACATTACACATTAATATAAAAAAATAATTTGGAGGACATACCAATAACTTTTTTTTAATTCAAGTTTAAATGCTGACTTGGAATTTTTCAAATAAAGAATTAAATAATTAACATAAAAAGACCTGTTGGGCCAATAATGCTTTAAGGAGGCTGAGGAGATAACAAAAGACCCCTTCTATCGACAATTTTAATTTGGCAAACGATGCACCAAACACCCTGTATAGCAGTACAACCAGGTAATCAGAATATCGTCGTTTACAGCTCTCGAAGTGCATACATGCGCACTTCAACTAAAACCACTCAGAAATGAATATATTCAATTGTATATATTGTAGTATAAGTATATTGATTCTTTAATGTTACTGTCCTTTTTATATTTTCTGAATAAATTATAACATTATAATTATAATATAAATTATAATAATTAGGATTATTATCATGGTTTTTCAATTAAAAAACAAATGTGTATGGTGCACGGGCGTAGCCAAGGGGGGTTTTTTGGGGGTTCAACCCCCCCCCCCCCAGTGAAGAGAGTTAAATTATTACATTTTAATTGAATATATATCCGAAATAGTGGACGTTGCGCACAGTAACGCCATCTCTTGTCGGGTAGTCGAACCATTTTGTATCGTATGGAAACTTTGCGTTGTTTCTCGATTATTCGCCACGCCCCTCGGTCGGAATGAGCGGAGCTTTGTGGAAGTTTGTGGTAGTTTCTGGACGGCTACTACTGGGCTGCTATATAAGCGACGCGTGACCGCGCTTAAGGCAGTATTGTTCCATGCAAACTCGAAGCGAATATAAGTGAAAAGTGGTGAACGAATAGTGAAGAGAATTAAGTGTGCCGTGTAAGTGAGTAATTTTATTGCAGTGTTATTCGGTGACCTTGTTCAGGATAGATAAATGAATCATTATACCTGTCGACAAATGGAGGGGAAAAAAAGGAAGGGTGATAAACTTAAAGGTATGGACTACTGGAAAAAGTGGTGTAGTCAAGGAGTTTCTAATAAAGAAACAAATTTGGATTTGGCTATCAAAGCTTCAGCTACCTTACCTGCTGATAAGAAGACTGTGGTGACAAGCGGGCCCTCGACCTCGACCTTCAACTGCCGAATCTACATCTAGTCTGCAACAGGCCAGCTTGCCTGTTACCTCATCTTTTACTGAGGTTTAGGTGAATAAAAAATATATTCACTCTTTCTTCTTGTACTATGTAGCATCATCTATTTTTAAAAACCAGCAGTAGTCCCCAAACTTAGGCCTAATTTCATACTGATGTCCTGGTGAAACCTCTCTCCTTAGGCGTCGCTTACTACACCTAAATTTGCCGGAAAAATATCCAAATAGGAGTGTAAAAATGCATTTTTGAGGACATGCGACACCCTAGTATTTCATACGTTTTCAAGAATTCATCTATCAGATTTTTATACTTTTCATTTTTCTTGTTGTACCCAGAAATCCTTACAAAACACTTCCAAGCTGCCAATTCCTTTTCATTTAATTTTTCTTGAAAACGGAAATTACCTAGAAGCTTCCTTATTTGAAGCCAATAAATATACCTCACGGGTGTAGCCCAGGGGGGGGGGGGTTGGGGGTTCAACCCGGTGACCTTGTTAAGGATAGATACGTGAATCATTATTACTGTCGAAAAATGGAGACGAAAAAAAGGAAGGGTGATAAACTTAAAGGTATGGACTACTGGAAAAAGTGGTGTAGTCAAGGGGTTTCTAATAAAGAAACAAATTTGGATTTAGCTATCAAAGCTTCAGCTACCTTGCATGCTGATAAGAAGACTATGATGACAAGCGTGCCCTCGACCTCGACCTCAATCACAATACCGAATGTCGAAATCGATGCCATGTCGCTGGTGCCCTGTTCGATACCTTCAGCTGTCGAATCTACATCTAGTCTGGAACAGGCCAGCTTGTCTGTTACCTCATCTTTTACAACTGTAGCTAAGTTGGATGTTGGTTTTTACGCGAATCAAGAAAAAATCTTGGATGAATATTTTAAAGTCCAAATTTTAAAAACGGCATGGAACCCACCCAGAGATTATAAGTTTCCTATTTCCACAAAACGAAACTTGCGCTTTCAATTGAAATGGTTGGAGAGATTCCCCTGGTTGTCATATTCGGAATATAAAAGTGGAGCATACTGCAGAGTTTGCGTGGTAATGGGACGTTCACTTGATGAAGGTAAAGGCGGTCATCAAAGGATCGGCCAGTTGGTAACCGAACCTTTTTGTAAGTGGAAAAATGCCCTAGAAATATTTGAAGCTCATGCGAAATCGGGATACCACAAGCGAAATTCAGAACTGGCAGATAACTTTCTAAAAGTTATGTCTTCCCAGGCTTTTTCGGCCACAGAACGGCTGTCTTCTGAAAGAAAGAGACAACGAGAGGAGAATCGAAAGAAATTAATCCCTATCGTAAAAGCAATAATTTTTTGCGGTAAACAAGGCATCTCCTCTCAACCTTGCTATTGCTGATTCATGTTCATTAGCAAATGTCCGAAATTGCATTGGGATTGTGCAGTCTGTTGGTTCCTACTTTCGACATTCTGCTCAACGCACTGCTTTGTTGAAAGAAAAAATGCAAGAGCTACTACCCGTCGGTAACCAAAAAAGCTTGCTCTCAATGTGTGAAATACGGTGTTCCACAAACATGAAGCTATTATAAGATTCAGGGAAATTTATTCAGCGATTGTGAATACTCTCGAAGAACTCCAATTTAATCGCAATAAGGAAACATCGCAACAAGCCGTCCAATTGCTAAGTACGCTTCGATCTTCGGATTTTGTGATGTGTTTAGTGATTTTTCAAAAAGTTATGAACTATACATTGTCGCTATCAAAACAATTACAGACAATTGACATCAATCTTATCACGGCATTCAAACATGTAGATGATGTTATTAATGTCTTACAACTCCTGAGAAACAACACTGACGTCGAATATCTTCATCTCTATGAAGACGCAAAGGTTTTACTGGAAGAAAATGGTGGTATACTGCGAATGCCACGCGTCGTCGGAAGACAATTAAATAGACCGAACATTCCTACATTGGATGTATGCACGTATTACAAAATTAATTTGTTCATTCCATTTCTTGATCATACAATTCAACAATTGGTTGAAAGGTTTACCAAACATCGTAAAGTAGTAACAGCATTATCTGGTGTGCTACCTTCAAATTTTACTGCCAGTTCCGAAATTGAAGAAGCAATTTCCATGTACTCGTCACTGCTTCCCGACAGCAACATATCAGTGGTTAAAGCAGAACTTGAAGTATGGAAAACAGTGATGACAAGTATCTCGCCTACCCCGAAATCTAGTTTGGAATGCCTAGATATATGCGATAAAAACCTTTATCCTAATATTTACACATTACTACAAATCTTGGCTACCATTCCTGTATCCACTGCTTCCCCAGAAAGGTCTTTCTCGAGCCTAAGGAGACTGAAAAAACTATTTACGAAACACTACAAGTGAAAACAGACTTAATGGTTTGGCTCTCATGAACATTCACTATGGAACAGAAATTCATGCAGATGAAGTAGTGGATATATTTAAAAGAAAAAGCCGAAGATTTCTTCTTTAATGGTTTTAGATTTAGCGCAGAGGAACGAAATTAATTTAACCATTTCATTTAAAGTTAAGAACTTTATAAATATGTCGTAATTTTTCCGATGAATATATAGATATTAAATTTCATATAAGTATATTTTTGTTATTTTATTTACTTCAAAGTAACCTCAACCCCCCCCCCCCCCCCCAAACTAAATCCTGGCTACGCCCGTGGTATGGTGAATGACGTACATTTTTTTATTTTACTAATTATTTAACCCTAGAGACTGAAAAAATAACTTACAACTTAATAATTATCAAAAATTAATAGCAGAATAATTTTAATACAATTTTTGAACAAAAAAATATAGCAATGGTGAGGATTTGAACCCCAAACTATTAAGTTGGCACGTCATAAAAAAAATAAATTGATGCCTTGGATACACGTGAGATGGCGCCACCGCTTGACACATTTCCCATAATTCCTTGTAGGATTGGAATACTTTCTTATATATTGTCTTACAGACATCAAGCCAACTAGAGGCAGATCTTGGTTTTTAGTGGCATTTCCGACAGTGGGAAGATGGAGACGGGGATTTTAACATGTTTACAGGTATGTCAAACAAATTAATTGCAAATTGCATTTTATTTGTAAATAAAGATGAGTGTTGAGTTTTTCAGTGTTTCCTGGTGGGAAACCAGCACAACACTGACAACCCCTATAGGCTGGTTGCTAAACCCCTTTGATTTTAAAAATAATACCTTTTAAGTTTCCATCTAGTTTTGACATAAATTTGCATACATAAAAATCACCAGTGCCATCTATTTGCGGAAGCCGAAAGTACTTTTTATGTATTTTTTTGATAGCGAATTTTTTATTGATATCCAACATTTTATTGATACCGAACTAGGTCAAGCAATAAACTAAAATATCCGGGCAAAAAAAAATAAGTTCAGAAAACTAGAGCGGCTGTCTTCTTTGACCTTGAATATTAGGCTTTTGCACTCTTCTTTTGATTATGGTTCATAACGGTGAAATCAGGTCTCATTTATAACTATAGATGAAACAAAATCAGGTATATTTTTATTAAAAAAAAAATCAAACAATGATTAGAATGATTTTTTTCTACTACGAGGGCTTTTCAAAAGTGTTCGATCTGACAAAGAAAATTCAAGACTTTTGAGCTTTTTTCTTTCAACGTGTTCATCTTGTAATTAAAGCAAACGGCTGTCTCAGACTTATAATTTGAAGTGAATCATCATCCTGCGAGATATTCCTTCAGATTTAAGTGGAGGAAGTAATCGCAAGGAGCTAAATCCAGTGAATACCACGCATGTGAAAGCACTTCGAAGCCTAGAACATGGAGTTTCACAACAACAACTCAAAATGTGTGTGCAGACGTTATCTTTCTTGGTAGTTCTTTTTCTTGGCCAAATGTGGGCGTTTAGCCCGAATAGCATCCTTCAATTGATTCAGTAGTGAAAATAACACTCCCTGGTAATGGTTCTGCCTTTTACCAGGTAGTCTTGTAAACACCAAGCCCACTTTTGAGAAATTATCATCCAAATTTAGGAGAAACGACTCAGAATCTGCACATGTCTTACAAACCTTGGTTGATGTGTTGAGCCTGACATACATCACGGTCTATCTTGTTATCAAGTCACTAATTTTTTTTTTCATAAAAAACACTGTATATAAGTTGCTGACATCATACTTAAACCTGCCAATATGAACCGTACATTCATGAAACGCATCTTAATGGGTGGCAAGACATGGGTTTGTGATTTTGACAAACAAACCAGGCAACGTGCTTCGAAATGGAGCTTTGATAATGAGCCGAACGTCATGTTGACTGATTTCTTTCCGTGTCGTCTAATTGGAAATATTTCCGGAGAAATAAACACTCAACAAACATCGACTGCAAAACGTATTTGAATCATATTTTTTCCGCCGTATTCCGAGCAGTCTCGGAATACGGCGGAATCTCGGCGAAATCTCGGAATCGGAATACCTGAAAAAATCAGTTGTAAACACGATGTTGATCAAAAAACAACATTTAAGGGAAGTCACGTTGCTTTAGGATCACGCACGGTCACATACAGCCAAAAGGCCTCTGCAATCGATCACCGAGTTGGACTGGGAGATTTTATCGCACCCGGTATATTCTCCAGACTTGGTCCCCTTCAGATTCACATCTCTTCCGATCCCTGCAATATCATCTGGCTGATATTCACTCACATCTCTTAACGAAGTCAATACATAACGAAGTCAATACAATAACGAGGGCAATACATACCTACTGTTCAAAAAAAGAGAAGTTAGGCAACGCAATAACTACAGACCAATCACATGTCTGTTAGTATTATATAAACTGTCACAGCCCTACTCAATGAAAAAATCTACCAACATTGTGATAACAACAACATTTTTGAAGAAAAACAGAAAGGATGTATAAGAGCAAGTATGGGCTGCAAGGAACAGTTGACGATCGATGCTGTAGTTCTTGAGCAAGCGCGAAAAAGAAAACGCAACTTAAATATCTGCTACATAGACTACAAGAAAGCATTCGATAGTGTACCTCACGATTGGTTGATTGAGGTTCTGAATTTTTATAAAATTAGCCCCCAGATTATTAATTGTTTAAAGTGCCTGATGGGGAAGTGGAAAACGAATCTTTTGTCGATCAACAATGCATTCCTACTACAAATATCGAGAAAGGAATTTTTCAGAGAGATTTCCTTTCTCCAATTTGGATCTGTCTAGCCTTGAACTCTTTGTCCACATTACTAAACAACAGCAATATTGGAAATAAACTTAACATGAGGAATCCAAGAAAACTCTCTCATTTGCTATATATGGATGACCTTAAATTATATGGAGAAACTAGAGAAAAATTAAACTCCTTGATAAAAACGGTCGAAACATTTAGTAGAGATATCAGAATGTCATTCTGACTGGACAAATGTTCTTTCATTAGTATACAGAAAGGAAAGATTCAGAGACAACATTCAACATTCTATAACATACAACAACTAGCACCAGAAGAATCCTACAAATATTCAGGAATACCACAAAAACATAAACTTGATCATAACGAGTTAAAAAGAACTTTTCCACTCTATAACAGAAGAGACTTACAAAACCTCATTAGAGCGATCGACGGTTGGGCAGTGCCAATTCTGACATATTCTTTTGGCATTGTTAAATGGTCAGAAACTGGCCTTGATGAACTTAATAGGTTGACACGCCGAATATTAACAAAGTTCCCATGCCTGTATCCAAACTCATCTACGAACAGACTATACATCCCAAGAAAGTTAGGGGGTAGAGGCCTTGTAAACGTAAACAATATCAGCCTCAATCAAGAGAATAGGATGAGAAAACACTTCATTGATTCAAACAGTACGTTAATGAAATTGGTTGCAAATGAGGACCGGGGTTTCACCCCACTGAACCTAAATAAACAAAATCGTATTGATAGCAGAACAACACTCACGGATTGCGTTCGAGAATGGAAAGGACAAACATTACATGGCAGGTTTCCTAAATCACTCGAAGATGATACCATTGACGAACAATTGTCTCTAAAGTGGCTGACCGATGGACCCTTGTACCCAGAAACAGAAGGTTTCGCGATATCTATTAGAACAAAGATCAGGATAGAACAAAGAACTATGAAAAGCACATACTGCATTTGAACGTAGTCGATAAGTGCAGGAAATGCGATACTCTATGGGGGAAACAATTGAGCACCTTTTGCGGTTGCCCGGCCCTTCCTCCTGATGCTTATTTAGGACGGCATAATCAGCTAGCAAAAATTATACATCAGCAAATTGTAAAAAAATACTCGCTATTAGAAAGCGCACCTCCTCCATATTATAGGTACTCGCGTTCTCCTGTACTTGAATCATCCGATACCATTCTTTACTGGGGCAGATCAATCACTGCTGGTCGAACGGTTGATTATAACAGGCCAGATATTAGACTTGAAGAGATTTACCACTAAAATGATTTAATCTCAGATTAAATCGGATTTAATCTCAGATTAAATCATCTCCTGATGATGCTAACATGATGCTAACATGGTTAGCGTTTCACACCAAAGGTTCCAATAGAAGAATTGAGGCCAGATATTGTTCTAATTAACAAAAAGGAGAAAACGGCTTATATAATTGACATCGTAGTGCCGCTCTCTCTCAACATTAGAAAAACTGAGATGGAAAAATCCACAAAGAATTTAAATCTGGCATACGACTTGAAGTGGAAACTGAGTAAGGACCAGTGGAAACTGAGTAAGGTAGATGTAGTGCCCTTCGTCATATCCGCCGAAGGCCTGATAAGTAAGAGATTTTCAAAGAACCTCGAGAGCTTCGGTATCTCGAGATCGATTGCCATAGTGAGACAACGTGCCGTGCTCTTGCAGACGTGTCACATTGTTCGTAAAATATTATGCTAGGGTGAGAGGAGCTGAATTGCTTTTTCATCTTGGCACTGTATTATTGACCAGCATGAGCTGAGATTCTACATTAAGGATAAGCAGGATAATAATAATAATAACATTTATTTAGCACGTGGTTACTACATACAATCTGTAATTCATTTACATTTGTACATGTAACTGCATAATACAAATATATCCAAATATGATCTGTTCTATAATAATAAAAATCCAATATATACACACTAGTCCATCCAAAATCAAACTTACCTACCTATTTTTAACAACAAACTAACCTATTTTAAATAATGTTTACGGATTCTATCTACAAACATTCTCAATCTTTCTATACTTTTTAGCTCTGCTGGCAGACCATTGAACGGCCGAATACCATTCCTAAAAAGCGATTTCTACATATAGGTACTACGTTCAAAATTTATATGGAGATCCTCCTTTAAGCAAATGTTACATTGGTGTTTTTTGAATCGCGTTATTAAGTACCCTCCAACATATGCAGGCATTAAGTTATTTTTAATTTTAACAATGCTGGCCATCTCAATACTCTGCCATACAAAGCACCAGCCCAAACAACGGAACATCAAATCCATCGGTGTATACCCATCACAATGCAAAACAATTAGCATTGTCTTATTTTGTAAAATTTGAAATCTATTTATTTCATTTTTATTACAACCTAAGAACAAAGAGTTACTAAATGGAGATAAATTATGGCATTACATAGATACTGTGCGCGAACTGATAAAGTAAGATCATCATGTGACATACCGTGAGACTGAGTTATGTATGACAGACCACGAAAAAGATTTCTGCGCATAAGTTGACAATCGCTCAAAAAAAGGCTAGGGTCTATTGGTACAAAGAAATGCTCAAAAATACAATAGTGATGCGTCAAAAGCCCTGCATAACATCTACACAGGTGACGAATCTTGGATCTATGCATATGAACCCGAAAGTAAACAGTAGTCAACTGTATGGGTCTTTCAAAATGAACCAAACCCAATAAAAGTTGTTTGCGCAAGAAGCACTTCGAAACAAATGGTCGTTTTTTGGGATAAATGTGTACATGGCTATATAGTGCCATTGGAGAATGTAGAAAGGTTAATTATGAATGGTACACAACCATTTGTTTGCCAAAGCTCTTTGAAGAAATAGGAAAAAACAACCAGCGACGCAGGATCATTCTTCACCATGACAACGCGAGCTCTCACACATCGAACCGAACAACTCAATATTTGACCGGCCAAAACATCGAATTGATTCTGCACTACCCAATCCTGATTTAGCTGCCAATGATTTCTTTTTGTACCCGTCCGTAAAGAATAAAATACGTAGTGAACGATTTTCGACGCCAGAAAAAGCGATTGATGTGTTTTTCTATACCTCAATCGGAATAAAAAAAGTGCTATAAAAATTGGTTCAACCGTATGCAAAAGTATATCGATCATCGCGGAGAATATTTTGAAAAACAATAAAACCATTTTCAACGATAAATATTTGTTGTTATTTATTATTCCGCTTACATAAATAGCAATCTTCGTATCTAGGCGTTATGTAGTGTTTGGGAGAAAATATTCACTGTATAAATTCAAATTTGTGGACGAATAATTCTTGTACTTTATACCATGATTATACGTCATCCCATTCATCGATTTTTTTATTAAAAACTCAACAAATACCATCGACCAAACATCGTATTCTTCAGGTATGGTTCCGTGTGACTTTTTTGCCCCCCAAATAAAAACTACCTCTTCGTGGAAGATGTTTGTTCATGGAACATTTAAAGGTTCATTTAGCTTACCTGTTACATTCATCCTCGAATTTCTTATGAAACACCTTGCAGTCGATCAAAAATTCATCGAAGAGATATTCCGAATACGACCTTTCGCGCTCAAACCCTCCGTCAGACGCATCTGTGAGCACGAATTCTGGATACATCTCCAAGCAGCTCACATCTTCAAACACGACCGGGTTCCTTCTGTAGTACGACCTGTTTTTCTGAAGATGCGAATTGTGATATCCCCTCGAGGACACATGTAACTTTAACAAATTTAAAATACACATTTTAAATGTTCTTGTTTGTGTTCACGAGCGGTAAATTACAACGTGACTTTGTCCCATTGTTTGCGCGTCAAAAGTATTATTTTTTTTTACCCGGAAGGAAACAGTAAGTGCTGAATGAACTGACGCTTCAAGACTGGCACCCGAGACAATCTAGTTTCTGAAACAGAGACATTTGGTTCCGGTGCATTGGGCAAGGATCACTGGAGTATCTCGATGATCGCTTTTTTTTTTTAAATGCCAATTTACCAATGAATCAAAAATATCTAGATGAAAGGAAAATTCCCGTGGTTTGAAAAAACGTACGCTTACTGAAATTGATTGAGCGTGTTGAAATGCATTACGAAGTTTTTATTTTACAAGATCCTTTCAAAAAAATTCCATTAATATCGTCCGATAAAAAACCGGGAACTCCACATTTTTTATTTTAATCTAATAATGACAACACTAAGCTTATATATGGTAGTTTCATTAACGATTACTCGTTTTAGTTGAATACCAGAAATATCTCAGATAAAAGTACGTTTTATAATATAAATCAGGCATATAACAAACTATAGCTCGTACAGAATTAAAATAGTTGCACGTCATTAAGCACGTGATCAATATTTTGACTGTCCTGTTGCCAGATTGCGATTAAACATCATAACCTTACTTTAGCGAATTATTCTTACAATTTAAACTAACAATTAAAAAAGTTAATTCTAAATTAAATGCAAATTACTAAGCAACTAAAAAAATTATAATAAATGTTGAAAGTATTGCAAATGTCGTCGATTTAGTACCTCTAGATAGGTTCAGCATATGTAAAATGCTTCGTTCAAAAACCATCGATATTTGTTAATATTTGAATGGTTATTAAAATAAAACGATTATATAATTACTAATGACATTTATTGATATAAAATATGCAAGTATAAAAAAGAAAAAACAATAAAATATCTGCATGCACTTACATTTTCATTAATATAATCAATACTTTTTAGGGTAACATTGGGAAATTCCATAACCTCTCATCTTGGATCATCTTTTTCCCATTTATAATCTACTTCTTTCAATATGTTGACAATGGCGTACGGCATCCATCACACAGTTGTTTCTCTTTTAATTGCTCATGTAAGGAATTTAAAGTTACATGTTGTCCTGAAAATGAGAATTAAACCTACTACATATGAGATTAAGAACAATTTTTCTGCAATTCTTAGTACGAATACTTACAGTGTTCATACCAGTGACGGCTCGTGAGGGAGGACGTTGGGTCGCCGCCCCTCCAGCGGCTCCTCCTCCGTTTTGTATATATGCTATATGTCCTGCGGTTAACGGAATGAAATAAGGAATGTCCATTTCGGTTCGCCATCTTAATTTTTTGTTTACATTAACAATTTATAAGAGGTGAGTTTTTGTGGAGGTTCTCGTGTATTGTGGAATTTGTGAAAATGGGTTATGCATTATGGTTATACAATGCTGATACAGACTAATAATAACGAATCCCTTATAAAAAAAAATGTTCTGAAAAGAAAAAGAAATATGGTTAAACTCAAGACGTTAGGAAAAAATTGAGATTTTCTTCACACGAACGCTGATATCCATGTTATTGTGCAAGGTATAAGTGTTTTGAAATCTTATCGAAGCAGAATCTAAATGATATATTAAAATATGTTAATTCATTACCAAGTGTTAATGAAAGGAATCAATATTTATGTGGCCGAATCACTGTGCATAGAATACTACATCGCAGAAGCCGAAAAGATGAAGGAGATGCGAATTTTCAAGATGCTTCAATACATACAAAGTCAGAATAAACATGAACAACCTAAACAAGAACATTCCTGTGTGCTCTAAAGCATTTATCTCTAATTGCACAAAGTCTAAACTTGAATATCTGCAACGTTCATTGAAAACTTCTGGAGCACCTCCTAAAAATCAAAGAGGGCGGCATTCATCACACCATAAACGAATGAATGAATATATTTTGGCAAAGAGGTGTGCATACATCAGATCTTTCAAAGGCAGTCATTACAGTTTAAATGATTCAAAAAAAGATTACCTGCCTGAAACTCTATCCATTAAAAATGTTTGATTTGTATGTTGAACAAAATCTTGATAATAAAATTTTGTACGAGTCATACAGAACTATATTTAATACAAAGTTCAATATTTCATTTGGTTCTCCAAGAATGGATACGTGTAGTACCTGTGATATATATTTAGTTAAAGCAAAGGCTCTGGAACAGGAAAGCAAAGTAGAAAAATTAAAAGAGTTGACTATATTAAATACTGCTCATAAGAAAAAAGCACAAGTGTTTTATGATAGAAAGAAACCAGCAAGAAAACAGAGTAAAACCCAAAAATAGTTTGCTGATATTACTATGGATTTTCAAAAAAATATCTGGATAGGTCAAACATTTACATATTTTTTGTGACTCTTGTGGGGGATAGAACAAAAAATTCACAATTTTAAGATTGGTCCATTACACTGTCTACATAATAAAAACTTATTGATTCTATCAAAATCAGTTTTACAATAAGAGGACATTCATATCTTAAATGTGACAAAAATATTGGCCTGATTAATATCATAACTCCTATGGAATTACCTTATCAATGATATAAGATAATAAAGGGTTTTCGAACTCGACCATGTCCAATTGAAGTTATTAAAGTTGTACCAAACAAAATTATTCGCCAGTGGACTAGCTTTTTCTCAGATAAGTACATGAAAAAATGTAAGATACATCTTCAAAAACAATGTGAAATAATTGTGAATAAGGAACATCCCCGGGGAGTGTCAGACAAACAAAACTATAATGGGCTCTGGGAAAAACATCTATAATGAATAAAAAAACAAAAAATAGAATATTTTGATAAGTTCCTGATTTCATTTACCAACATTTTTTACCTATCAATCAAGCAAAATATGAAGACCTGATGTTTGAAACAATTTTGTTCATTAAAAGCTCAGTTTACTATCAAACATTAAAATATGACACAAAAACCAATGATTTAAATGATTAATGGACATTCCTCATTTTGTACTTCATTTAAGTGGACATTCCTGGTTTTTACACAGTTAACTGTAGTCAGACTGATTTTTTTGAGATTATGATTAATAAGTATAGTAACAAATTAATTTCACTGATTGTTAAGTATTTCTTAAGAAATGTATAGACTTTCAGTAATAAAAGGTTAGAAACCTTCAAATATTTAATTAGATTTTTCTATAAATTAATTTGGACTATTCTTGTTTTTTGCCTGTACCCTTCATTTAATATTGCGAATATTCCGCATGGCTAATTTTTAGATCTTTTTCCTGTGGTGCTACAGCTCATCAGTGAGTATTGACATACCTCCTTCGAACTTCGCTTCCTACTAGTTGGATCACTAGCAGCGCGTTGCCAGTCCTTACTGCTCCCCCTCCATGATTTTTCTTTGTATTTAATTTTCTGGCATTCTCGCCAGCTGTACCGCCCATCGAGTCATGAAATATTTAATTGCTTGAATTCGCAGCTATACCTAATCTTCGAAATTCCATTGTCATTCATGGCACTAACAATTCATCCGAGTACTCTTCTTTCAAATAATTTGGCCGTGCGTTTAATTTGCACTTATTCGCTCGTATTCTTCATTTTGTTCTGTTGTAGGTTTTTGTATACACCTCAGTCGATCAGAGTTTTTACTCTCCACTGTCTTTTAAAACTGTGGACTTTAAGCACCCTAGACTATGTCCGAGACCCTATCGCCATTTGAGCCCTGATAATTTTTAGGTGACTATAATAGACACATCATTTAATTTCTTTCCTCAACTTCTTCCTAATTAAAAAGTAGCCTCCTAATATAATAACTATATATAATAACCTAATTGCGAAAAACTACAAATAAAAATATTTATTATCAAATATTGAAGTAACTGAATATATTTCCATTTCGAGTAGGTTTAATATTTTTCACTACACCATGGTATTAATAGACGATAAAAACCCAACAAAAAGAAGAAGAGATAATAACCTATATTTCCATTTGTCAATTGTTAGCTCGTTTGTATTTGTTTACTGATTAAATCAAAAAAATACAAAATATGTCTGGAAAAGCAAATACCATACGCTTAACTCTTCAAAATATTATTCAGTGTGGAGGTTCTCATAAAGAACAAGCAGAAAAGTCTTACACATTCCATAGGTTAAAATTTCAACTAAAATGGATTTATTTTTAGATATCGGAGCACTTTAGATGTGATTTTAAAAGAGAAAAACAACGATCTAGTAGAATGTTTGCAGATATTTATCGAAGCAAGTATGTGTCGTTGTTAAGTTATTATTTGTGTGTTTTTAATTCAGCTTTTTTCAGTTGTAAATGAAAATGTGAGTCTGGTGATATCACGACAAATTTTAACTGAAATTAGTAGTCACTTGATGAAACTACCAGATGACGTTTCTAAGGCTGTTTGTCATTATATGCTTGAAAAAGTTCAACCTCGCGTAATATCATTTGAAGAGCAAGTTGCAAGTATTCGTCAACACCTGGCTGACATTTATGAACGTAATCAACAGTGGAGAGAAGCTGCAGCTGTATTAGTAGGAATTCCGTTGGAGACTGGTCAGAAACAGTACACGGTAGATTATAAACTTGAAACCTACTTGAAAATTGCCAGGCTTTACTTGGAAGATGATGATCCTGTCCAGGCAGAAGCTTTCATTAATAGGGCTTCTTTATTACAAGCTGAATCCAGAAATGAACAACTCCAAGTGTACTACAAGGTTTGCTATGCCCGTGTGCTTGATTATCGTAGGAAATTTATTGAAGCAGCACAAAGATACAATGAACTGTCTTACAGAAATATTGTTCACGAAGATGAAAGAATGACAGCCTTAAGAAATGCACTTATATGCACTGTTTTAGCATCAGCAGGGCAACAAAGATCAAGAATGCTTGCAACTTTGTTTAAAGACGAGCGTTGTCAGCAACTACCTGCAGTAGGGATACTAGAAAAAATGTACCTTGAAAGAATTATTCGTAGATCAGAACTGAGAGATTTTGAGGCTTTGCTTCAACCTCATCAAAAAGCAACTACCGTAGATGGATCTACAATTTTAGATAGAGCTGTAATAGAGCACAATTTGCTTTCAGCTAGTAAATTGTACAATAATATAAGTTTCGAAGAACTGGGAGCTTTATTGGAAATAAACCCATCAAAAGCTGAGAAAATAGCAAGTCAAATGATCACTGAAGGTAGGATGCATGGTTATATAGACCAGATTGATTCAATTGTGCACTTTGAAAGTAAGTACAATCTGATTTTGATAAGTAGCTTGTCTAAAATTAAACCAAACTTTTCATTTAGAAAGAAAAGAACCACAATAAATAGGTTTTTATTCAAAATTAGCAATTGAGGATTTAGAATGAGTAATTCTGTCTAAGACATTAGTTTTTTCAATTAACTAACCTACAAATGATTTAAATGACATTCAATTTTGGAGCAAAAGTTTTATTTTAGACAACCTGTATAAATACAGAATGTACAAGCGGTTTTTTGATTGCAGCTCGAGAAACGTTGCCTCAATGGGACAAACAAATTCAGTCTCTTTGCTACCAGGTGAATTCAATTATTGAACAAATATCCAAGGCACACCCAGAATGGATGACAAAAGTGATGGAAGAACAAATGATGTCATAAGGATTTTAATTTTTGATTTGTGATATTTTTTTTCATTATTATTAAAATATAATAAAATATATATTCTTTAATTTAATCACGTGTTTCTGTAATTGTTAATAATAATGATATTTGACAATAATAATGATCTAACTGGATCAAAATAAAGAAAATACTTTTGACAGTTTATAATTAAAAAATGTTTAGTGTCTAATACAATAACTGACAATTAAGTTATGATGATTATTCCAAAAATCAAAACATACTGTCCTTTTTTTAATCCTGAAATCCAAGCGACATAAATATAGACAAGTTGGTAATGAATTTTCTTAAACAACGATTCAATTTTTATAAATAATCTTTTTCTTTGAATTATATACACACTTTAGGTCTAATAACGAAAATAAAAATAACGTTTGACCATTCCTACATTATTTTAACCTAAAGTAGAAAAAATATTAAAATAACTCCATCGGAACAGATGCCATGGAAGGAAAAAAGAAGAGAAGCGTATGCCGTAGATTTTGTAAGGAAAATATTGTTGATGGACTGTAAACAACGAAAATGATTTCTTTTCAAATAGTCAAGTGTGTTTTTAAAAATATTCCTCGTTGCTCAAGAAGCATATAAACTAATAAATTGAAAACACATTGGGAACAAATGTCGATGACAAAACTAAGGGAAATTATTTAATATTATTTTTGGTGACAAATGATACCATCTTTAGAAAATTCAACATATAAAAATTAACATTCCTAAATGTAAATAAATCAGTAGTCACGTGATTTACAGGATTAAAGGAAGGCTTTAAATGGACATCCGGTACAAGTTCGAAGTTTGGTAATTTATAACATTTATAAATTTTTATTACCTCGTATTAGTGCTCTCGAGAAATAGTATGAAGATTTTACACCCTAAAACTTGAATTATAATTCGATGGAAACAAGGTACGTATAATAGAGGACACCTTTTTGGACACCAACTGTCCAGTTTTAAGTCACTCATCAGTTTGTTTTTATTGCTGTCTGTTTATTAGTATGTCAGAGTTCTTGTCAAGAGAGAGAGAGATAATGTTGAAATTCATGTTGTTATTAAGCACTTCTTGAAAGAGTTATAATGAAGATTCATAATGAGATAAAGACTAGTCAGTCTGAAGGATTTATTTCCATCGTTTTCTACAATGTTGATAAACAAGTTCAGTTCATTCCGAAACTTACTTGACCTATATATGTGGAAAACCAACACAAGTTAGTAATGATTAACACGAAATCACTAATTTTCTTAAACTACGACATATATTTATTGTTTTTTTTTTCAGTTTTTATAATCTCCATCTTTGCATTATATATACAGTTTAGCACAAATAACGAAAATAAACTCATTTGACCACTCCTATATTATTTTGAACCTAAAGTAAAAAAATGTCTAAATAACTCGGAGCAGATGCCGCCCGTGGAAGGAAAAAAGAAGAGAAGCGCATGCCCTAGATTTTTATGCAAAGTATTGTTGATGAAATGCAAACGAAAATTACTTCTTTTAAATGACCAGATGCGTTTCGAGAAAGATATAGGGAACATTTTAGTCATATTTTTAGATGACAAATGAAACCACTTTTAAATAACTAAATATAAAAAAATAAAATTCCTAGGTACAAGTTCTCAATTAACATGAGATGAGAGTACACTCAACTTAAGAATGCCAGTTAGCTTTTCGATAAATATACGAAAACACAATGCTGTTATATATCTGCATTCTTAAATGCGTTTCGGAGCATAGCTACTTTGTGGACATGTTCTTAACCACTTTGCTCGATCGGCCCATGGATAGCTTTCAATTATATCTGGATCACGAAATATTGTAAAATTTTTATGGCTAATTGTTTCACAAATGTTAAAGCTCCTGAGCTTGTTTTGCCCAACTTTAAAGTTAAGGTTAGTATTTAACTGAGGTAACCCACACTTGATGGAAAGTCATTTTAAATAAACAAATTAAGATTTATATCTAAAATTCCAGTTTATTATAGTTCGTATTTGAAAAAAGCACTGTCTGTCGAAACAATTGTATAATACATATTTTAAATAAATTAGATATAAAATTTATTTATAAAAAAGTTTTGATATAAATCTTTATTTAATGTTAGTATGTTGTTCGCCTATACATTTATGGTGGCGAAAGCTTGTTTATGTTGTTTAAGCTTAAACGTACATAACGTGTAGTCATTTGAATAAAATGCTGTTGAAAGAGATCGTCGTTTTATCGTGGGAAATCTACAACGAAACAGTCTTCTCTTTGAACTTTTTGACTGTGTTAGTTTCTGCCTGATGGAAATTCATCCGAAATATTTAATGAAAGACTTTTCTAATTTTCACATCATATTTATGTATGACGTAGATACAGCGAAATGCGTCATACAAATATAATAAAGTGAAAATTAGAGAAGTCTTTCATTAAACATTTCGAATGAATTTCCATCAAATGAATTTTTTTGTTAATATTTTGAGGCGGATTGAACTCAATGGAGTTCAAACTCCTACTGATAACGCGTCAGATGTTGGTTCGTCCCCCTTCTAAAGGGGAAGCCAACCATATTGTACGCTACGTCACCAGTATCATTATTTTATTTATATAACTCATATAAAATATAAAGGATTGCCAAATGAAGTGAATGGAGGAAGGCTGGTGAAAAGTATTGGATGGAAGGAACCGAGGCCAAATGAAAACGAAGTGAGACTGTCGGGGAAGATCAGGAGGAAAGAGAAACAGTGTGGATAAAGGACCGAGGACCAAAAGGAGCAAAGCTTCTTAGCTGCATGGTTTGACAAGAACTGAAAAAATCTATAATATCTCCATATAGAAGGGATTAAATAAAAATACTACAAGTAGAAATTAAATTTCTTTATTAACAATAAAGACTGGGTTTTTAAGCAAACATATTGCAATGTATATAAAAAAACAGGAAAAATGTTTGTGTAGCTGTATAACAAAGACATATAATTAAAATCGCCCTTTATTAGATCTTTTTACACCTCTCTTATGAAATAAAAAGAAGACAGAAAACCCACGCGCGACAGAGAGGTCGAACCTTGTACCTGCTGCTACACCAATTCCAATTTCTGTGACGGTCTTCGATAAAAAAGAAAAAATAACGTTGAAAAAACATTCATTTCTTTTTTAATACTAAAAAGTTCCAGTAAAACAATTATATAATATCTACAATACAGCGGCTGAATACGCAAGTGGGATCTAGTTATAAATGTGGAACGAGGTAAAGTTTAAGCCTCTAATTCTAAAGCCAAACCGATCTTGTGACCTCCTTGATTGAAATTCTTTCCGTCGATTAAAGATGACAGAGTAAGGGTGACACCTGCAAAAAAAAAACATTTTAAAATATGTCATACACGCTGTATCAATACTACGGTTAAAAAGTATGATAACATTTTAAACAAAACACAGCAATTATCAGGGAATTTAATTGCGACAACGAGATTTTTTAATAATATCTTGAATTTATTTTAATCATGAAACGTCTCATTAATTATTTTAACTTGCAGTAATGGACAAAAGTATATAGACAAAATAAATTTTTATAATTTCTAAGTTAAAGTTATCTATATTTTAAAAACAAATACATGTTCTTATCTCCAACTATAAACGTTGTACATATAAAGTATTAATCTAAATATCCAAATAATATCGAGAAGAGAAATGAAAAAGTTGAATTCTTACAGGATAAAACTAATATTACCAAGATCTATGTGAAATAAAATTAAATAACACATTCAAATAAAATAACCCAAAATAATAAGTAATTTGTTTATTAATGTAGACATGATCAATACTTTTCCATTTTTCTTCAGTGCCCTATATAGACTTTCTTTGATGGAGTAATTCTTATCTTTAATCTGTCGATTTAAGTGATCCCACATGTTTTCTTCTATAGAGAATAGCTTGACTAACTTTGAAGACTGGGGTCATTATTTTGTTAAAAAGATCTTAAAGGCATATTATCTTCCATATAAGACAGCATTATGTTAACTAATATATCACAATACATAAATATATCCATAATCCTACTCCAAAAATAAAACCCCAGACCATGACAGATCCACTTCCATGCTTAACAGTAGGAACTGTGTATTTATGATGCATTCTTTTTCCAACAGGGCATCTAATATAAACTCAAACATCAGATCTAAACATGTTGTATTTTGATTCGTCGCTCCAACATACCCCATATCCAATCCAATCATGTCAAGTCCAATGGAGATGTCGACGAGCAAAACCTTCCTTCTGTTCTTTGAAAGAAGGGCTTTCTTGATAGATCGCCGTGCAAATAAGTCTTGTTCATTAAGCCTTATTTTAATGGTCTTTGTGGGCATGTCTGCCAATCCTTGGTTTATTAAATCAGCTCTTATTTCGGTTGGAATCTTGAATGGAGCCTTGGATGAAATATATTTCATTAACTTTACTGTTCTCTCACTAAGTTTTCTGGGACGACCAGATCTTGGCGATACTTCTATTGTTCCCCTTTGTTTAAATGTATTAGGTATTGCCCAGCGTGCCTTTCTAAATTTTAATTTTTAGCTATAGTAGCTGATTTTGACCACTTTGGTGTAGTTCAACTATTTTACGTTTTATCTAGAATAAAATATGAAGACCGCGCGGCATTTTAAGGTATGTTTTAGGATGAATCAGTGGCGGTTGGTCCATAAGGGCACGTGCCCTACCTAAAAGATCCATAAGGGCACGTGCCCCATCCGTCTGCATTTCTCGCTTTATTTTCCCGATCACCCAAAAGGACAACTATTCTGGACAGCGTCGTGAAAAAGCATCTACTCCGTGCGGCCCCTACTAGATGGAACTTTACGTCTAAATGTGTGAATACTGTTTACATTTACAAAGAAGAATTACAAACATACCTCGAAGAAATTATGGACGTCGAATCGGATAAAAATTCTATTAATCAAGCTCAGGGGTTAATAAATTATTTGTCAATTTCAAATTTTAATGATCAAGTCATCGACCACTTTGCTGCTCAGAAATTTAGGAGGATGGACTTCAACTACAGATGGACATGGTCTTATGGTGAGTTTAGCAAAATTTTATTATCTAGGTACCTATTTGAAAATTTGATGTCTGACAGTTACACTCGCATTTCTACACAGCAAAGTGTGTGTATGATACTAAGAAAAGTAAAATTTTTGGTTGCGATGCATTTCCCTATCTCCATTCCAAACTTTGGTTATACGTGCCCCATCTGTTTTTTCCCCCACGAACCGCCGCTGGTATGAATGCCTACTGATGCGTACGTTAACTGTATTAATTTTAAAGTGAAATGAATACAGTTAGTTTGTGATATCTATAAAGTATATATATTTTTGTCCCTCAAAAAAATATGTTTGCTTAGTTTACTTTTTTGGCTATAGTGTAAACAAAATAAAATCTACCAAATATTTTTCTGTCATTGCCGTAGACTTTATTGACAATATAAGTAAATTTAATTTTACAACAAAGAAATATCTTATAAATAGATTTGTCGGTTACTTCGTGATAGTTCATATTTTTAACCGAATAATACAATTTTTACTTTGCTATCCATCCCTTTATTTTTTAACTTCACTATTTTAAAGTAGTGTTTGATAATGTAGCATTGTTTTATGAAATTATAGTCACACAAAGTTAAAAAATAAAAGTGATATATAACAAAGTAACAAATTGTTTTATTCGGAAAGAAATATTTGTAAGCATTAAACTGGTTGTCTATATACTTTTCTCCATTATTATTACTATTATTCACGTATGGGCCCTGGTGGACCACACGAAGTACAGTTAGAGGCGTTTGTTGTTAGCCTTCCTTTTCCTTTGCGCCTATACTGATTTCATTATTTCGCTATGAGCTTTTTTCCTTTCTTCAGACCAAGTTGTTCCAGTCTTCCTACATTTTTTCTCTGCCTAACCTCTCAAACGTTAACCTTGTGTCTGAAAGAGCTTCTATCCCGAATTTCACTTTGTGTAATAATTGCTGATCTTAGGTCCTCTTTAATTGCAGCAATCCATTTCATTATTTCTACTTTAGCTCTACTCCTATTTTCATAAAATTCGACTATTCATCTAGTTAGCCTAGTCGGATTCATCCGTAAAACTTGAAATCTTCTTTTTCTCATATCGCTATGTATATCTGTGTATTGTTTGATTTCTTGGTTTTCTCGAAATCGAGATGTTGTACGATATGTGTTATTTGTTTGTCTCGATGTCTCTCTTCCTATTTAAAATGAACGTTTCTACCCCATATAAACATTCTGGCTTAATAACTGTGTTGTAATGTCTCAGTTTTGTGTTTTTAGATATGCATTTTTTGTTGTAAAAATTTTACATAAGTCTCAATGCAGTTTCCATTTTTTGACATCTACCCTTATTGACCGCTTTTTCCAACCCACTTTCCATGATTATTTCCCCCAAATATTTGAATTGAGAGGCTCGTCTAATGTTACCATATTTTGTTTTTAGAAATGGTGTTCTTAGTCTCTTGCAGTTCATGTATTGTGTCTTTCAAAGGAAATTTGGAGTCCTACCTTTTCTGCCATTTCTTTTAGGATTTCAATCTGTTTTTGTGCCGTTAATATATCTTGAGCCAAAATTGCTAGATCATCAGCAAACGCCAGACAACCAACTTTTGGACTTGTGCTAGTTAGTGTTACTTTAATAATTGGAATAAAGAAATACAAATAATTTGGAATAAAGATTCGCGGTCAATAGAATCATATGCGTTTTTCTATACAGTTTTTGATGTCTTAGGATCGACTTTAGATTCAGGATCTGTTCAAGACAGGATCTGCCCGGTCGAAAACCTGCTTGATATTCACCAATTTTAGGCTCTAACTGTCCCTGTGCTTTGTCTAGTAGACACTGAGATAGAATCTTGTAACAAACTGGGAGAAGAGATATCCCTCTGTAGTTGCTTACATCCGTTCTATCTCCTTTCTTATGTAGTGGATGGATTACAGCATCTTTCCAATCTTCCGGAATCTGTTCGGTTCGCCAAACTTCTTGTAGAATTTTGGTTATTTCCTTGATTGTACCTGGACCAGCGGATTTCAAAAGTTCAGCAGTGATTCCATCTTCATCAGAAGCCTTGATATTTTTAAGTCGCTTGATTTGCCTAATTATTTCATCTTTTCTTCATTACTGTAAAGCTGTTAAAGATAGTCCTGATTTTATCTCGTGGCAATGCTAATGTTGAGAAGTTTTTCAGTCAATTCTGAATGTTTAGTTGAGAATATGAAAAACAAAACTTTAATTGCTCAACGATTAATATATAACTATATCCTAAGTAAAACGAATGGGAATGTTGCAACTCTTATGTCCCAAAATCTTTAGTTCATTCTTACCGGAACTTGCGTTCAAAATTGTCAAAAGAAATTGAACATCGAAAAAAAGAAGCTACAATAACTGAATCAGAAGATTTGAAAAGAAAACGTGTAGCAAATGAAAAAAAAAAAGATTTGGCATCACAAAAAAATTATGGTCAATTTAAAAATCTTCAATAATGTTATTGACCAAATATGAAAAGTTTAATTTGTACTAGTTCATACTAGTCATTAGCTTATTTTTGTCTTACTCATTTTAAATTACTTTTTGTAAGATTATTTAACTAGTTATAAAATACCAGCTCTGGCAATGTACTAAAAAATTGATGAAATAAAAAATAAATTATTCCAATAAAAATAGTTGAACACGACACAGTTTTATACCAGATTAAATTATTGACAATTAATATATAATCAAAACTGTAAATATAATAATGATTCAAATAACATTTCTAAATCGGGGAAAAGTACGACAAACTTTACAGGAAAACTGGGAATTATCAGGGAATTTTGAAATAATTTCTTTTCGGCCACCCTGACAAGGTATTTAGTTATTCAACTTAATTTACTTTATCTCCTTCAAAATTACCCCACCCCCATCTCAATGTAATACAATTCTTGCAACTTTTCTAAACAGTTTTTATACTTGACGTTTGGAATTTCCTTCAAAGCGGCTAGCGAACTGTCTAGAATTCGGCAAAACGGCGTCCCCGAAGTGGTTCTTCAATCGAGGGAACAGTAAAGTCAAACGGTGCCATATCTGGTGAATATTATGGTTGGGGAACAGCATTTGTTTGATTTTTATCGAACAAATTATGAATTATTACGGTGTGCGTTATCGTGATACAAATCCCACGAATTGTTTTGCAACAAATGTGGACATGTTATAGCGATGTTAATTGGCGATTATTCAGTACAAAGCCTTGATTTTGGTAATGTTTTCTTCGTTGGTTGACGTGGAAAGTCTTCCTGAACGAGACAGGATTTTGAAACACAAATATATGACCGAAAGGCTTTCCAGAAAGTAATACAAGACACAAATTCCTCAAAATTTCAGAAAGTGATACAAAGACATCAGAAGAGGCCAAACAACAAAAGCAAAAGAAAGAAAGGAATATGGGTAAGGAAGACAGCTCCCAACGTTTGTAGTCCATAGTTGACTCAAATCGAGAAGAGGCAGAGCCTTTTCAAAAAGTAATTTTGATTCAAGAGAATGACATAAAATGAATTCACCATTCAGCGAATTTTGACAGAGCGACACCCACCGACAAGTTTCATCCTTCATACACATATGTAAAGTTTCAGGTCGACCTGTCAATTCATTCATACAAAAACAGCAGCTTAAAGTAAACATATCAGTGTAATTTTTAAAAATGGAAAATATTGAAAATCGTACAGTGATTAAATTCTTTGTAAAAACAGAGTTAAAGGCAAAAGAAATCCATAGTGAAATGGCAAATGTATTAGGGGAGTCTGCTCCTTCAAAAACAATGATTTTTGTAAGCGGGCAGGTGAGCCTGGAGGATGATGATACTCGTTCTGGATATTCAATAAGTACAAACTGAATAAATAATGAATTATCTACATGATATGGTTATAGATGACAGACAATTGACTTTAAGTGAAATTGCTAAGGCCATGGACATCTCAACTGAACGGGTGTTTTGCCTAGTAAGATATAAGTATATAAAAATCAACCAAAAATATTTCTTACCATCTCGTAGACGTTGCTGATAACCCAAACCGATCTGGCTGGCGTTGTTAACCTTGAAACGGACTGCTGCGTCATTGTCCAGGTCGTATTTGGCGCCAATGCCGAACTTCGTATTACTGCTGCCCGACGACCAGTTCAAAGTGATGCCGGTCTCCAACTTGGGGTTGATCTTCTGGTAGATGGATCCGCCGAATTCTTGGCCGTCGTCACTAATCCAATCACTAAACGGTTAAAATTTTGCTCGGGTTAAAGGGGTGTACTTAAATTTACTTTATTATGCCCTTTAGGTTTCTATATAAAATTTTAAAACACTAAATAACTCAAACAAACATCCTTTGTTCTATTAGTAAACATACAACTCTTCAAATTGTATAAAAACTGTACTGGAATCATAAAATATAAATGCATTACTTACACGTTGGAGTGTAGGGTGAAATCGCCAGATGTAAAGCCCAAAGCAAAATTGCTCTTGGTCAGCTTGGAGTTGTTGATGTCGTAACCGGCTTGGTAACCAGCCAACCAGCCTTGATAACCAACCACGGCGGAGGCGGTAACTTTGGGGCCGTCTGGGGTAAAGTCCGCATCAGCGTTGACGGCCACCTGGTTGTTGACAAAGGCCGTCTTCACGTTGCCAGTTTTTTGTCTGATGATAAATCAAACAGACATAATAAATGCCAATGGTTCGCTTATAAGGTACATTACTTCCATCACCCATCAACCAAAAACATATCTTATAAAATGTTGATTTTTTTTAATACACACCCATGGCCAAAAGTATAACTACTTATGTATTGACACTCCTTCGATACAAACAATATCTGTAATCCCTTTTTTGTCGCGCTCACAATTATATCAGATTATCAGAATATATAGATACAAAATTAAGAGAATCAATAAAATATGCAAGAAAAACTGCATTAAACGCGCTACAGAATTATCACGAGAGAGAGAAAGGACATTTTGATTATAAGGTGCGACGAAGATTCATTGAAGTACATTTAAAAGGCAACATACCATCAAGATGTCATGGCTATCTGCATTGTAACAAAAAATGTAGCTACGAATGGTATGCGAATTCAGGTACTAAGGAACTCTTCATATTTTATATAAAAGACCGGTTGGTGAAAAATATAGCTCACAGTACTTATCATTATGCTTTCTGTTCCACAAACATGATAGAGGAAGCATAATGATATTCAACAGATACAAACACATGAACTCGAAAACGAAATACTGTACAAATTTACTCAAACCATGAGATGATTTGAATAAAATGGAATAAATCTTTTAAAATGACATTTCTATTCTAAGGATCTATAAAATGTTTCTGTAGCATTCTTAAAAACAGAAACAGTCTAGAGTCTCTGAACAGAGTCAGTCTATAAAACCTATAAAACACTTAAAATAAGCCCTTTGACAGGAATAGAATAAGATAAGAGATGAAGCTTCAAAATTAATAAACACTCCACCACATAGCATGACTGCCGAGGAAAGATGAACCAAATTATGATGCTTTTAGTTGGTAAATAATAAACGTATATAGTTCGCAATACTTTTGACTGTGGCTGTATATAAAAATTGCATCGAATATTAAAACAGTTACTCAATGTCTCAAAACTTGTGATTTGTGATAAAAAAAAGTTCGTAATGGTCCTTTTATAACCCTACTACACTTCAACTATCTGTTGAACTTTCTGTTCACTTGAGTATGTCATTGAAAAAAATCCAACATTTCACACAACCTGGTTGTTAATTTCCAAAATCTAAACATTTCCCTTCTCAACTGTTAATCGCCCTAGTACAACAAACAACTTTTTATAGCTACGTAAAATCTAACAAGAAATGTTATATAATTGATGATTACATACAGAAATATAACAAATAGTAACAGAAGCCAACATAATACTGTTTGTAGTCAAAATAATAAGTAATTTTTCACCACGACATACAAAGCCTTCCAAAGAGCTTTCGTCTCTAGCTTGCCCCATTCTTCTTTAGTTTTATGTTGTACATTCACATTAAAATGTTTGATATGATATAGCCCTCTGAAGAAAAGAATGTAAAACGTTATTTCAAATCATCTCGACGAATATTTCCAACAAAAAAAATTATGAGTAACTGTTTAGACGCAAGTGGTCTAAAAAGAATCCCATTTTTTGCCCTAGAAATGGTATTACCTAGTTGGTCATCTAATTCTAATAGATAAAACTAAATTTTGAACACGGTACTACCATGACCAGCCTCAAGGGCGAGCTGCACCACGTCGACCATCAGTCGCCCGATAGCTGAAGCGACGTCGGTCGCAGTCGATATTGGAAAGGTGACCTTAATATAGGCAACCCAATAAACCGACACTTAGTGGTATAACGAACATCAAGGCCTGAATAATAATAATTATAATAATACCATGATCAAAAAGTACGGAGACGTTTTAAATAAAAAAACGAATTATTTATTTATTCGTTAGTATAAAATCTCTAATTTTTTCCCCATTTCCTTAACTGGTTGACGTAGAAGATCTTCCTGAACGAGGTTCATCTTCAGTTGCGTCTCAACCATCACTAAAGTTCTTGTGCCACTTGTAAACATTTTTTTTTGACAGCCGCACCGCTGCAATGATTTCTTGATGTTTTTCTAAGATATCAGTACAAGAAATGTCGAACAAAATTTAATACAAATTTTTGAACGCTAAATGTGTCTATTTTAAAAAATTCTTAACAATTGCAAAAGACGCTAGAGTTCCATTTGAACTTAAAAAACAAATTGTTGTATCCATGTATAAAGCGCCCGAATTTTTAAAATTAGTCACTTTACTTTTTGATCATAGTAGTACCTAAGTCTATACATTTCTGTGATTGATAAGATACACAAACTCAGATCTCATGTAGGAGGCGTCAATTATGGGAAAAAACCCCCCAATGTGATAAATCGGAACAATAGGGCGAATGGAACATGTTGATGAAAGACTTTCCACCAAATTAGTAACTGAGAATATATACAGCAGACAAAAAAATATTTCCACATCCTAATCTTTAGGGATTTATCACAAATCATGGCGAAAATAAAAAAATATATATTTGTAAATATAGCAAGAAGCGACATTTTATTTGAAAATGTGAATTAAATACACATCTTTAATAACAACGTTTGAAACCGAAAGAAAGTTAGAATATATTAAATATTTCTCCCCTTGTAATCCCTGTACTGTCGCTTATTATTTAAAAAAACACACTACGAAAGACCCACATGAAATAAATCTGATTATTGCAGAAGAACTGAACATAACCAAACAAATAATCTTACCCAGTGTGTGGAGCAAAATCAAGGCACGCTGACAACTTCAGTCCTTGGACACCTTGGTCCTGAACCGAAAAATCTGTGCTCAAGGTGTTGTCGGTGTTCCATTTCTCGGTAAAGGTTAAACCGTACTCCTTGACTTGGTATTTGGTTTCCAATGAGCCGAAAACTTTGCCGGACTCCTGATTGGACGTACCTCCGGTGCTGAACTCTACGCCCGAGCTAGATTTGGTTTTGCAGTCCAATTTGATGAGGCCAAAGTGGTAGCCCTTGTTAAAAACATCTTTTGCTTTTTTGCCCAAGTCAGAGTATGGTGGTGGTGCCATTTCTTCAGGTGTCTGAAAAGTAATTCAAACTTCCGGGAGTGATTCTATATTTAAAATCCAAAAAAAAATCTTTACTCAAGTCCGATTACTATTGGGTCTTTTTCGATTTTTCCATTAAAACTTTTGAACTATCGAAACAATACGTAGCGTAGCAAGCATACCGTTGGAAAACGTAATACATTACTCAATAAGTTTATAGGATGACATACAGATGTCGCCACTATTGACAAATCCATATGATTTTTAGGAATTACTAACCTTCAAATGATGTGTCAAAATTTCATGACAATCTGAGGTTTCATTCACAAGTTAGAGTGGTTTTAGTGACGCTATTTTTGTAATTTTGAAAACAACGAAAATATCTGAATTTGTATTAATAAAGCATTGCTTTTTAATGGGAAAAAATACCATTCAAGCAAAGCAATTGCTTAATAACTATTATTCGGACTCTATTCGGACTATTATTCGGTACAAATATCGATGACGCTGAACACTGTGGTCGCCCAAATTTAGCAGTTATTCCAGAAAACATAAAAACAGTCCACAAAATTGTTTTGACCGATCGTAAACTGAAGTTATGTGAGATAGCGCTATTTGGAGCTGCTTCAGCACAATAAAATGGATTTTTTCATGGAGTACGTGTCAATGGGTGAAACATGGGTCCATCACTACACGTCACAGTCAAATCGGCAGTCAGCGGAGTGGACAGCAACTGGCGAAAGCCGCCCAAAGCGACCAAAAACGCAAATGTCAGCTGGTAAGGTTTTGGCATCTGTATTTTGGGATGCACAAGGTATTTTATTCATTGATTACCTTGACAAATAAAGAACCATCAATAGCAAATATTATATGGCATTATTTGTCATGTGTATGGCAAATGAAGAAAAAAAGCTCTTCATCAGGATAATGCACCATGTCACAAGTCGCTCACAACATTGGCAAAATTGCAGTTTGAATTACTTTCCCATCCACCGTATTCTCCGGATCTAGCTCCAAGCGACTACTACCTGTTTGCAGACCTAAAAAGGAAGCTCCATGGAAAGAGATTTGGCTCCAATGAAGAAGTAATTGCCGAAACTGAAGTCTATTTTGAGGCCAAAGATAAATCTTGAACTTTGATACATTGAAATTTATACACCCTGTATATTTTGTTGAAAAAATACCTGTTTAGATACACCACTTAATTTAAAAAGCTTCAGAGCTTCAATAATCTCCTTCAATCATATAGTCTTTTGATAATCTTTTTTATATCTCCCACATCTACTACAATTTTTGCGTTACCACTGTAGGCAGATAAAAATTAGAAATAGTGAAAATATTGCCTGACATCTCTCTGTATGATGCACATGGCAAAAAATAAGATTTTTAGATGATATAAAAGCTTCAAAGAACAACCGAAGTTTTAAACCATCTTCCACGTCAGCAGACGACCTCGGTCAAAGATTAAGAGTCAGAGTGATCTGTGATTGACAAATAAGATATCAGCTGAAGAACTCAACGATTTTGAGGCAAGAAAATATATGAATGCTACATAACAATAACGTTTGTATTCACACCTCGATTATTCACCACTTTCTGGTAAAAAAATACAGCGAATACTATTTGGATTACATAGAATTAATCTGAAAAAACACCTTGTGACTTTTTGTTTGACAGGCAATAAAGATAAAAGATAACCAGCTACGAATTTTGAAATGGGAAACTATCATGCAAAGGAAGAAATAAATTCGCAAGTTATTGGGTCCATCTTGATTCTTCCATTCCATTCCATTCAAAAAATAAATAATACAAATATCTCTTACTAATTCACATAATGACCTACTCTGAACAAAACAAGGCTATAAGCATAAAATCGATATATTTATTACATTAATATTGTGAAGACCTTTGACACCACATGATCGCCAGTTATCTTATTTTTTCAAAATTCTATTTTATCAGCATTACACCTGATAAGCAACTAGACAAATAAAGGTGGGTAGACTACCAGAACCCCTGCCAATTCTAAAATTATCATTGCACAAAAATAAGGAAATATTTTTGCCAATACACAGATAAACCCTTCAAATGTTACTTAATCATACTTCAATAAGTTGTTTTTGAAAAAATACGAGCCAAAAGTATATTCGCGAATTTCCAGGAATAGAACATTCAATGAACTTGACCATGAAGTAAAAAAAACAGTTGGGAATTCTGTTTATTATTTTAATGCTGTAACAGATAGAGATAAGAAAGTTTAAAAAGTATATTAAAAAATGTAATGTATTTGGATTAAAAATAATTGTTCCTGTCTCCATCTTACGACCAATGACGTTAACAACTGAGGATCGGGTCACGCCATATCGTACGGATCGAAAGTACAGCGATTTTTAAACTAAATCATTAGCAGCTTTAACTCGTGAAAAAAATCCCGGCAATTTTTTTTACAAATTGCATAGCATAACAGTTCAGGATTTAAACCGAAAAATTCTAGAAAAATCGATTCGAAATCCACCTTCTTACATAACCACATAAGCAGTAATCAAAATTTTGCAAATAAAAAAAAAATAAAAAACAGTACTTCAAACTATGATCTTTTTGATTTCTTCAAGCATATATTTAAAAAAACTGTAAAAGTCTGATGAACTCTTAAGACACACGGCACGAGCAAGTAGGCCATGATAATTTTTTCTCTAAAAACGAATTACTTACATTTCTTTAATCGTATTGGATAAAATAAAGTATTTTAGGAGTTATTTTAACACTAGAGACAAGTTTTTGTTAGAAACTCGAATAAAAAGACAGCACAAAATCGAAAACGCAAATCTAGATCACCTCCCGGACCGGCAATGTTAATTTTACCATTCAGCTGGAATGAATGAGTGACAAAGATAACGTTATTTTCGTCTATCGCAGGGAAACGGTATGTTAACAGTGTTACCAGTAGAAACTCTTGTGCTTCGAAATATGTTCCACAAATGTATTTAAAAATCAATTCAATTAACTCTTTTTAAGTTGGGCCACCATGCCATAATTCAAAAAGACAGTTATTAACAGTTAAAAGACAACTATTAACATTTCAAACACTAAATAATGGGCCATCCATTCAAGAATTTCTAGGGTCTTTTAGTGTTACTCCGCTTAAGCAAAAGTTTCTAGATAGTTTCGAACTCGAGGTGATTTTTACCTGCATAGAAAATATCAAGGTGCGTAATGATTGTTTAGGGTATTTAATTTCAAACTTAAATAAAACCGAATTCAATTAAGCTCAGACGGAATACAATTAATTTAAAATTTGACTAAATATTTATTTAAATTAAATATGTATTTACCGGGGGAGGTGGTGGTGGTTCTTCATTTTTTTTCCCTCCAAATAAACCGAATCCCTTGCCGCAATCTACTTGTCGAGCCTCTATACGTTGCGTGTCATTTTTCATACTTGCATCGACTATCCGAGGACAATTATACAATTTTTCTTCGATAGGGGGTTTACACGGATTCTCCATTTTTTTAAAGAGTAACTTCTTCTACTAATTTTTTGACAACTCCATCCTAAATTTTGACGTATTTAGGTAGTCAATTGTTTAATTATCGTAGATACGGAGTAATATATTCTGGTATTTCTTATCTTACCATATTCTATAATTTTAAAACCTTTCTTTGTCATTCCTGTTAGATATTGATTAATTATTAATAAAATAAAAACCATTTAACAAAAAATACATTTAAATAAAAAACCGAAAGTTAGTTACTTTTCAATGTTTATAGTGGCTACTATGCAGCGCCTCGTCACGTGATCTGTCAGATTTGACTTTGTTGTTTTGAAATGTTTGTCTATTTTTTAAAAATTTAAATCTATTGTGCAAAATATGTCTTCGTCCTCTGAAGGTATAATAAATATAAAAGCCACAAATTGTATAATAAAATAAAAACAATTATTTGAGTATGTTTTATGTGTTTAAATCTAAATTCTAAAGCGTCTTCTGGTGTGGCATATTTTTGAATCAGTTCAAAACTTATGCTACCAAATTTGAAATAAGAATTCTTTAAAGAGTTTATATATATTTTCTAAGTACGTTTTTCAAGTCTTTATGATGCTGTTTTTATAAAAAATAAATTGTAAAAAGTACATTATTTTGTTTTTATTTAGGAGTATGTATAAATGAACAGTCTCTATTAGAAACAAATACTCTTGAAGATAATGGGGAAGTGGATAAATTAACTGAGTTATCTAATGAACTTACCTTAGATACCCAAGCAATGGAAATTGAAGGTAATTTTTATCATATTATTCAGTAATTTTTTTTCTTTTTGGTTATTTTTAAGCTTAATAGATTACTCTATATGATATCGAGTATAATATTTTTAGAACAAGAACTCATAGTTGAAGCACAAGAAGAAATAGAACATGAAGAGGAAATTGTTCAGAATGAGGCTGATATTGAGCCCCAAGAAATTGAAATTCAATCTGAAGATCAAAATGAAAGTTTGGAGGAAATGCCAGAACAAAAATATAAATTGCCGGCATCTATGCCACCATTGAGGCCCCTAAATATTGCTCCCAAACCTGAACAATTGCCGATAGCAGTAAAATCTGTTAGTGGTCAACCATTAATTTTAGTTCCTGGTCAGTTTTCCTTATTTTAGTTGATGTAATATATATCAATAGATAAGTTTTATTGTTTTGTAGGAAGTGGAACAAATCAAGCTATTAAATTAGTTAATCCTCAGGGCCAAGAAATAAATTTGGCCAATTATTCATTTAGCCGTCCTATTACCATCAAACCAACTGGTAAAACAATAAGCACTTCAGCTATAGGGCAAGGAAAACCAATAGTGATGAAAAAAATCTACACCAGTTCAGGATCAAAAGCAGTGGCTAAGCCAATATCAATTGCCAAACCTGGCCAGCAGTTTGTAGTGGTACAGAAGGCCAGTGATCAACCCCAGCAAGTGAAATTAGTGCAAACAAGTTCAGGAAATACCATTGCAGCAACACCAATCCAAAGCAAGACAATAACTTTACAGCAGGCCCAAGAGATGGGGCTTTTAAGTAATGCCAAAGTTACTCAGACTACTGGACAACAAGCAGGCTCTAAGAGAACTGTTTTAATTAACAAAAATCCTCAAAAAACTATAAAATTTGTTCAGCAAGGGAGCGCGACCCAATTGTCTCCTACCAACAACTCAAAAACAATATCTCTGACTCAGTTAAAGTCACCAACAAAAATCCTACCTGCCACCAGTATTTCTGCTGGGAAAGGAACACAAAGGTTTATTTTTAAGGGTAGTGGGGGACAGATTTTACCTGCAGGGCAACTGATCCAAGTGGCTGGAAGTCAGGGACTTGCTGGAACTCAGATTCATCAAATAAATGTACCTGGAAAAGGTGTAAGTACAATGTCAATTGTTTTTGAAATATGTCCATTTTATTCAATTTAACTTTATACACATAATGCACAAAAAAATGTTTTTTGCAATACTTGTTTTTACATACTTTGCAATATTTTGCAATACTTTGTAAAAAGCCAGCTGGAACCAACTGTGTATGCTTATTGTAAGTTGAATTCAAGCTACCCTGTTTTACTACACTCAAAGGTTTAAAGGGGATTTTTTTAATAACTCAAATATATATTCTACCAAATACTAAATTGCTTGATCAGTTCTATTGGAACCTTCTGTGGGAAACACTAAACTAGAAGAGAGTTACCACTAAACACCAAATCGCTTTTTTAAACTTTTCGACGCGCGTTTCGCTAACCATATTAGTATCATCAGGAGGTGATTCAATCCCAATCCAAATCTGAATCATCTACTGATGGTGCTCTCATGGTTAGCGAAACGTGCATTGAAAAGTTTAAAAAGTGATTTTAGTTTAGTTTAGTACTAAGTGGCTTGTTTTTAATTCCTCGACACGTGTTTTGCGAGCCATGTTAGCATCATCAAGATATGATTCATTATATATTATTAACGAGTATAATTTTTGAGCATTCATAGTCAATTAGTTGACAAATTACATCTTAAAAATAAAGTTAATGTAAGCGTGATATTGATAATTATAACAATGAATTAAATGTCATCAAACAGATCACAGTAAATAATGAATACAAACCAAATATTATATTAATATTAAACCCAAAACTATTAATTTGATAAAAAGGAATAAAACAATTTTTTTACTTTGTTATCTACCACTTTTATTTTTAATCAAAATTTGTGTGACTATAGTTTCGTAAAACGACTTTACATTCTCAAACACTAATTTAAAACTAAGGTTTTACAGCTGTTTATTTATTCTATGTACCTAATTTTTTTACTTTTATTGGGGTTAATTTTTTACAATATTTTAAATAGTGGGGAATTTCGGAGATCCGTCTAATCGTTTAATAGTTGTCTAGACTATTATTTTATTAGTTTATTATTTTGTTTGGATATTGAAAGGTGCAGAAAATTTATGGTTTTATTTTGTTCTTCTAGTGTAAATTTTATTTTTGGATGGATACTATTTAAATGCTTTAATGTTCCTTCTATTTGTCTGTCATTTCCGGTATAATAAACCAAAATGTCGTCTACATATCTAAACCAAAACAATATATTTTTTGCTTTATCCGTTTTTAAAAAATTATGTTCCAAGTTTGACATAAACAGTTCTGAAAATAGGTTTGTTCTAGCAAAGATTTCAAACGGTTCCAAACCATCCGGAGTTTGTGCAGATGATCCAAACATTCGCATACATTCGCCTGCGCAAACTCCGGACGATTGAAACCGTTTGAAATCTTTGCTAGAACAAACCTAATAAAGGGCTTAGTGGGGAAACCCATTGCTAGACCGCTGTTTTGTTTGTAAAAAACGTTATTAAATTCAAAATAATTTTCATTAATGCATAAGTTAAAGAGTTCTAAAATATGTTGCTTAATAATTGGATTGATGTTATTTTTTATGAGTAAATTATCTATTAATAGTAGACAGTCTTTGTTCGGAATATTCGGGAACACGTTGCTAACGTCAAAGGATGCTAGAAACCCGTTTTTAGGAGTAGATAGTTTGCTAAGCTTTTTTGTAAGGTCCACCGAGTTTTTTATTGGCTGTTTTGGCGAGAAATTCGTTATGTTTTTGAAGATTTTATTTAATAGAATTAAAGCATTTAAATAGTATCCATCCAAAAATAAAATTTACACTAGAAGAAGAACAAACTCAAACCATACATTTTCTGGATCTTTCAATACCCAAACAAAATAATAAACTAGAATTTAATATCTATAGAAAACCCACATACTCAGATATAGCAATTAGAAATCAATCAATCCACCTCATTACACATAAATATGCTGCATATAAATCTATGATCCACTGAGCTTTCTCACAATTCCACTATCTGAAAATAATAGAAAAATAGAACTGCAAAAAATAAAACTAACAGCACAAAATAACGGCTTCAAAGAAAAAGAAATTAGCTACATAATAAATAAAAAATGGAAACAATTACTAATTCATCAAGTATATCAAGTAAAACAAACAAATGATAAAAAGTACTGTAAAATTTCATATTTCGGTCCAATTTCAGAACAAATAGTTCGCTCTTTGAGGAAACATAATTTGCAAATAGCGTTTAAAACCACCTAGTCAACCAGTAAATTCATTTTTAATGCCAAAGATAAAACATCAGCAAATACAAAATTTGGAGTTTATATGTTAAGTTGCAACGAGTGCAGTAGCTGCTATGTTGGATAAACCGGCAGAAATTTTCAGACCAGATACAAAGAACATAAATCTGCATACATATTAAAGAAACAACATTGTAATTTTGCGAACCATTTCACAGATACCGGACATATATTTCCCGAGATTACAAATTTGAAAATTTTACATACCGCGCCCAAAAGCAAAGAAATAAACATTTTAGAAGACGGATCTCCGAAATTCCCCACTATTTCAAATATTGTAAAAAATTAACCCTAATAAAAGTAAAAATTAGGTACATAGAATAGATAAACAGCTGTAAAACCTTAGTTTTAAAATAGTGTTTGACAATGTAAAATCGTTCTACGAAATTATAGTCACACAAATTTTGTTTGAAAATAAAAGTGATAGATATCAAAGTAAAAAAATTGTTTTATTCCTTTTTAAAAAATGAACTATCACAAAGTAACGGACAAATCAATCAATAATATTAATTTGATATATCCTGTCAATAATATCAAAAATAACGCATACAGAACAATTGCATATATACAGAAAAAGTAATCAAATTAGCTTTCAAAACAAATAATAGTCTAGGACGCCGCATTTTAAACAATAAAAGTGAAACGAAAAAACTTTATAAATCAAGAGTTTACTTAATTGAGTGCAATTAAGTGTCTAAAAGCACAAAAGCGGTTCAGGTCCGAAAGCACAAACAAGAGCGAAAGAAAAATATTGGGTCCCTTTTTTTTTAATGTAGTTTTCATATTTGAAAAAGACCCCGTGTGTTCAAAGAATCAATGCAAGTTTTAAATATAGTTGAAATTCATATATAAATCTGAGTTCGTTTAAGATGATTCAATTTCCTGATGATGAATCGTCTAGATTGAGTCATCTCCTAATGATAGAGGTAAATCTCTTTGAGTTTTTCTCACCAGAGATTCCCATACAAGTATTTTTTTTGTTTATTTAGATTGTTTAATGATTTATTCCAGACCCAATATATCAAATTGGTAGCTGCTACTTCCGCAGAACAAACTAACTCAGCTGTTACTGTTATCAACACGGTAAAAAATACAACAAATTCAGCTATTGTTACCTCTTCTGCTATAGATGTAAAGGTGATAGGACATTACTTGTTCCTTTTCAATTATTAACGTTCAAATTATTACAGCCTATAATAACTGCTAGTAAATTGGTGGCGAAACCGTTAACCGCAAGTTCTAAACCTGCTCAGGTGATTATGGTACCTGCGGGTTATATACCGGCCAATTTGTCTCAGGTAATAAACTGATCAGAACTAAGAATTAAGCGATCATAAAATATTAATAAGCAGGTATCGAAAATTGCCATTCCTGCTATGAAACAACCAACCGCCCAAATTAAACAAACAACACTGGCGGCTTCAATACCCAAACCTCCAGTACCGGTAACATCACGTAAGTATGTTTGAAGTTGCAACTTGAAAGTTATGAGTCTTTTAAAGAGTATATATAGGATGCGTCACCAAATGTTTGCATGTGTTTATGGGGAATCCTCTATAGAATATTAATTAGATCTGACAATCTTTAGCTTGAATTACTGCATCAATTGTCTTCCTGAAGTGCTTGTATGCCTTCTGTAGCACCTATTTATCTACATTCTGCTTCTGTAGTGGTCTATAGAGATGTTTCGACTTGCTGGGAACCCTTTCAACAACACTTCATACACAGTATTGGGTTGATGCCAAAGTTCGTCTCGTTTTTGGCGTTAGGTGGCATTGCATTACAAAATTGAAATGTTATCTACTTCACACATGTAAACTTTTTAAAACATTTCTTTGGTTCAGGTTGGCTCCCCTCACTATTCTTTCAAATACTAAATTGAAAATTATGGGGAACAGAATGTCATATCACAACGCCTCCTGTCATTTCAAAAGATGCAGACAGGTCATTACCAATTTTGTATCTGCCTATGATATTTGTCATTGTTACTTAGATTATATTTCTCATTTTCTCTGGAATGTCTATATTTGCCAACGTTATGTTATGTTATTTGCTATGCTGTTATATGCTTGTTTGTAGTCCACGGTGGAGGTCTATATTATACTGCCAGCATTTTTCCAGAATTTACCTGATTGTAAAAATGTGATCTATTGTAAAAATGTGATCTGTGATCTATTATAAACGAAGACGAATTTCAATAATTTTCCAAATTCTAGCGACTTTAGAAAACAACATCTCTCCAACAACCACCACTTCACCGACCAGCAATGAAAATGCACCAAATGCGAATGGTATAAGACCTCGGAAACCGTGCAACTGCACAAAATCCCAATGCCTGAAACTTTACTGCGACTGCTTTGCCAACGGAGAATTCTGCTACCTTTGCAACTGTCTGAACTGCTTCAACAACCTGGACAACGAAGAAACAAGGAACATGGCGATAAAAGCGTGCTTGGAAAGGAATCCTAATGCTTTTAGGTCAGTTTAACACGAAGTTTGGATTCTTCACTTTGACATATTGGGGTGTTTGTTGCAGGCCAAAAATAGGAAAAGCGAAAGACAATACTGGCGATGTTTTAAGAAAACATACCAAAGGATGTAACTGCAAACGATCAGGGTGTTTGAAAAATTACTGCGAATGTTATGAGGTAAGTGTGAGATAGGAGGAATAAATTCCTGATGTCTTAACGACGTTCTGATCGGCGTTGATCTTCTGCAGGCGAAGATCGCATGTTCAAGTAATTGCAAGTGTGTAAGCTGTCGAAATGTAGAGGATACGTTGGAGAAAAAGACTTTAGAAACGACTTCAAGCACTCAGAGAATCAGCGATCAGATGCTAGCTCAAAAGGTGTACAGGAAAATTTTGCCTTATTACAAAGATTCAGAGTATGTGTCACCCAATCGAACAAAGCGTCTTTCAAATTCAAGGTAAGCATAATTATCTTCGTTTTCATCATAATTTTTGGTAGTATCTCACTAACCATGTTAGTATCACCAGATACAATAATTTGAATGAATCTTCTTGATTCGTGGCCCCTACGTTTCATCTGATGCAGAACTTATTTGGTTCAGAATTTTGTGCGGCCGCATGGTTAGTTTAAAGCGCCATCTTTCAGCTATAAAACAAAGTATATGAGGCTAGTGTGAATATAAGTTGAAAAATCTGGTGTAGACGCGATGTCGTTCGAAAAGCAACATTTGAGGCAATAGAAATTTTGTTTTAATTGATAAAAAAAATGCAAAACGATTTGTTGGGTCCTCTATGAACTCACATCTGGGAATAAGTAGCCGCATTGATGTTATTGTGTCATTACTGTTCAGATGCACACCTAAAGGTGTTGCTGTGTATATGGTGGGGGCAGCTGGGCTTTGTGCATTATGACTTACTCCAGTCTGGTCAAACGGTCACTGCTGACCATTATCAGCAACAGCGACTGATTCGTAATAGTGACGTTTTAGATGAAAAAGGCCCTATACAATCTATATACAGCTAAAAGGACTCTAGAAGCTATTTTCGCGTTAGGCCGGGAGATTTTACCACACCCGCCGTATTCTTCACAGTTGACCTGTTCGAATTTTCATCACTTACGATTCCTGCAACATTCCCTGATTGATAGCCACTTCACGTCTCTTGAGGAAGACGAAACAAGCCTTAATAATTGTATCGCATTAAGTTTTTTTCAATCTGGAATTTGACAGTTACCTGAAAGTGGCGATAGTATAGATGGATAGAAAGTGAGGGAAATTCATTGGAATACTAAGTTTTTTTTTTCTTAAATAATTGTCAAAGGTAGTCAAAAAAGGCCGAGAATTAAGTTCAGAACCTAATAATTCAATTAAAAAACTGACGGTATATGATACATGATGTAGGGTTGCTATTTATTTATCCGGAATTGGCAACAATGGTGTTCAATTCTTGTGTTGGAACCTTTGGTGTGAAATACTAAACTTGAAGAGATTTACCACTAAACACCAAAACGCTTTTTTGAACTGTTCGACGCACGTTTCGCTAACCAGGTTAGCATCATCAGGAGATGATTTAATCTAGAGAGGCTTTAATCTGGAGATTAAATCATCTCCTGATTATGCTAACATGGTTAGCGAAACGTGCGTCGAGCAGTTCAAAAAAGCGTTTTGGTGTTTAGTGGTAAATCTCTTCAAGTTTAACAATGGTGTTGCTAAGCGCCATCTGACATATACATCGTAAAGTTTGACATTGTTGACTGTATACGTACTCGTAACGTTTTGTCATACGGACGCTATTTGTATTGTTTAGTGACTTGAAAATTTCATCTCTCTCAGAAAATGGAATTAACTCGTGAGAATTTTCGTGCTATACTTTATTACGACTTTCGACGTGGATTATCTCAACAACAGTGCATCGATCATTCTAAAACCACTGTATATCACTGGTTTAGTGAATTCATTCGTGGCCGTCGTTTGCTCACGGACGAATTTAAAGAAGGTCGTCCAAAATCGGTTGTTGTACCGATCGGTTGTTGTAAAATGATAAAGCAAGATCGTCATGTGATATACCGTGAAATTAAGGCAATTACTATGAGAAGCATACACAAGATTTTACATGAACATTTAGCCGTGAAAAAGATTTGCGCACGTTGGATTCCGCCTAATTTGATAATCGCTCAAAAAAAGGCTCGTGTCGATTGGTGTCAAGAAATGCTCAAAAAATACAATCGTGGTGCGTTAAAAACTCTACACATCTTCAAGATTCGTCACCTACTCTTGAATTTTTGCGTATGAATCCGAAAGTAAACAGCAGTATGGGTCTTTAAAATGAGTCAAACCCAACAAATTTGTTTGCACAAGAAGCATTTGGAAGCAAAAGGTCGCCTGTTTGTTGGGATAAATGGGCATATTGCTATAGTTCCACTAGATAATCGTAGAACGGTTAGTTATGAATGGTACACAACCATTTGTTTGCCAGAAGCCTTTGAAGAAATAAGAAAAGTCTTCATCATGACAACGCGAGTTACGACACATCGTACCGAACAACTCAATATTTGACCCGTTAAAACGTCGAATTGATCCGCCGTACAGTCCTGATTTGGCACCCAATGATTTCTTTTCCGTTCCCGTCCGTGAAGAATAAACTACCAGTCAACGATTTTCGAAGCCAGAAGAAGCGGTTGATGCGTTCAAAATGCATGTTTTGGAGATACCTCAATCGGAATGGAAAAAGTACTATGAAAATTAATTTAAACGTATACAAAATTATTTTATCGCGAAGAATATTGTGAAAAACAATAAAAGCATTTTCAATGATAAATATTTGTTTTTCTTTATTATTTCGGATACATAAATAGCAACCAATAGTATTTACGAAATATACAATTAACGAATTTGGATCCATTCTTCTTTGAACTTTGGTTGTGGAGAAGAACGTTGAAAAACGAATGGTCTGCGAAGCTACTTGAAGAAATAAACCAACTGGCAGGATCGAAGAAAGTAGAAAAAATAGCTGTGAAAATACTCGTAAAAAATAAACCAAAGAGATCACTGAAACCATATTTAAATGATGGCACTAAAAATATCAGAATATCAGATAATATCAGAATAAAGAATCAGAAAAGCTAGGAATCATGAATAAGTATTTCATAGAGTCATACTGTAAAGAGGACAGTTGGGGAAACAGTCACATTGCTATGCGTATATCAGAAGTAAATGGTTTATTAGTAACACATTGAAGGAGACATGTCCCAAAACCGACAAAGAATGTGAAAAGAACCTTAATAAGTTGAAAATGATCTCTTGATGTTAATATCGTTAGCAAAACGCGCGTTGCTTAAAAATGATTTGATGATCACTAAACACCAAATCACTTTTTTTAATTCCTGGGCGTGCGTTTCGCTAACCATGTTAGCATGCATCATCAGGAGATGATTCAGGTTGAATCACATCTACTGATGATTAGCGTGCTGACACACAAGTGACTTGGTGTTTAGTGGTATCTTTTGAAGTTTAGTGTTTCGCACTAAAGATTCCAACAGAAAAATTAAACCAACTATTCTACCAGGTGTGGCGGTTAATACTTCTTATTTTTTTAAGAGATGGCGCTGCGGCGATAGTAACTTTCACAACGCCATTGATATTTAAACGATTCCGAGTTGGCCTCATATTTTTTTCGTGGTAAACATGTCGACTTTCGAGCTAAATGAAGAGCGTTTGCAGCACGTACTGCTTTTCTTGTTCAGTCAAAAGAAAAACGTGAATGAAAACTGTCGTATACTTGTGCAAATTTACGGTGACAATGTCTCATTGCAAGACGCTTGTGGGCGTTGGTTTAGACAATTCAAAAGTGGTGATATTGACTTGAAAGACAAAGAACACTCAGATCATGCAAACTCAACAACAAATGGCAGAGAGGTTAAATGTTGGTCGCCGAATCATTTGTAATCGTCTGCATGTCACGGGAAAGATCTAGAGAGCAGGAAAAAAGGTAGCACACCAGTTGAATGACAGACAGATGGAAAAAAGTTTTGCTTTCTCACCATGAAAGAAACACTTTTTTGCATCGGATCGTGATTGGAGGCGAAAAATGGATATATTTCGAAGACCCAAAACACAGAAAATCATGGATTGACTCAGGACAACCATCAACATCGACCGCAAGACCAAATCACTTTGGAAAGAAGATAATGCTGTGCATTTGGTGGGATCAGAAGGGTGTCGTGTACTGTGAGCTTCTGAAACCAGATTAAACAATTAATACAGTTCGCTACCGTCAACAAATGATTAATTTGAACCATGCATTGATCTAAAAGTGACCAAAATGGGCCACAAGACACGGAAAAGTGATTTTGTAGCACAACAACGCCCCATCGCACAAAGCGAAAGCGGTCAGAGATGTTTCTGCATTTGGCTGGGGGATCAGACTTGGCCCCATCTGACTACCACTTTGTTTTCATCGATGTCTCACGCACTTTCCGTTAAACACTTCAACAATTACGAAGATGCCGAAAAATGGCTGATGACCGAACCGCCTCAAAAGGTGTGCAGTTTTTCTGTGAGGGCATGCACAAATTACCAAAGAGATGGGAAAATGTGCAGCTAGCTATGGCGCTTACTATGAATAAACCGTGTTTTACCTTTCTCCTAAATTAAACGTGTTTTTAAAGAAAAAAATAAGAATTATTAATCATCTCACCTGGTAAAAGAATATACGGAATTAGCTCTGGTAAACTTTTAGGAAACAAACCATCAGTTTTATAACGGACGACGTAATCGAAGCCACCTGTCAGTGTTTGCTGACAATATCAGAAGACGCTTATTCAAACATGCAAGATGAAGAGTTAACTAAACGGCAAATCATTGAAGAATTCGGGGAATGCCTCACCGAAATCATTCATTATTCTTTGAACCGTAATGTCAGCTAAAATAAATGCAACTTTACCTGTTGTGGTATTGAATTATATATATTTTTTTCTTGTATAAGGCGAATTATCATGAGCTATCTTTTTATATACTGTGTATATATGTATATAATACATTTTTCTAAGTGGTTTTTCGACACAAGTCTAATCGCTCATGATGAATCGTTTTATATTTCATATTCTATAGGTCAAAAGTTTGGATATAACAGGAGGTATAGTAGAGAAATTTGTCGGGTTGTGTTAGCTCTGAAATAAATGGTAAGTGGTTCAGTTTGTTTACCTTTATGTAGTATGTTACAGAATTCCTTCATATCTTTTTTTCTACGGTAGTTTACTACAGTTCATTTGATTAGACTTTATTTATTTAAAATGGAAGATTAATGGGGTTGTTTTGTGTTTATAAAATACACTCTGACAAAATCATAAGCCACCTCCATGTTTATTGTCAATTTTTAATTTTTACACGAAAAATCTAAAAAAAACAAACAATTTCATCCCCGCAAAACTATAGATGCTTCTTTTTTTATTACTTCTCAATGTAATAGGGGAGCCCATGAGGCTAAATGGGGATTTACTTGGGCGTCATGGGGACCTATTGAATTTTGATAATTAGGTGGTAAGAAAAATAAAAGATGATTTAATTTTTTCTCTTTTAGCGGTGGGGGAGGCATCTACAGGTTCTCAAAAATGTAAAAAAAAAACAATTACATGGAAATACTTGAGCGTGTCAGATATTGATGGTTTAGGTCCCTCAATATGCCTCTGATAACAAACTTATATTAATCTGCCAGTTTTCATGGTGGGGGCGGCCATACGGAAGGGTGGAAAATGGGGAAAAAAATATTCCAGCGCGTCAGCTATTCAGAGGGGATGTTAAGTGAACTCTAATAATGCTCCTATTCAAAAGACTGACGATTCGGAAGTGACGCAAGTTCGTAGCAAATTTTTGAAAATTAAAAAAAAACGCCATATTGAAATACTCGATTCAGCTTGATGTCCCACTGGTACTAACCAAAAATCTGATGATTATTTTGAGGGGTATTTTTAATCTGACAGTTCAAAAAAAATATATTTTTTTTAATTTCAATAACCAAATGTGATAAATGAAAGCACGAAAAATTATGAAGAAAAAATATGAAAATTAAATATAACTCTTAAAAATATTTGTTCTCAATCTTCATCTTTATCCGAGGAATCTTCATTGTCGTACTGCAAACCGTTGTCATTTTCAACTGCAGTTTCCACATCTATAACAGGAAATAATATAACACTTGACAATATTCTATTAATTTCATGAAAAGCTTGTTATTAAAGTATTGAAAAGAAATATATCTAAACCAGAAGTATCCCCAATAATAACTCATGACAATATCTTGATAGGCTTCAGATAATTGCTAACGAACAAAGTCATCTCTAATTTTCCATCAACATTTGCCCATCCGTAATCCGTTGGTGACATGTTACTGATATTTTGATGGTGTGCATTTCTTCACAAGCACGCAATATATTTTGTTTGCAATAAGTGCTGCGTTAACTCTGATTGGCAAGGTGGTAAGCAACAAGCATCGTAATTGCGAACATTCAATGAAAAGAACTGTGATGTATCCGACACCTCATATGTTTTATTGAAAATTATAATGCGAGCTTGGTTGACATCAGCCAATTTTTTCAAGCCATACAAGTGGCAGATAGAAGATTTAATGATATCAAAAGAATCATCAATATTAGAATCCTCTGATCCTAAATCTGCCAATGTCTTCTGAAAAACCTAATTCAAAAATAACGTATTGTTTGCACAGAAAACACACTTCATATTATTATTACTCTTCTTTGCAACAGATATTAAACTCACAAAATTTTATTCACAAAACTAATTTTAAAACACAAACAAGCCAGAGCGTTGTACATATAACACGAACGCGTTGCTTTGTGATCAGCTGTAATGGCGTCATGGCGACGGGAAGCAATGTGGGGATGGTGCAAGAGAGTCAGAAATTGGGAAAAAGCGAAAGAGACAGAGAGGCGCGGAGTGGGGCATATATGCTTTACTACAGCTGCACGCGCTTAACTTTTTTACACGATTTTTGCTACTTCGGCTTGCGAAAAGCGGCAGATTATATGATTTCCGTTATCCTCGCATTATTTCCTGCAATATAAAAAAAAAATCAACCGCGCTCGAGAATGTCAAGACGACATTTTTTTACAAGTTTATGACCCTTCCACTCGCTTACGTTACGTTCAAATTGTCAGATTATTGAAATATACACTGTTCAGCAAGTAATTAACCCACCTTATCTTAATCTGACACGCTTGAGTATTTCTGAAGATCAATTTTGTTTACTATTCTGATGGGCTGCCTTAGACGCACGACACTATATAAAGGGCCTCTATTTGGTGGAGGTACTCCACAGGATGCAAGGAATCCCTCCTTATGTTAATCTGCCGCGCTGGAGTAAATGCCAAAATCTCCTCTTGACTCCCCTACATGTAACCTCTGAAAAAAGTTTCTTATGTATTTTATTAACTTTTACCATTCTTCCAATATGTAGTCTTTGAGGACCTGAATATTATACTTGAAGAGATTTACCACTAAACACCAAGTTACTTTTATTTAACTTCTCGACGCGCATTTTGCTAACCAAGTTAGCATCATCAGGAGTCCAGAATGTTGTAAACTGCTCAGTTAAGTTAAAAAAATTTTTGCTCAAAGGAGTTGTATAAACAAGTGCTTTGTCCTGCGGAAAAACGATATGACCTCTTGTTAATTCTGTGCCTTTTTCAACGATGGATCCTTTTATTATATCAATATATTTTTTTGCGTTCATTTACGATCAAGCAAAGTTTATTTAAGATTTTCCATAATATCCCATTCAAACCCAAATCGTAATTCCGCCTCCACCCATTGGACGTCGACTTAATTTAATTTACACTTTCTTTAAGTCATGGAAATAATACTAGAAACCGATAGGTCCGTTCAAATTAAACAGTTTTTTTACTTCTTTTCTTTGCTAAAAAAACGTTTCCTGTCCGCTTTGCGCATCTTGGAAAGGAGCAGTTTTTCTTGAGATTTATTCGGTTCAAATTGCGGGCTCTTTGAGGAATTCGTTGAACGTTACGTACGTTAGTTTTTTCTCCCATTTGTTCTACGATTACCGTTGTAGTGTTCATATGCTAAAAAGTGCAATACCTCAAATTTTTTTAAGCAAAATAATCACCGCAATTTCGACAATTTAATTATTAATAGTTAATATTTAAACAAATAAAATAAAACCGACACTGGCAATGACGAACTTGATCCGAGCAAATTAAAACTAATTGGAAAACTGAGAGGTGGCCTATACTTTTGACACTCGTAAATATTTACGTTTATGCAAAAACTATAAACAAATGATTAAACAAAACGAATAGTAGATATTCTAACGTATATCCGCATTTGAAATAGAATTAAAGGTGTTTTGATAAATAAAAAACATTTGCAAAAATGGGGGTGGCCTATAGTTTTGTCAGGGAGTGTAGTCAAACTGAAGAAAATTATTATATGTAGCTTGTATTTTAGTTCAATCTTCTATGAGTTATCTAAGTTGATCTTTAGACTCTTACTGATATTAAGAGAACTTTATTTCCCACGTCCTCTAATTGACTCATGGAAGGGTAGGAAGTGTGGTATTTTAGTAGTAAGAGTAAGTAACCGAGACCAGAGATTGCCAACATTTTTAATGTGTTGAGCTACTTTAATAATATATTCAAATAGAGTCTAAACTTGTTTAATGCAATAATGGAAACACATTTTCGACGTACAAGAGCTATTTTACTATAACTATAGTATACATTATATGTGTACATGTTATGTAATGACCTACGGAAATTGTCCACGCGCGAGCTACCGGTAACTCACGATCGACCCCTGATCTAGACCATCCTTGGAGCGTTATATGGTATAATGACCCGCACTAGAATTTGAATCTTTGTGGGTCAGAAGATATATCCAAACTTTTGGCTAGTAGTAATATAACAGAAATATTTTATTTATAAAAGTCGGATGATGAAATATTTATAGTCTTTTTATGAATTATTTTCTTTTATATGTATATCTATTGTTTTGACCATGTATTATTTGAAGAGAGAGTAATATAAATAATATATTAATTTTGTAGTATTTTATTTCATTAAATAAACATTCTAATTTTACAATAAAATAATGGTAAGAAAAAATAAAAAAAAAATCCACTATTAAATGTAAAATAATAATTTAACAACCTTAAGTAAACTCAACAAAATTTACCATTAAACAACCATGAAGATCAAATCATTCCCTGATAATGCTAACATGGTTAGGGAAACGCGCATCAAGAATATTTTAAAAAGTCATTTGGTGTTTACTGGTAAATTTCTTGACGTTTGCTGTTGTACACCAAAGGTTTCAATAGGCATTTTGATAACCTTAAGGTTATATTGATCTGTTTTAAACTCACAATCAACCAAACAACAAAGTCTTCAATCGGTACATATATATTATAAAAAATTGCATTCAAAATATTTACCTTAACGAAGAAAATTACTCAAAAATACTTTTAAATATGTCGCTTATTCATCCTAAAATAACGCCCAAAAACATTTCTCGTTTCCCACACGAGTGGTCTAAAAAGAAACCGGACTAATTATGAAGAGTCATAATATATACGTTGGCACGTTATTGTATCGATCAACAATAATATATGATCGCTGTATCCAATCCCGATCGAGTGCCTTGTAATCTATTATGAGTGATCGCTCGAAAATATCAATTCCTGATCCAATTCCTTATGATTATTTTTATTCTCTACGATAAAGATTCTGACAAAAAGTTTGTTATAAAGCCATACTTGAGATTAAGACAGTCTTAACAGCAGTACTGAATACTACAATACTACAGAGAAGAGTTTACTTCAAATAAACCAAAACCAGTCTTAAGATGTGGATGATTTTTTCCTCATAGTAATAGAATGAGACATAACTTTGTTTCTCTTTCAAATAAACTTGCTTTTTTTAATATTTTTGCAGTTTTTCTCTTCCTAGAGTCAAATAAGTTTGATTTCTTTATAGACAACTTGTATAGAACTAAAAAAAAAACCGCCTTTATATTTATAAAAGGATTTTTTCAACAAGGAGTTATTTGAAAAATTGATTTAAACAAAATGTTTTCTTTAAGGATCGTTTATTCAGTTTTAAAAATGAATTTTTGTTAATTTATAAATTGATATCTCCAGACCATAAATTACCTCGAACTTTTTTAGAGTGTACTTGCCCCATATACTGCAATATTATTTGATTACTTACACTTATAAATTATACCTTTGAATGGCATTTGCTTCTACTTCATGAAAATTAATCACAAATGTTTTATTAAAGCCTTTTCTTGTTTAATTTCCACTATATTATATTTCAATCAATTACTTCAATATATATATCAATTACAAATTGACGCGTTTTACTAAAACTATAGCTTCGTCAGAATGATATTGACAAATGACATTTGAAAACATTCTGATAAAGCTGTAGTGTTAGCCAGACTTCAAATAAAAATAAACGTCAAATAAAAGTAAACATCAAACGCAAATAAACGTCAGTTAAAAATTAAGGTCAAATAAAAATATCTCGTGACTTTTAATGAGACCTTTATTCGAAATTTCACTTGGTCTAATATTTCAATAAATAGAAACAATTGAAATATTAAACCAAGAAACAATTCAGTTTCTTATATTTTTTAAAAATTGTACTAACTTAGCTGTCAAAAAAAACTTCTTGTTGAAAAACCTTTTATATATTACTCGAAAAATCATTATATGTTTCACCTACAAAATTATATAATATATAATTCAATCATTCTCTGACGTTTTCTTATGAACCCTATTAACATGCCTTATTAAATAGGCCTGTTTGGCAAATGCTTTGTCACAATCTTTGCATTCGAATCCTTTCTTGTTGTGAGTCTGCATATGTTGAGAATACTGATTCTTATTTGTAAAAGTCATCTCACATTCGTTACATGAAATGCCGCAGTCTGATATATGGGTAAGTTGATGTGCTGTTAGATAACTTTTTACAGTAAAACGTTTTAAACAAATTTCACATACATATGGCCTGAGTCCTGAATGGCCACGCTTGTGTGTATTTAAACTTGACTTTTGAGTAAATCTCTTCTTACAAATGTCACATTCATATGGCTTTTCCCCTGTATGGACTCTCATGTGTACCTAAAGATATATACAATTTAAAAAGTAAATAGTATTATTCATGTTTTAAGTTACCTCTAAATATGGTTTTCTGCAGAAAGCTGCATCACAACTTGTACAGATATAAGGTTTGCTGTTTGAATGTTGTTTCATGTGAACATAATAACTAGACGGTGATGACAAGGTTTTATGGCATAACTTACACACTTGACTTTTTCCTTTTTTTGTTTTTGAATCATCTTCATTGTGTTCTCCCTAAAATATCTTCAATGGAGAACCATTCTTTAAGAATGAAACTATATCTTAAATTTAATAAGCACTTGGATAAATCAAATTTTGATCCATAACATGCTGATCTCTCATCGAACATACAGTACAGCTTATTTACCAAGTCTTTTGTATCCTCTTGTTCATCATATGAAGCTTCTGGGGCAATGTATCCTTCGTGATAGGTTCGTTGAGCATTACTATCTTCATCATTCGACATATAATAATGCACTGGTTCTAATTTAACAGCATCAAAAATGTTATGCCTAAGATGCTGGAACATCTTTAGGTTTTGTTTTGTGAAAGTTAAGAACGCAATTCTGAATAGTTATAGATGTGACTTTTAGTTAAAATAATACAAAATTCCTTAAATGCGATCAAAAATTTGTATTTTACACTAGAAACATATAAACAATGTATATCTCCATAAATAAATATTATTTTGAGATGTTGACAGTTGACTTTTATATTTTTCTTCTTTTAGTAAAAGTCATAGTTAAAGTTGCCAAATACAAAATAATCCTGTGTTTAACTTACTATTGTTTATAGCAGAGACATTAAAAGCAAATTCCGATTATATAAAAGACAATAATTTTCAATAAGATAACAGTTTATTGTTGATTTAGAATACAAAGTTCTAAAATTGGATATTTATTATAAGATATGGCAATGTAGCGGTCTGCGTCATATTAGGCAACTAGTAATTCCACATTATCTTGGCTTTCACATGGACATTGTGGTTATAAATCTTGTAAGACAATTTATGAGAAGAGTTTTTTTATTGAATATTGTGATAAAAATCAACTCAAAATGAGTACCATTCTGGAAAAAATTGCCGCTATTGAAGCGGAAGTAAGTCTAAACATACTATTGCAAATTCAATTTGTTCTAACCTATAATCTTATTTTTAGATGGCTAGAACACAAAAAAATAAGGCCACTGCAGGACATTTAGGTCTTTTAAAGGCAAGATTGGCTAAATTAAGACGAGAACTTATCACTCCTAAAGGAGGCGGTGGCGGAACTGGAGAAGGTACATTTAAAAGTACATCATTATGTTGGTTTCATCTAGTTGGCAATTGCAGGATTCGATGTTGCCAAAACTGGTGATGCTAGAGTAGGTTTTGTCGGGTTTCCTTCAGTGGGAAAGTCAACGTTGCTAAGTAATCTTGCTGGAGTTTACTCAGAAGTTGCAGCATATGAATTCACAACTTTAACAACTGTTCCTGGTTGTATTAAATATAAAGGTGCTAAAATTCAGGTAATTTTCAATATATATCAAGTTTATTCAGGAAGCTAAACAACAAATCTTTTTAGTTGTTAGATTTACCAGGAATTATTGAAGGTGCTAAAGATGGTAAAGGTAGAGGTCGCCAGGTAATAGCTGTAGCTAGGACATGCAGTCTTGTGTTCTTATGTCTGGATGTTTTAAAACCACTAGTTCATAAAAAACTCATTGAACACGAATTGGAAGGTTTTGGGTTGAGATTAAACAAACAACCACCCAACATTTATTTTAAAAAGAAAGATAAAGGAGGTATTAATCTAAATTGTATGGTAAGTAAATGTAATAATATTTTAATGGGTTTTATAAGAGAGTTGTGTTTTAAGGTACCACAATCAGAACTCGATTCAGATACAGTTAAAACTATACTATCTGAATATAAAATTCATAATGCAGATGTAACTTTGAAGTATGATGCAACCAGTGATGATTTAATTGATGTGATTGAAGGAAATAGAATATATGTGCCTTGCATTTATATTCTTAATAAAATTGGTTAGTAGAAGTTGTAATGTTAGTGATTACTTCAAATTTTCACTTTTTAGATCAAATCAGTATTGAAGAACTTGATGTTATTTATAAAATTCCTCATTGTGTCCCGATCTCAGCTCATCATAGGTGGAACTTTGATGATCTTCTAGAGAAAATGTGGGAATATTTAAAATTAGTGAGAATGTATGGAGATATTGATCTTTTGAAGCAATGGACTTATTGAATGTTTTTTTTGTTGTATAGTTATACCAAGCCTAAAGGACAATTACCAGACTATAATTCTCCAATTGTTTTGCATTCAGAGCACACTTCTGTAGAAGATTTTTGCAATAAACTACATAGAAGCATTGCCAAAGAGTTTAAATAGTAAGTAATTTTTTTTATGTAATTTCAAGTACTATTTGATGTTTTTTATTATAGTGCTTTGGTATGGGGCTCGTCAGTGAAACATCAGCCACAAAAAGTAGGCCTTGATCACATTTTAGCTGACGAAGACGTTGTTCAGATTGTTAAGAAGGTTTGATTTTTATTTATTTCAATATTATAAATATCATTTTTCAATTCTATGATAATAAATTTTATTTCTTGTAACCGTGTTATTTCTGTATAGCTCCCGTAAAAGAAATATTACTCAGTTTTTTTTTATATACAAATGATTACATTTTCAATAAACATTTTTTTACTTTTTCAAGTGTTTTTTTATTTTACTCAAGTGCCCTATTTGTCATTTTCCTAGACAATTTTTTCCCATTTAAAGTTCTTTGTACAGACAGAAACAAATGGTAAATTCAATGGCGTAACATTGAAGAAGTATGTCCTTTCCTTCTCTAGCTACTTTCATTTTGCGCCCTAAACTCCCTAACCCTCCTTGTCACGCCAAACAGATGTCATGGTTTTCTTGAGATGGAAATCTTACTTAATTCTCGGCTTTGGCCTGTCTCCTGTCACCCACTTCTTTGATTTATATTGATGTAGATACACCATTTCTCATCTGCCGTGATGATTCTGTACAAGAATCGTTACTTTTGATGGCGTGTTGCTAGGTGTCGGGTTGTGTTCTGTGTTAAGCGATCTTTGTAGCAGCGATCTTTGTAGCAGCGATTTTCTTGCTGTCATCGGTTAGTTGGTGTAGATCCACCTAGTTTTTGAGTAAATCCTATAGATTGAAGATGTCGGGAGATTATCGCAGTTTGACGCTCGTCCTTCAAAAGCATTTTAATATGGCCCTGGTCAAAGTCGGAAGGGTGACCGGTTCGGGGCATATCGTCCAAATGGAAGCTAACCTCAGTCAACACCCCCCTCTAATTAGCAATTCTTGCTTTGTACTTAATCTTCAGCTTTGGAATGACCTACTGGCTGACTGTCTGACATGGAATATCTCTCAGAAGGTGTCCGGCTTTTGCTAGCTTCAAATAGGGATGAGTGAGCGAAGAATTTCATACTCTTGCTTTTGAAATGAATGACACAAACTTAGTCTTGCCTCAGAGGACTATCTAATCAAATACTAACCACAACAACTGACACTTCATTTCGACCTTCGAGTCGATGAATTAAGGTTGTAATGATTTTGAAATAAGGATTGTAAGAATACCTTAATGAAAAGACACTGATCTGGTATGATTATATAGATGATAATTGATCCAATAAAATTAGATGCATTGAGGAAGTAGTAAAGGAAACAAAAATTAAGAAGACTGAAAGATCCAGATTTAAGTTTTGCGCCATTTTTAATTGGGCGTTAGGCTACTCTGATATTTTGACGATTGTTATTATTATTCCATTAATGAAGACAAGATTTACTAGGATACTTCCACCCCCATACTTAACTGTTTGATGTAAATTCTTTAACTCAAGTTCTATGTTTTGCTTCCTCCAGACAAGAGATTGTCCATCTGAATTAAAGATATTGTATTTACTTTCGTCTGAAAATATTACTGTCTCCCAAAACTAATAAGATTTATCAACATACTGCTTTGCGAACTGCAAGTGCTTTTTTGGTTGACTTTGTTAATGTGCGGTTTCTTTCTGGCAACCCTTGTTCTATAACCAGCACTATGCAAAACTCTCCATACGGTTTTAGCACTAATATCTTTATTATTCATTGAAGTAATTTCCGACGCTGAAGTATGAGGATCATATTTAATTTGTCTAATTATTTATCTTCTTCCCAATTCTGTAAGTTTAGATGGTCGCCCTGTTCGTGGCATATTTTTAAAATTGTTGCTATTGTTAAACCTTTTAATAACACTACGAACAGTGTAACGACTTTTTCTCACTACGTTCGCAATTTCAGAATATGATTTGTCGTCACGATGTAGATAAACTATTATTTTTCTTTCAGTCGCTGTAGTTTCCTGTCCTTTATAACCCATTTTATTTAAAATTATTTATTTTCTAATACTTCGACCAATTTACATATCAGAAGGCTACGCGATCGGAATATTCGACCACAATAAATACTTTTCCATAGGTTGAAACAAGTTCTTCAATCAGCGTCTTAAATTATTTGTTAAACATTTAAGGGTGCCAATACTGTTATCCATTTAATTTTTGACATTATATTTATTTTAAATTTATTTTATCTATTCCATTTGAGATTAACAATTTTTTTTTTCTGTGAAAAATTTAGATTTTGGTTGGAGGTAAAAAATAATCGTTTGATTAATTTTTTTAGTTTTGTATTTTAAAAATATAAATTTTTATTATGAAAACAATATGCTGTGCCAATATTTTTGTCTACCACTGTATATGAGAAGCAAATGCAGCCCAAATGAATCACTATACGATGTGGATTTTCGGCAGGTAAAACATCGGTCAAGAAGTTCCTGGTCTGACAAATAAAACACTTTTTTACAAATTTCGACTTTATTCATCAATATATTCTCTTTGAAGAGCAAAACAATCATTCCAACGCTTTTCTAACATTTCTACACATTTTTTGAGGATTTCTCTTTGCCTTCAAAATATCCTTCAGTTTCGGGAATTATCTCTTCATTGGAAGGAAATTTCTTCACAGCAAGTTTATAGTCGCTGGGGGCTAGATCTGGGGAATACAGTGGATAAGGAAGCAATTCGAAGTGAAATTGTAACAGACTCCGGGTAATGTTTATCAAGCCATTGTCTTGCTTCAACGGTATTTTTCTTCATCAAAAAGCAATTCTTAATCAATTCATGATTTTTTTTGCCAATAACAAAAATTGCAGCACTTAAAACACAATTCAGAAACTAGTAGACAGATTGTCATGAAATTTTGACACACGACATTTGAAGGTTGGCACAGGAAGCTACTGGTGAAGATTTTTCATAAGTGACGCCAGAGACGATCTATATGCCAGAGCGGGGACTTATTGACAGTGAATGGCGATTATGATAACTAGGCTGATGTTAAACAACAATAATTGAAATAATTTCTGAAATTTTCCTGTTTATTTAACTGTTATAGGTAAACCTTTTGTTCCCATTCAAATCATTTATTTTTGTCGTTAACACAAAAAATCTTTACGTCACGTTATTCATCTTTACCATCTGTGTATCCCAAGACATTTGAATGAAGATATGGAAATGAGTGCCATTCTTTGAAACGATGCATCAATTGTTTTTGCGCAACGTTGTTTCATGTAAAAATATTCGTAAATTTTGAAATTTGCTATTTTGCGATTTTTATCATTAATTTTTTTTTTATACGTGAATGGTAATAGAAATTATTTTTACCTATTTACCTAGATGACTCAAAGGATGTTATACGGAGTGTCTCTGAAATAATCTATTATTTATGGCTCAAAATGTTATATGAAAAAATTAGAATCTAGAAGTTATGAATATAATTTGTAATCAACTGGATTTAATATTAATTTAATTATTTATTATTAATTAATTAATTAATTAATTAATTTATTTTAATATTTCTTTTTAGTATAAACTTTAATGATGGTTTTAGTTGATATTTTAACAATTGTTGTTCATTATAATGAAGGATTGCCACCATTTCTAAAAAGAAGAATTCATGGATGGCCAGATGACAATTAACCGCCTCAGCCGGTATTTTTTTCTGTATATATGCAGTTGTTTTCTTAATTTTATATATAAAAATATTACATAATAAATTTTATTTATATTATTTTATATATATATATATATATATATATATATATATATATATATATATATATATATATATATATATATATATATATATATATATATATATATATATTTACAATTTGAGACTTGACAGACGATGCTGTTTCTTAAAATTAACGGACTTGACAGACGATTCTGTTTCTTAAAATTAACGGACTTAACTTTAGTCACCAGAATAATAAGCTTTTAATATTTGACAGATTAAATAATTTTTTATTATCTTCTTTTTATTATCAGTGGCATTTGTTTGACACATATATACTTCCGAATCAAACTAATAACCCAAAAAATATGTTTTTACGAGCATTTTGAAATATCTTAATATTTATATTTTGTTTTGGACGGGTTATATCGAGAGAAAGTATTATTTCGATATTTCGTCCGCAGATTTCTTGTGTATTTTGAAGAAATATAGTTGTGATATTGAGTATTGTCAAACAATTCTCGACTCATTGTCATGTCGGTACCCAGGCCGGATAAAGCCGAATACTTCCAGTGGCAATAATTTTCGATCCTCCATTTGGAGTGTGGTCGTCGACTGACCTGGATTGCAGTAATACGTTCAAAACTGTATAAATAGTGACGAAGTTATGGCTTTAAGCCAGACTAATCTTCGTCACACCTAATGAGTTGGTGAATTGCCCGGAGCGGACAGAAGCCATCCAGGAGGAATAATTCTTACTATACTACTACTACTACTAAACTTTACCTGCAGTGGTGCCTACTAGTAACAAATGCTCATTTTTAAAAAATATATCAGTCAAAAGTTACTTATTAGGGACAATAAGCCCTCGTCTGAAAGTCCACATCACGCCATCTAACGAATTATATTTGATATACTTGCACTATCTTTGTGTTAGGCTAAGAACTTTTTTGTGAAGTATATTGGAGATTCCAATCTGAGAGATGTGTTATTTGATGTACGAATCGTTAGAACGTTATTTTTTAGAGAAAATATAATAAGGCCATCAGGTGCCTTCAGTGTATTTCTGATTTGACTTTCTTTAACAGTATTGATATCGATTACTCTGTTGGGACCTTTGGGTTGAAACACTAAACTCAAACAGATTTACCACATCATCATCATTGTATGATTCAATCTTGTGATGATCCTACCATGGTTATAAGAATATCTAGCTTTAGTCAACTATAAAATTAATTAATTGGACTTTCAAACAACGGTTTATATTTCAGGGAATCACCTCCAGTTATACAATTTTTAAACAGTGTCCTTAAATAATGTAATCTCTCGAGATTTTGAGCCGATCGTTAGTTATTAAACATTTTAAACTTTTTAAACCATTTAAAACCTTTAATAATTTAATTAAATATTCACTTTAAATATAAAAAAAAATAATTTGAATAAATCAAGATATAATTTCTTCCAAGATGCATCGCTTCTTTCGAAAAAACAAATAGCGATCTAGTCATCGGCGGGGGAGTTGTAATGGTATGCACCACGGGATGACTACAGCGGATGTGACCTTGTCTTCACTCCCTTTAACAAAATTTCAAATTCTATCGCAATCCAAAATGCAGAAAGGTATTTAAACGCGCACATCCACTATCTCGATATAAATTTAAGCGAAAGATGGTCAGTGAAGTGCATAGTCGAGCGAAATCTTAGAAGCTTTTTTGAAATTTATTCCTATTCGAAATTGAGATTGTAAGTTTATAAGTACTGTTTATTTTGTATGCTTTAATATTAATATTTCTTTTTAGTATACACTTTAATGATGGCTGTATCGAGATATTTAGTCGTTTTAGTTGCCATTTTGACAGTTTTTGTTCATTATAATGAAGGATTGCCACAATTTCCACAAAGAAGAATTCCTGGATCGCCAGATGACAATCAACCACCTCAGCCGGTAAGCCAGTAATATAAATATATATTTACGCAGCAACATTTTATTTATGATTACTTTATATGTAATTATATAAGACGATCCTTCTTAATTATATAAGACGATCCTTCTTAAATTAAAGGCAGTAAAAACATGAGTTTAGTCACCATATTAATAAGATTTTTATATTTGACAGATGATATAATTTTTCTTCTTTTTATTATCAATGGCACGTGTTATATATACACGTGCCATTGCCATATATATATATATATATATATATATATATATATATATATATATATATATATATATATATATATATATATATATATATATATTACGCAGCAACATTTTATTTATGATTACTTTATATGTAATTATATAATTAATTTTACTATTCAATTTGAGATATGACAGACGATCCTTCTTAAATTAAAGGCAGTAAAAACATGACTTTAGTCACCATATTAATAAGATTTTTATATTTGACAGATGATATAATTTTTCTTCTTTTTATTATCAATGGCACGTGTTTGACACATTTTAGTTTTAAGAATGAATCTAACTTGACACAGATTAGCACTTTTGTTCTGATAATGTTATGTGGAATATTGTTGGTTAATGTTTTTTCAGTATGAATTTGAATATAAAGTTGACAATTCCCCATCCAGTACGTTCTTCGGACAATCTGAATCAGGGGATGCTCAAGGACGAGTGATAGGGAGGTACTATGTCCTTTTAGCTGATGGTCGACTAATGAATGTGGAATATTCAGTTGAAGGAGAATCAGGTTTTGTCCCCAAGATAACCTTTAGTCCTCAGAGTGTACCGCCAACTTCCCCACCACGACTAGGTTAACTTATATAACCTAACTAATTGCAACTGTTGTGTATCAAACTATACAAAATATAATATTTAATATAATGAAAGGTATATTTTTGTAATGTGGCTTGAAAAATAAAATCTAATGTCAACTTTATATATAGTTTTATTTATTAGTCTACTTGAAAAGTTTTCATATAATGTTAATAGAGACATGAATTTCGTATTTATAAAGCACTTTAAAATAGTTGCATATTTTTTGATTCTGGACCGGTTTGTTGGCAAATATTTGTATTAGGGTGGTCCAAAAAATTTTGTAAATTTATTTAACGTCCTGTAGGTGGCAGAACTCATTTTTATTGAAGCAATTGTTGCATTTGTCAGATATCTTGTGTAGTTTTTAATGTTCTCTGAAAACCTTTTTTTTTTATTTATCCGAGTGTTTCTAATTATTATTAGTAAAAAATGACTCAAAAGGGAATTTACTTGATTGGATATCCAGTTAAAAAATTGAGTAATCGAAAATTACCTTCCGTCATTTAGATAGTCAATTCACTATCCGTCAGTGTTTCAATGAATTTCAATTTGGAAAGCGATCGATATTTCTGTGTGTTAACCATATAACGCCGTTTCTAAAATTATGAAAATTTATCGAGAGTGGGAGCTTTTAAAAAGAAATAAAAAAACCAAATCTCATAAACAAAAGATAAAAGTACATACTTTTCTAAATCGTTCGTTTCGTTTTAAAACGTTCGTCGAGAACTTTAAAAAGTGATTTGGTATTTAGTAGAAGCTCTTAGATTTTAGTGTTTCACACCGAAGGTTCCCATAGAAGAATTTAATTGATTGTATGTTTAAAGTACATTTGCATCTGCATTTGATCAAATTCCAAATATGGATCTTTCTTCTAAAACCAACGAAAAGGACATGTCTATAATTTGGTTGCATGTACAAAAAGGGCTGTTTTCGACCTTCATTCAAGGTGCTTTTTGGTAAAGCAATAGCTAATTTTCAGTCTGATTAAATTTTTGATGTGTCAAAAACGAGATGGATATTTTTATTCATCATTGCCTCATTGATCATCTACGGGCAAGAATCTGCTTAATGATTTACTTGAAATTTACTTTGGTACTTAAATGGCTGCTTCTTTTCGCTGTTGACATCAATACATTTAAGTGCAGCATTAGACTGATAGAGTCTTAGACTGATGTTTAAAAAAACGACACGTCAAAATAACTCAATTATATTTCTTAGTGTCCTAAATCTCTATCACCTACTTTATTTCTTTGACTTTGTGGCTATAGTTTGGTAAGCAATGTTACATTATCAATCTAACTGAAACAAAAGTTTTTTAAGTCGGTTCGATAATGTAACATTGTTTACCAAACTATAGTCACAAAGTCCAAAATATAAAATAAGTGATAAATAACATAGTAAAAATGTGGTTTATTTAATTTTCTAAGTCTTAATGTCTAAGTATTCTGATGTAGAAAAAAGGATAAAACTAAATATGTATTTGAAAATGTTTTATTTGTAACATGTCACACTGATATCACTAACTATATACAATAGTAAGACAATAACAAATGTCTAAGATCTAATGACTTTTTTTGGTTATTTTTTAAAATTGATTGCACCTTAAATATAACAAAATAGGTCCTGGTTCCACAGCCACTGTCATCATCATGAAATTGTATTTTCTTTAATTTAATATAATCATTTTTACTTCTTAATCTATATTAGTAAAATAATACGCGAAACATCTTGTCTGAAATAATTTTAAGTCTCCGTCAACTTATATGCTGCACACTGAGGGCATTTTTTTAAATAATAAAATAAAACTAAAAATAACTCATAAAAATCGATCATGTAAATTAAAGAAAACAAGACGCAAAGAAGGATTTTACTTTATCTTGGCGTATTTCTCTAAAGGATATAGTTTCTCCCATTCAGTATATCGTTTATCGTAGAGTTTTTCCTGCACGGTAAGCTTGTTTCCGATATCTAAATATTTCTGAGTTTTCGAATTGTACGGTTCCCATTTAACATTGTCCAGTCTGTCGTTTGGAGTTGGAATTGGATTTCTGAAAATAATACATGTCTTTTTATTTATTAATGGAGTAGGACAAAAAAGCTGTGTCGGCAATTATGTTCATGCGGTATTGTATGGTACTTGCACTTTTTGTATGTTTCGGACACTATATTTAATATACGGGGGATGTTTTTTAAACAAGGTCCGTTTGTGAATGAGAGTGAGAAGGATACGTAATATCCGCTTGTCCAAACTTGCTATCTAACCAAAAACATATTTAATGTTGATGAAACAGGAGTTTCAACTGTGCCTGGAAAAATGTATGCGTCTAATGGGATTAAACAAGTTCCAGTTGTCCAAACGTCACAGTTGTCTGTGCAATGAATACATTGAACTGTTCATTTGTCCCGTCTGTATTTATATATCCACGCCAAAGAACCAAGTCAAGTCTTAAGATTGGATGACCCATTGGAGCTGAATATGAATGTTGAGGAAAATCAGTGTGAATTAACGAACATTTATTTAAAAAATGGCTTCGTCATTTTGCCAAACATATTAGTGCAACTACTCAAAACCCCACCTTCCTAATTCTTGACAATCATGCTAGTCACTTGTTACTGAATATATGGTCCTTCAACTCCTACGCGGAGGGCTTCAATAAAAGCGCGCCATCTGGTTCTATTCTGCGCTAGAAACTGGATTTCCTGCCAGGACACGTTCATTCTTTTCAGTTCATCATTGATAGTTCTCCTCCAACTGTGTGCAGGCCTTCCAATAATTCTTTTACCCTGCGGATTCCAGTCCAATGCTATTTTGGCTATACAATTGTTTTCTTTTCTGAGTGTGTGTCCAATCCATCCCCACTTACCAAGTGCTATCTCGTGTTCAATTTTCTTTTGCTTTATGTTATGGAGCAAGTCTTCGTTTCGAATTTTGTTCGGCCAGAATATGTTGAGTATTTTTCGCAAGCATTTATTTATGAAGACCTGAAGTTTTTTTGTTATTGTCTTCGTTATTTTCCACATTTCACATCCGTGGAGCAAGACCGCCCTAATATTGGTATTAATATACGAAGTTTTGTTTGCGTTAAATATTGTGTTCTGTTGATCTCCATACAGGTGCTAGAGCTCCAAAAGCTCCTTGAGTTTTTTATATTCTGTTTTTAACATCTTGATCTGTACCTCCATTTTTTGTGAGAATACTGCCCAAGTATGTAAAACTCTCCACATCTTTGATGGGTGACCCGTTGTGGAAGAAAGGGCTGAAATATCTGGTGTTGATTCTCAGCGACTTGGTGTTTGTTACATTAATTTTCAGGCCTACTTTCTGGGCTTCCGTTGCAAGTCTGTTTAGAATATTACCCATATTGTTGAATTGATGCGACATAAGGCATATGTCATCCGCGTATTCGTAAGATACGTCAAGCTAGTATTGAGGGTTCACTGGATGCCGGATTGACCTTTGTTAAAATTTTTAAGGGCATAATCTAGCAGGACATTGAAGAGAAGAGGAGATAAGACACACCTCTGCCTCCACACCTTCGCTTCTATATCCACCATGCTACACAGGACTGTGTAGCATGGCTACACAACACTGTGCATTCGAATACATTTCCCGAATAAGGCGTATAATTTTTTCGGGTATTCCATTTTGTTTTAAAACTTTGCATAAGGCAGGGTGGGCTAAACTGCCGAATGCCCTTTCAAAATCGATGAATAGTAGAGTAGCGATCTCCATCCAGCTGACTGTTCTAGTACGATTCTAACAGTATTTATATGATCAGTACACGAATGACCCGATCCGGCTGATCTGGACACGTTTCTGCTTCTATATGTGTTACCAATCTTGTTAGGATGATTTGTGCTGTAACTTTAATGATTGTGTTTAATAATGTTATACCACGCCAATTGTCACAAATACGTAGGTCTCCTTTCTTTGGTAATTTAATTATTAATCCCCTTTTCCAATCATCAGGAACATTGTTTGACTCCCACATCTGATTTATTAACGGCCATTCAGAACACGACTCAGGCTCTGCCTTGAGTAATTCTGCTAGTATATTATCCAGTCTCGGGTCTTTGCTGTTTTTAATGCTCTTATAGTTGGTTGTGTTTCTGTTTTCGAAGGTGCATTCACCGATAATGGGACGTTGCCTGCTTTCTTCTTGTTGTTCTGCTCCCCATTGTTCTTCATTTTGATCAATTTGTCTACTGAGTTGTTCTGGGAGTGTGGTCAGAACTTGCACGGAGATTGCTTTGACGGGTCGTGCACCTCTGCTCCTCTAACCTGATAGTTGCTTGGTTATTTGATAAAGTTGTCTGGTGTTGTCGTTTGTTGCAGCGGTTTGTGCTTCTTGAACCATTTGTTCAGCCCATGCTCCTTTATCATGATGTGCAGACCTTTTTACAGCCTTGTTTAACTCTCTATATGCTTCCTGTCTTTCAAGTCTCCGTTCTGTGCTTTGTATCCGTATTATTTTTCCCTTCTCCTCTCGTCTTTTCCAAATAAGCCCCCACGTTTCATCGGTTATCCATTCCTTTTGCTGATTATTCACCTTTCCCACGGTGACTTATCAGTGAAAGCTTATCAATATTGTCGCGAAAATGGGATCCACATGCTATCATTACCTCCACATATTTCTTATAGGATGTAGCCACTTGACTTCACTTTTTATAGTCCACTGAAAGCAACTTATCACAGAGAGTATGATTTATGTGTGCAAAAATGACAAAATGATTTGTGAAGAAATTTAATTTGCGACTACTCTTAAAAGTAATAACAATAATACTATTTTTATTCGGAGATAGATGTTGTTGACTCGAATATCGGCCATTATTTGTAACACACGGTATTATCAAACTGAGGCGCGCTATCCTCAGAGCAGCTTGATAATGCCGCGCTTAACAAGATTTTTTTACTTTCTACATTTATGCATTAATGCTGTAAGAATTAAAGATTGCATTAGAAGTTGGTTACCAGGTAAACTGTCTTATTAATAATCAAGTTTGAGTCGCTCAAACATAATGGACTCTGACATAATGGACTCTGTAGAAGCGAAATATCTAAGCTGGTTTGGTTACATGAAAAAGATGTAGACGGAAAGGTGATCTTCAAAAGTATGACAGTCAACTCTGGCACAGACGAGGGAAAGCGGAAGGTCAAGTATATCATGGGGAGTAGGAGTAAAGAAAGCGATGGAAAATAGAGGTCTTCATGAAAATGATTGGGAAGCAGTGGTGGCTCATGAGGGAGGGCGTTGGGGCGCCCCCCCTCCCGCATTTATAACAGTAAACAATTATCTCGAATCTTATCTCGAAATCGTATCTTATCTCGTCGTTGGCGTTACAAGTTTTGTTGGTTGCCAGAATTCGGGGGGTTAACTGCTTTTTAAAACATGCAATTTGGACGTGGATTCCCTGCGACCGAGCGTATCGGTAATTAGTTTTAAACGCTGATTTGACGGTGTCGAGCGTTTGATATGTCTCGCGTCGTGCATTTCGTTCGCCTCGCGAATACTTGTTTTGATTTGGTATTTGCTACGGGTGTATACACTGAGTAGTACTTTTAAATAAAAATAATCAACTTTTAATTGCAAACATGAAGGTGTCTGATTTAAAACAGTTAATAATGGCGAGGTGCCATTCACTAACAAAAATGTGTACAATAACCTTTTTTTGTCATAAAACTTTGATATTTTTTAAAACTTTTCGAACTTCTGGTGCACTTTTTCGAATTCTCTATTGATTTGCAGTTACAATAAACTGTTTGAATGGTTTTCTCTTCGGAAAACAGTAAGTACCTAGTTATTCATTCCTTTATCTGCGCAACAACCCATCCTCCAATGTCCTTGTAAGTAGTAACTCCTGGAAGGTTTCAATAGGACGAAAAGTGAAAAGGAGGAAGAGAAAGGCAAAAAAAAAGTTTTTCAGCAGCACTATTTTCTTCTACGCCCTCCCACTTTAAAAACCTACGAGCCGCCACTGTTGGGAAGACCGCCGAAAGTGGAAGTTGGATTGCGAGAAACGCCCGCACTGTATAATTCCACTCACCAAAAAGAAATAAAAATTAAATAAAAAAAAAATTGGATATTACTGGAATATCATTCGGATCAATTCTATCAGCTTTGTCTTCTAGTTTTGTTTCTCAAACACTGATTTTTCTTTTCCACATTATGTTGAAGTCGCCAAAGAGATGCTTGAATAAATAAATACTTTGTGTCTTACTTTTTGGCCATGGTAATCATCAATTCTTCCTAATAACTTAATGTTGTTGTATATTTTTTATATCATGGTAAAAAATGAAATATATATATATATATATATATATATATATATATATATATATATATATATATATATATATATATATATATATATATATATATATATATATATATATATATATATATATATATATATATATATATATATATATATATATATATATATATATATATATGTATAAATATCTTATTCAATTCATCTATTAATGTATATATCTTATCTATCGGCTTACCCATATTTAGCAAAGTTAGCATACAAGATGGTCAACTTGTTCACCATTTCTACTTCTTTCAGTGTGTTGTCCTTGAAAAATGGAAACAGTTTGGAAATATAAAACAAATATATCAGATCGTCATGATGGACAACACCTAAAGAATAAGTAAACGTTTTTAAAAGAAATAATTATTTTATTATACGGATTTTTACCATATGGTTTTGTTCCATTACTGTCTGGAGCATAGAAGTGACTGTACCTTCCCTGGAAACTGAACTTGTAATAATAACTTGAGGCGTTATTCTTTTCGCTGATCAGTTTTATAGCCCTGTTTACTCCAAATCCTACAGTGGAATCTGCGAATAACTAAAATGATAATTTACATTAGACTAAAATAGGTGTTTTGATTAATAATGTCGATTTTGTTGGAAGATGACATTACTAATACATTTGTTAGTATAGATTAATGATGTCTATGAGATTTTGGAGGATAAACATACGCAATCAAAAGTCAGTTCGTTATTAATTGTCACTGTGCAAAAAACACAATTTTTCTTAGTTTTGAATATGTCGAATTATGTACCAGAAAAAGACGTTTTGCGAGGAAGTTTTATATCGATCTTTCGTTTGAAGAAAAGGGGTGCTGAATGTTATCGATTGTATTGACATGTTGGGTGAAGCTTAGGACGAATGTGGTCTAACACAAAAAACTTTTTAATGATGTTTTAAACGCTTTTAAAGTGGTGATTTTGATGTAAAAGACAATGAGCGTCAAGGACAGCCGAAAAAGTTTGATGCAGATTTGCAAGCATTATCGGATGAAGACTCAACCAGTGGTGGGTGGTGAGGAAGGGTGTTGGGGTGCCGCTCCTCCAGCATGTATCACAGTAAACAATTTTTCAGAGCAAAACACCATATTTTATTTCCGTTCAGTTTCTTTCCTTTAACTCATTTTAAAATATTATTAAAAATTAAAATCTCCAAATATAGAAGAGCGTCTGTCGACTCATCACACCAAATAATGCAGATAAAAATTCACAATTTTTACATTGTTAGTCGGACGTTTACCTCCAGCGACCGTACGCTACGTCATGTTATCTCGTCGTTGGCCTTATATATTTTGTTGGTTGGCAGAATTCGGTTGTTTAACTGCTTTCTAAAACATGCGATTTGGACGTAGATTGTCTGCAACCGAGCGTATCGGTAATTAGTTTTAAACACTGATTTGACGAGTACGGAGAATTTGATATGACACACATTGCGTATTTCGTTCGCATCGCGAATACTAGTTTTGATTTGGGCTTTGCTACGTGTGTACACACTAAGTAGTACTTTTTAAATATAAATAATCAACTTTTAATTGCAAACATGAAGGTGTCTAATTTAAAACAGTTAATAATGACTAATTAAGTTTGGAGGAGAAAGTGGAATTAAAAACTAACGGTCGTCCCATGACCGTGTTGAATTTGAGTTAAGTACAAAAAGAATATAAAAACAGGGCAAGTTTTACGCGAAAATTTAACCTCCTGTATAAGGTTTCAATAGCACGAAAAGTAAAAAGGAGGAAGGGGAAAGCAAAAAAATCTTCAGCAGCACTATTTTCACGAGCCGCCACTAAATCTTTGCTCTCTTGGTAGACAGCTTAGAACTGATCTACCAAAGGCAAGAAATAGATGATTCAACAAACGATCTAACTTTAATATATGGACGCGAAAGTTATGCTGCAGAAATGGGAACTTTTTAGTGAAAAGATATAGTCAAAAGTGTGATCATCAGAAATAGATTTGGAGTTACTTTAATTATAATAAAAATAAAAGGAAGGCAGTAGGTACCTGATTCTAATGAGAAAGGGGGTCCCAGTAAAGAAAATATCGAATTTAGGAAGGGATATGAATAGAGGAACAAGGGACCTGGAAAAACCTGAAACTGGAATGTTGGACAACTTTTAACGGGAAGAGACAATCTTTACAGCAATAATTAATAGCAAAGAAAAAAATACCTGTCCCAAGTTTGCCAATTGACTTTTATCAATCGGTTTATCTTCAAAATAGAACTTCTTCAGAGCTTTACTGACTGTTTTTGAATGTTCCCCTTTCCTTTCGTATAAGAAAGCAATTGGTGCTTTTTCTTCCCATTTTTCGTTGAGTTCTTTCAGAAGCGTTTCATTATTAACAATAGCTAAAACATTTTTTTTAAAGTTTGGTAATTTTTGACGATAAATTATTTGTTGTCTTACCGAATGCTTTATAAGCAAATTCATCCGTTGTTATTCCGGTAATGAAGGGAACTTTCTGGAATTGTCCGTTTTGAATCAGGGTGATCGGATGAGCTGTTAAGAATCTAGGCTGACCAAAATCTTTTTCCATTACTGGTGTCCATAATAGGACAGGTTCATTTCCAAATTCCTGAAAAAAAATTTTACAAACATCTTATATAACAGTGTTTTTATAATTTGTCCAAAATAATGAAGATATTATTAACTGTAAATGAATTCTGACATTTCTGTAGCTTAATATTAATTAGTCTTATCTCATTTCGATTTCATTGTTATATCTTTCATTATTTGGTGTTCTCATCTAGTTTTTTCATTTAGTTTTTCAAAAATGCTCGGCCTGGCAAAAAAATATAAATAAAAAAAAATTAAGAATGAAAAAATTAAGATTTCTTAATATTTTTCAAATGACGTCCCAAATATTTAGTATCTGCAGAATAATGAGATTTGTCCAACTCTGCCAACGACGGTCTCAGCTTTTACGTGATCATTTGAAGTGAATCTTTATCCAACAAACCAACTTTTCAGATTTAGAAAGAGAAAGTTATCGCCGGAAACTAAATCGAGACGTGTGTGAAGGCGCATTAACTTGGTAACAGTGCACTTTCTTTGTAGCCAGATTATCTAGATAGGCTGGTTAGGGAGTCTATGGGCACCACCATACCACAAGAATTCCAGAAAATCGTAACTTCAACTTTTCCTCTAGATGGAATCGCTTTCGCCTTCTGACGTACACTTCCACTTACTTCCAACTACTGTTTTTCCTTGGTTAAACCATGTCTCATCCACTACATTAGAACGTCGAGAAACTCAGCAGAAATATGTTCAAATAGGTATAAACATTTTTGACAAGCTTTTTCGATCAAAAAGGTTTTTTCATACTCAAAACGACGCGTAACCCGGTAATCGAGATGTTTGCAATATCAGCAAGCTTTTACACCTTCAGTCAGACTTGACTTGAGAAAATCTCAAAAAAATATAAAAATTCTTGTGATTTCCGTGTGTTAAATTTTAGAGGATGGGTCCTACCGTCTTTACATTCTACCTCTAGAAAGGAAACCTCGGTGTTTAGTGGTAAATCTCTTTGAGTTTAGTACATCATGAATGTCTAAAGTATTAACAATTTCATTTTTTATTGAAATGTTAGATAAATCGTTTAATCTTCCTGGGTTCTACGTTGATCACTCGCCAGTCGGTAGGTTTCCTGATAGACTTATGGGTAGGCACATAACCAAGGGTTTATAGCCCGAGGGAACCCACGTTAAGCTGTAGGTCCAGTCGCTAAATAGCCTAGTTGCTGATGCGCCTCTAACCCAAACACTTTACTTTATTACTTTTAATCTTCCTCTTCTCATGGAAGATCTCAACTAGTGTTTTATCAGTTTTAATTTTGAGAAAGATCCCTCACCACTCGTTACCGAGACGGTTAGGGTTAAGAATTCTTAATGCTACCGTAAAATTAGGGAATGTTTCAATTACATTATGTTTAAAAATATACTTTAGAAATAATATATCTTTAATATATCTTTAACAATCAATATTTATAACAATATTTTTTAACAATCAACTTAATGAAATAGAAAAAGATTTCCAAAAAAAATAACACTCGAAACTTTTACAAAACATTTAAAACTAAATTAATAGGTTATCAACCGCAAAGTCTTTGCTTCCAAAAGGAAAACGGACAATTAGCTCTAAATAACCAAGACAATTGCAAAGAACTTGCAAAATATTTTGAACAAATACTAAACTGTCCTGAGCCCTTAAACAAATTAGCAACACTAAAACCTGAACAAACAAACCCAGATTCATTACCACCGAATGAAGATGAAATAATTAGGCAAATCAAGCGGCTTAAAAATAACAAAGCTTCTGGTGAAGATGGAATCACTGCGGAACTTTTGAAATCCGCTGGTCCAGGTACAATCAGGGAAATAACCAAAATTCTACAAGAAGTTTGGCGAACCGAACGGATTCCGGAAGATTGGAAAGATGCTCTAATCCATCCACTACATAAGAAAGGAGATATAACGGATGTAAACAACTATAGAGGGATATCTCTTCTCCCAGTTTGTTACAAGATTCTATCTCAATGTCTACTAGACAGAGCAAAGGGATAGTTAGAACCTAACATTGGTGAATATCAAGCAGGTTTTCGACCGGGCAGATCCTGCCCTGAACAGATCCTGAATCTGAAGTTGATTCTAAGACATCAAAAACTGTACAATAAAAATCTCGTCTGTACATTTGTGGATTTCAAAAAAGCATATGATTCTATTGACCGCGAATCTTTATTCCGAATCTTGAAAGAACAAGGACTAGATCTGAAAACGCTGGCAATTATTAAAGCAACGTTAACTAACACAAGGTCAAAAGTTAAATTCATGGGTGAGATCTCAGAGCCATTCGAAATTAAAACTGGAGTGAGACAAGGAGATGGACTCTCGCCAGTTTAATTTAACTGTGTTCTAGAAAAAGTAATACAGGACTGGCGTGAAAAAAAGTCGGCCCTGAATATTGACCAGTCCATTAAACTGGGGAGAACCAATATCCAAATTGATTGTCTAGCATTTGCTGATGATCTAGCAATTTTAGCTCAAGATGTATTAACAGCACAGAAACAGATTGAAATCCTAAAAGAAACAGCAGAAAATGTAGGACTCCAAATTTCCTTTGAAAAGACATAATACATGACCTGCAACAGACTAAGAACGTCATTTCTAAAAACAAAATATGGTAACATCAGACGAGTCTCTCAATTCAAATATTTGGGTGAAATAATCATGGAAAATGGGTTGGAAAAAGCGGCCAATAAGGGTAGATGTCAAAAAATGGAAACGGCCTTGAGACTTACACAAAATATTTACAACAAAAAATGCCTATCTAAAAACACAAAACTGCGACATTACAACACAGTTATTAAGCCAGAATGTCTATATGCTGCGGAAACGCTCATTTTGAATAGAAAGAGGGACATCGAGGACATTGAAAAGAAGAAAAGAAAAATCATAAGAAAAATCCTAGGGCCCAAACAAATAAATAGCACAACATACCGACTTCGAGAAAACCAAGAAATCAAACAATACACAGATATACATAGCGATATGAGAAAAAGAAGACTTAAGTTTTACGGACACATAAAACGGATGAATCCGAGTAGGTTAACTAGACAAATAGTCGAATTTTATGAAAATAGGAGTAAAGCTAAAGTAGAAATAATGAAATGGATTGCTGCAATTAAAGAGGACCTAAGATCAGCAAATATTACACAAAGTGAAATTCAGGATAGAGGCTGTTTCAGACACAAGGTTAACGTTTGGAAGGTTGGCCAGGGAGAAAAATGTAGGAAGACTGGAACAACTTGGTCTGACGAAAGGAAAAAAGCTCATAGCGAAAGAATGAAATTAGTATGGGCACAAAGGAAGGCTAACATCAACAAACGCCTCTAATTGTACTTCGCGTGGTCCACCAGGGCCCAGGCAAGCCTATTTTGCTTATTTTAAAGTGAAAATAGGTGACCAAGATAAATCATGGGCCCATCATAAAGTGTGCAAGCAGTGTGTAGAGAGTTTATGAATGTGGACGAAGAGAACACGTAATAAACTTTCGTTTGGTATACCAATGGTTTGGCGAGAGCCCAAAGATCACTTAAGTGATTGCTACTTTTGCATAGTGAAAACATCAGGATTCAATAAGAAAAACAAACATAAAATTTAGTACCCTAGTTTACCGTCAACTATACGCCCTGTGCCTCATTCAGCTAAAATTCCAGTGCCAGTTTTTCAAGAATAACTTCTTTAGAAATACAAGAATGTAAATACGATACGATGTGAATACAACCAAGTGAAGATCGAAGTGACTCCACCGACGAAGAATTCCAAGAAGTTTCCGAAGAAGTTTCCAACTCCACCGAGAAGTTTCCAATGATTCTATTCAAAAAAGCATCGGAATTATTAGCATCAAGACTGCACGAAAAAAATTTGCTTGACAAAGGAGTTAAAGTCACTTATTATCGATCCAGAGAAAGTGAATTTAGTCAGTGCTTCAGAAATAATGACGGATTTGTATATTGCCAGAACGTAGAAGGTTTAATGAAAGAATTGGCCATTTCTAACTATAACGCAACTGAATGGAGATTGTTTATGGACAGCTGAAAGCGTAGCTTGAAGTGTGTTCTCCTACATAATGGAAATTTATACGATTCAGTGCCAATAGATCATTCAGTTTCTTTGCGTGAAGAATATGGCGACATAAAGAAAGTCATTGACTTGATGCAATATAACATGCACCAGTGGATCATCTGTGTTGACCTTAAAATGGTCTGTTTCCTTCTTGTATCCTTGTTTTTTGTTGTTTTTTGTTGTTTATCCTTGTTCTTCAAGTATCCTTGTTTTTTGTGCATGTGGGACAGCAGAGCTCGTGAGAAGCATCGGGTGCAATCGAACTGGCCGCCAAGATCTGACCTAAGACCTGGTGATCCAAACATTTTAAATCAGCCACTTGTCGACAGAAAAAACATTGTATTTCCGCCTTTGCATATAAAACTAGGTCTCATGGAGCAATTTGTTAAGGCTTTGTCAATTGAAGGAGACTGCTTTAAGTATATCATTTCGGCATTCCCTAGAGTATCATATGAAAAGATAAAGGCTGGTGTGTTTGATGGTCCACAGATTCGGCAACTCGTTAAAGATGAAAATTTCACTGAAACAATGACCGAACTTGAAAGGAATGCTTGGTTGGCTTTTAAAAATATTGTTAAAGACTTTCTTGGAAATACAGGAGCCCCGAATTACATCTAAATTGTTCAACAACTCTTGGAGAGCTTTAAAAAGCTTGGTTGCAACATGAGCATCAAATTGCATTTCTTACATAGTCATCTTGCTAACTTCCCACTGTTAGTGATGAACAGGGCGAGCGATTCCACCAAGATCTAAAGGTTATGGAAGCGCGGTATCAAGGTAGATGAGATGTCAGTATGATGGCTGACTACTGTTGGAGAATCAAGCGAGAATGTCCACAAACTGAACACTCCAGGAAAAGCTATAAGAAGAAATTTTTACCATAATATCTTTTATTTATTTTTTGTATAAACACAATTTAACTTTTAATAATATGTTAACCTCTGTATGAATAAAATATTCTAATCTATTTGGTCAGATCTCACCTTATTTCCTTTCGTATGTACACTTTTAAGGTAAAATGAGGGGTATGCTGTAGCTTAAGAACTTGACGTGATAGAGAAAAACTGTGAATATTTTTGAATTCAGAGATGAAAAATTAGTCAAAAACAAGTCACAGATCCAAGTCAACAAAATTGCTGTTCCCCAGTGTTATATGTAATTATAATATAGTTATAGTAAAATACATCTTGTAAGTCGAAAATGTTTTTCCATTATTGCATTGGACAAGTTTAGATAGCTCTCTCTATTTTAATATCATTAAAGTAGCTCAACACATTGATAAGGTTGGCGATCCGTGTTCTAAAATAAACTTACCGCAAATTGAAGCAAGGATTCCCCAAGCTCGGTTGCCGGTTTTGTTTTTAAACATTTGATTATATTTGCCGATGTATCATCCGGACATTTCAATATTCGAGCCTGTTTCTTAGCCAGTTCTAGTTGTTCGTGTCCAATAGTCCACTGGGCTGTTGGAGCACAACTCATCGCAACCGCCTTGTGGAATAATCCTGACAACAAACAAAGTCATTGATGTTTTTACCTTAATCAGTAACTATTTTGATGTACCTGTAGATAAAGGAGAGACCATGTGCAATACAACGCTGATAGCTCCAGCACTGTAACCTAGAATTGTGACAGAATTTGGATCTCCGCCAAAAGCCTCAATGTTTTGTTTCACCCATTGCAACACGACAACTTGATCTTTTAAACCGTTATTTCCTGGAGCTTCTTTCTCACCAGTAGACAAAAATCCTGTAAAGTATCAAACACCTGCTTAACATATACATTTTTTTTGACGAGGAAGGTGTGGACATTCTTAGTTTGAACTCATTGATAATATTTCTATACGAAAAAATGTTTTGTATTGTTACTAGGGTGTATCAAAAGTAAATGGTGATTTTTTTAGTGTGTCCGAACTTCCGATAGGAGTCTCTGTCAAATCATTATGGTAAATGTTATAATGACAATCAGCATGTCACATCAAATGTCTGGAAAATCATCATGGAACGTTTAACACCAGAGCGACGTTTGCAAATTGTCGAAATTTATTATCAAAATCAGTGTTCGTGCAGCAAACTTATGGAGTCTTTTATGGCGCACATAATCGTTCAAGTGGGCCATATATTCGCCGAATTATCGACAAATTCCGAACGCATTTCACGTTGCACGCTATTAACACAAAATCAAGACAAAAAACTATGTGTTAACCGGCATTTGCGAGGCGTAGAAATGGTGGATTTTTTTAGACAATGAAGAACTAAGTACCTCAAAAACGCAAGTACTTTTGTTACACCCTAATATTTTCGTAATGAGTGATGATGTTAACGAAAAATAATTTAACAAAAATATATTTGATTTTTCAATTAAAGGTAAAGAACTTTTTACACCGCCTCGGTACACGGAATACCATACCTAGCGATCCCAATCTATAGTTGAACGTAACAAGTACGATATCTTGATCCATGAAATATTGTGGACCTCCCCAATAACTGGCTGATCCCGCGCTGTAGAATCCTCCAGCATGAATATGTACAATAACAGGTCTTTTAACATTTTTGTCGCTTCCTTTTGGTAACTGGAATAGAATAGGAAAGGATAACATTGCTTGACCTTGAAATTTTCACAAATAACACAAAATCACTGTTAATATTATTTGATTATAAATAAAAATAATAATTTGACTTTATTAAGATATCCATTAAATTTTCAAGGCATAATTTCTTTTTTTTTTCGTAAGAAATGATTGCTTACCTTAGTGGTATACACATTAAGAAATAAGCAGTCTTCTGACACAGGATCTGTTGTTGGTTGTGGACATAGAGGAGCATCTTGTGTTGCATTGTAAACTCCATCATATGTTTCTACCGCAACTGGAGGCTATATATAAAAATAATAATCATACACAGACAGACACATGCAGACTATCCAATCGAAAAGGTGAATATGCAAAAAATTCATTCTATCCTAAAAGGGTTAGCATTGAAAGAAAAGCGTTTAGACAGGATTCTCATGTGTTGCTTTGAAGTCGATTTACAAAAATTATAGCTAGGAGTACTGAGAAATAAATACTGAATGATATTAAATAAGAAATGAATAAAAAATATTAAAAATGATAAATATATTTTTATACTTCATTTCGCATATCACCTTTTTTATGGACAAGCTTTATATAGATTAAATAAATAAATTATATATATATATATATATATATATATATATATATATATATATATATATATATATCTATATATATATATATATATATATATATATATATATATATATATATATATATATATATATATATATATATCCATCTCTTCAAAACTGTTTAGCTAGGCTAGGAGGCTTAGGAAGAAAGAGGTGTGATGTTGATAGTTGATGTTTGAATAACTTTAATAACGGGTTTGCCGATGATATTATCACCATATATAATAGTGTAGAACTTTGAAACATACTAAAAGATGAGCCTAAAATAGAATCGGAGAAAGTCGAGTTAAAAATGAACATAAGTAAAACTAAAGCGGTGACTAAGGTATATCGTAGCTAAGAAAACCAAATCAACTAATAGACATACACAGAGGAATTTGAATGACTTGGTCTGTTGGTAAACTGTAAGAAATTATTACAAGAACTATATTGAGAATTGGTTTGAACTACCACGTTAGAAACGAAGAAGAACAAAGGTGAAACAGTTTCTTTCCTTTAACTCATTTTAAGATATTATTAAAAATTAAAATCTCCAAATGTAGAAGAACGTCTGTCGACCCGTCACACCAAATAATGCTGATAAAAATTCCATCCTCTCGCCACAATTTTTACATCGTTTGTCCGACGTTTACTTCCAGCGATCGTACGCCAGGTCATTGGCGTTACGTGTTTTGTTGGTGGCCAGAATTCGGAGATTTCTAAAAAAATGCGAGTTGGACGTAGATTCCCTGCGACCGAGCGTATCGGTAATTAGTTTTAAACGCTGATTTGACGAGTTCGGAGCGTTTGATATGTCTCGCGTCTTGCATTTTGTTCGCATCGCGAATACTTGTTTTGATTTGGGATTTGGTACATGTGTGCACACGGAGTAGTACTTTTTAAATAAAAATATTCAGCTTTTAATTGCAAACATGAAGGTGTCTGATTTAAAACAGTTAGTAATAACTACTAATGAAAATGTGTACAATAACCCTTTTTTGTCATAAAACTTTGATATATTTTTTCAAACTTTTCGAACTTCTCATGAACTTTTTCGAATTTTCTCTATTGATTTGCAGTTACAATAAGTTGTTTGAATGGTTTACTCTTCAGGAAATGCTAAGGACCTACTTATTCATTATTTTATCTGCGCAACAAGCAACAACCTATCCTCCAATGTCTTTGTAAGTAGTAACAATACAAAATTTTAATATTTTCCTGGTTCACCTTCTGTATATGGTTTCAATAGCACGAAAAGTAAAAAGGAGGAAGGGGAAAGCAAAACATAATCTTCAGTAGCATATTTTATTCTACGCCCTCCCACTTTAAAAGCCCACGAACCGCCACTGATTAAAAAATAATCTTAATTTAAGAACTATGTTAGCATTATCAGTAGATGATTTAATCTGGACATGGTTAGCGAAGCGGGCGTCGAAAAATGAAAAAAAAGTGATTTGGTGTTGCCAACCAAATCGTTTTAAGGTTAAAGATCTCCTTATCGAGTGATGTTAAACATTGATAATTAATTTTAAACCTGGAATCGAAGTTCGTCCACCGGCGCTTTGGCATATCGAATTCCTCTGAACGAGAATATCTGTTTGCCTAATCTAGATTGAATCAGGGAACCCTGAATTTGTCCTATTGGTGCGGTAACAATCAGCGGTTCGTTGTCTTTGGGCGTTGCATTGCTGTCTGGATTGGGCAGTGCCAATGACAAAGCCAAGAACGTCGATACAATAGTTACCTTTTGAAACATTCTGAAAAAAAAATCAAAACGTATTATAATATGTATTGTTGGTTGCCGGCTAAGTTCATATATTGACGTGCTATAGCGACATAGGAAGAAAAATATTATTGTATTCCAAGCATTAAACTAAGATCAAAAGTCATAAAAAGAGAAATAATCACAGATAGAAAGAAGCACTATATCTTAAACAAGACATTGTAATAAACACTTGAATGAATCAATCCGACCTAAGCATCACACCACAGAGCTAACTTGTATAAGAAAACAAGCAGGTTTAGTTTAAAAAAAATATTCTTGAAATTTTAAATATCCCCAAATAAATTATTTCCAACAAAATTATAACGTCATAGAACAACCGCTGTGGTTAGTCGGCTGGTCACTTGTCTGACAAGTCTCGGATTCGAATCCTGGTTCCAGTATGAATGTTTATATGTTTGGTGAAAGGACGTCTATATTACTTAGATATAAGCATATACTTTAGATTTAAGCCCCCCCCCCCTAACAGAAAACATCCAAAGGTGTAAGCTCCGGTGAGCAAACCGGCCATTCTATCGAACCTTGTTGCCCAATTCATCTACCAGGATATCCCTAATCCAAATAATGTCTTACTGCAGCACAATAACGCGGAGGAGCTCCGCTTCAAAGTTACTTAATTCATCTCGATCTCAAACATCTCCAGGTACGCTTTACCGGTTAAGTTGCTATTCAGAAATAGAGACCCAACTATGTGGTTTCCCCGAATACCTGCCCAGACATTTACTTTTTCTGGAAACTGTGTATGTTTCTCACTAAACTTGTAAGAATTTATATCACTCCAGTACTTTACATTTTGAGTGTTGACATTTCAATTGAGGTAGAAACTACTTTCGTCACTAGAGCAAATTATTTTTAAATAATCTGGCGCTCGATCAATTTTATAGGTCATATTTTCACAGAATTGCTGTTGGGGTCGTCATCTGAAAGTTGATGCACCATTTTTAATTTATAGGGATGACTTTTCTTTTTCAACACCCTGTACATCGTCCTTTGACTGACTTCGCAGGCAGATGCAACTTGGATTGTAGAAAAAGTACGGTTATTAAATGCATCAAAACTACCTTGAATCCAAACAAAATTAGTATGGTTGGATAGGTCTTTCAAATACCTTTCAAATGAGGTGTGACTGACTTGTCATACGATCCTATTGAAAATACGTTATCAGCAATCACTAGAAAAGGAGTTTACGTCCAGTCATTTTCACACTTTTTGGGACTTTTGGCTAGCACTGAATATATATATATATATATATATATATATATATATATATATATATATATATATATATATATATATGTATATGTATATATATATATATATATATATATATATATATATATATATATATATATATATATATATATATATATATATATATATATATATATATATATATATATATATATATATATATATATATATACCTTATATATATATATATATATATATATATATATATATATATATATATATATATATATATATATATATATATATATATATATATAAGGTAATAAGATTACATAACAACAAGATAATCTTGGATTGGTACCAGAAACCCACTGCGGCAGGTAGATTCATCAACTACCATTCAAATCACTCCAGAAGCCAAAAATATAACACAATTATCCAAATGAAAAACAGGATCACACGGATCAGCCATAGCACTCTGTTACAAAAAAAATTAAAAATTCTATACGAATTGTTTCTGAACAATGGTTACCCGAAAAAAATATATTGAAACGATTGATATACAGCACACAATTCTATGATGGCCCTTTAGAAGACAACGGGCCAGAATTAGTTTACAAAAAAATCCCAAAAGTGAATGGTCTATCCCAACGGGTGACAAAAGTATTCAAGGACTTTCCTCACATAAAAATCAGTCAATACAATCTACTAACGATCGCGAATCTGTTCACCAAAATCAAAGATACCATTCCAATCGGTCTACAATCAAATGTAATTTATAAACTGACCTGCAAAGATTGTGAACAGTCTTATATAGGACAGACCAGTCAGTGGCTTAAACAGAGAATGACATTGCACAAGAGTGACTGCCGTAATCACAACAACAGATGTGCTGTGGTTGACCATTTCCTCAATACTGGACATAATATGGATTTCGACAATGTAAAAGTCATACAACAGATGAATAACTACAAAAAAAGACTGTTTTTGGAGATGTGTCACATAAGACAAAATAAGACCACGATGAATTTTAAATCAGATACGAGTGGTCTTAGCAGTATTTATTGCCATGTTCTCAAATAACACCAAACAATGGATGTTCGTGTTGAAAGTGCTCCAGTCTTTTCAACCTCGATGGTTGTAGGTTGAAATACCTTAGTGTTTAAAAAAGATTGTTAATTCCTGGTTGGGCCCGTATCGTTCAAGAACGTTATTTAGATACACACGTTTTAAACCATAGTCATTAATTGTAAGTTTATATATTTATTGTTATGTGAATTTATATTTTAACATGTTGGTGTTCTATACTATTTCATTGTTTATTAAATAATAAAAGGAAAAAATAATTTTAGAGTCTCCTGATGAAGTCATCAAAACAATGACGAAATATTGAGACGATTAAACACTTGTTTTACTGCTGACCGCAAGCCCGAAAACAACCAATTTCCCCAAGAAAAAAGCTATATATATATATATATATATATATATATATATATATATATATATATATATATATATATATATATTATAGCAAATTTTAGGTAAAGTGCGTTTAAATATCGTTGACCGATTGACTGCAATAAACTCTTAACAACCCCTGCCGTAGCGAAACCCGGCAAAGTTCAAATAACAGGTAAAAAGATAAAATTAATTTTATACCTGGTTTAGTAGTTTCAAAATATTTTTGTTTAATTCACATTCTTTTCTTAAACAGTGCAGTACTATAATTTCGATCGTACTTTTTGTTATTCCAAACGTGCTAAAACTGTGGCGTTCTTGGCAAGATAATGATCATTGTGCTTCCAGTAGTATTAATTTTAAAAGAAAACATTTATCTTCCGATGCTAAACAAATTGTTACAAATGTATAGATTTCTTTATTGAATAGGGGGCTTAATGTAAATGCAGGCGCAGCAGAAACGTCTTCATTAACGACAACTCCATTGTCTACAGTTAGAGATATTGTGACGAAGTCAATTAAAGCCTAAAAAGTCCATAGTGATTCTAGTAAAAGTAAATGTGTTGACGAAGGCGACAAAGACTGAATTCGAAACAAAATTTATGTTATGTATGAAGAGCAAACTGTGCCTACATTGCATTCATTGCAATAGCGACTAAATAAAGATGAAACCAACATTATTTGCACCAGAACTAGCCTCCGGAGAATATTATCTCAAATGGATTTTGCATATAGGACCATTAATAAAAGACATATATTAATAGAATCACAGCGATTGCGACGATGCAGGTTTGACTAATTAAACTCTATAAAAATACAGATTAGAAAATCATCTTATTATGTACATTGATGAAATATGGTTCGATACACATGAGACGCCAAGAAAAAGGATGGGTAGATACATTCAAACAGCCAAACCAAAGCCCCAGTGAACAAGGGAAAAATAATTACAATTTTACATGTTGGTTTCGAGGATTGATGTGTTTCAAATTGTTTACGGTTGTCCTCCAAAAATATTAAACATTTATCTTTTGACTACCATGACGACACCACAGTAGACCTTTTTGAAGATTGGTTTATAAATAGCCTTTTGTCCAACGTGCCTAAGGAAAGCGTAAAGCGTAATGGACAATGCTAGTTATCATAACCGCCAAAAAATAAAATTCCTAATGCAAATAACACTAAATATGAACTTCAGAACTATATGTTTAAAAACGATATATACTTCGAAAATACATATAAAAATGTGATCTTTTAGAAATATTATAATAAGACCTTTAATATTAAAAAGGAATATGTACGTGATACCATTGCTGCCGATATGGGACATACGGTTTTACGCCTTTCTCCGTATTACTGTATTTTTAATAGTGCTGCAACATTAATTAGGAAGGTTGTAGATAGTATTCCCAAAAAAGTTTGATAAATTCATGTAGATCAAAGTGACAGTGAAAGCGAAACCGAATTAAATATATAATTAAATTTAAGTTATAATTTTAATTGTAAAAATAGATACATTTATTTATTTATTCTTATTGTACTAATAAATTCAAAATACACGAATCAATAAACAATGTTTTAATCATATATAATAACAATAATAATAATTTAATTATAATTTAACAACAATTTATTTGTTAGTTAAACCACTCCGGCTCTGGCGCCTTTTAAAAAACTAGGAATATTTTTATTGAGATTTATTGGGGCAATTTTGCCGAAGGGCAACGAGATATCTTGAAACAGACTCTAACACATGATGATGAATAGAATGGTACCGCCCTTAGACAATGTTCCTAACCTTAAATAAATCACTAGTCACGTGAGTTCCAGGATTAAACGAAGGCTCCGTATAACCCTAATGAGCTAGTGAAATTTAGAAAATGGGGAGGGGCCAATAAACAGAACCCCGTCTTACAATAAATAAAAATATCGTACAATGACAGTAATAAATTCTTACCTTAAAAATTACATTATTTCACCTGTGAAAGACCACCCTATACTGACACGGTCTGCAATACATTTTTCTTTTATATAAAGTATCTGCCCCAGCTGAATGCAAATTAGAGCGTTTATGTTTTTATTGAGTAATTGCCGGAGAAGATGGGCTATTTGCTCTTGAGTTTTTATTATATATGCAGATATTTAACAGAATTAACTATTAATGGTTGAATGTCGACCTTATTGCGGTTTCAGAACAGATTCATTCACTTTTATCTATAAATATGTCGGTATTTTCGCCGCATGTTGGTAATTACAGGTGATTTATGAGTCATGTTACTTTCATGTAATATTAATAAATTCTATATTGTTATCAAAAATAACATTACTTAGAAAAAATAGTTATTACTAATATATTTGTAATTATGTATTTTTAGCTATTAGAAGAGGAACAACTATATTCACGACTTAATTTAAGGTTTTCATCGATCTTATGAAGTAGGAAATCCAAGTGAGTTTTGCTAACCTTGTTAATATCATCAGGTGGCGATCAAACCTTAATAAATAGTCAACATTTGTAATGGTGAGCAGATGCTTGCAGAGTTGCAGCAGGCACTGCTATGCCCGATTCATAAGAAACAAGATAAACTAAAATACGAAAAATACCGTGTCATATTATTGCTTTGTATAGGTTATACGATTATAACAAATATAATAGGCAGAAATTAGTGCCATATGTCAAACAAGAAATGGGTGAATAGCAAGCATGATATCGAAGGGGGCGCTCTATAATAGATCAGAGCCAATAGAATGGCAATGGATATGGCCAATATGGATAGAGCAATATGGATAGAATATGGATAGAACCAATAGAATGGCGTGGAACCAATAGAATGGCGTGGTATGGATAGAACCAATAGAATAGAGTGGCATGGAGGAAATAGAAATACTAGCTAAGTTCATTGGATTAATCTGCATAACGTTGTCTAACTTTATGGTAGTAGTAAAAATCCAACCCACCATAGTTAAATTGTTGAGATCAGGGAAGCTTTACGACAGGGGGGGTGGATTGAATCTATACTGCTTAACATAGTATCGCAAAAAGCATCAGTGAAACAGACATAGACGCAAGTGGAACAGTGATAAACAAAGAATATCATACAATATTATATCATACAATATATATGATGACCTCAGCAAATTAACAGGATCCAAAAGTTCGAAAGCCACAAAGCTGGTTTAGAAATAAATATAAGCAAAACAAATATTTTAATATTCTTTCAACTGTTAATACATTTTGATTTTATAATACGTTTCAATTTAAATAACTTACGATCCTTACGGTGTTTCGAAAAATTAATTAATGAAAATTTTAGGAAATGGAATGATCTACAAAAAAGGTTGAGTAACATTTTTCGATAAAATTGACAGTTTCGTCGAAAAATTGAACAAATTTAAACATTTATTATGGATTCAAATATACCCTCGAATACCTTTTGAAAAAGTAAATCTATCGGAAATTTATAAGACACTTTTTTTGAAAACCGTTCAATTTCCTACAAAGATATGTAATAATTTCCTTTCCACAGTAATGTTAGAGCTATACAATTACAAATTAAAAAAAAATCCTATATTATTTAAGAGGAAATCGAATTTTTTTTTTTTCGTTATTGCTAATAATATTTTCGATATATTTACAAAAATCGATTTTTTGGAAACAGTTTAATATATATATATATATATATATATATATATATATATATATATATATATATATATATATATATATATATATATATATATATATGAAGTCAAAATATCATAAATATATACCGCGCATACACACAGAGATCCAGCTAGAGACGATGTACCTAGACGATTATACTTCCACGTCGAGATCGTCGAGCTAGATCAGTGCAGTTGGCGTAACATTATTGAGTTCACGTAGGCCAGATGGGAAACTTCTCAAATGGCAGGAGCTCACCAGATGGTTCATTGTTTGATATGGGTCGCTGCAGTCACATTCAGGGAAAGTCGTCATTTGTGCAGGATTATCATTAATCATTGCAATTGCATCTGTCATATCCGGTTCTAAACCTGTTCAATCGACTCTAGGTACTTCTTGGGAAGTTCAAACCCAGCATTTCCTTATCTGCATTCCTGGTAGGGTTGTTTTGAAGGGGAGATATCCACCTTTCATTAATGTCTAGCTATTTTTCAAGTATGTGTCTATCCAGCACTATTTCAATCTATACCGTGGCAGTAGTGGTATATCTATATATATATATATATATATATATATATATATATATATATATATATATATATATATATATATATATATATATATATATATATATATACACATTTTTTTTAATTTTATCTTTATAGTTTTACTTGATGATCAATCTTTGCCAAACAGTACATTTCATAAGGATTACAATTGTTTATTTTGTTTCTCTTAATAATAGAGATAGCTCAACAACAAATAATAAAAACATGTGACCCTGCAGAGTACAATACTCTTATGTGGACTGCAAAAAAAACAACCTGAATTCTGAAAACTTCCAACCTTAGCCTTGAAATATACACTTAACCAATGCACGTTAGTTACGAACTAGCCGCATAATTATGAATTATGCAGTTAAATTCTTGGAAAACAAATGTTTATTGGCCAGTACATGAGAAGAATCATAAAATATTGAAGATAATTGGAAAACGTACAACAATAATAGGACCATCTACAGTGGTTTCTGTCTGAAATGTAACCAATACTTTTGTTATTGAGTTGGTAACTATCCTTTTTCGTTTTAGTATGCTAGTTCCATTTTTTATTTATATTTTTATGTACTAGTATGCGGGAGCCCTACTGATGAGTAATATCTTGATTGTGTTTTTCATTTTTTAAAAGTTTCGTATGCAATCCTGTGTTTAAGTATCGATAATACAGAGCCGTCTTTTAATCCCGAAAAGTTTTAGCTGTAAATGTAGGCAACCAACACGACAAGTTGGTAATGATTAACTTGGTTTGTATGGTTGGTTGGTAATGAAATCACTAATTTTCTTAAACTACGATATATGTTTATTGGTTTTTTTAGTAGCGCCATCTTTTGACAAGTGTTCGAAGGGTGAATCCTTCACTGACGTCCTGACAAAATTTCATCACATTAGAATCATTTGAAGCCAAGTTATCGCGCTTAAAGTATCAGTGGGTTTATACCATTGCTGGAAAATAAACATTGAACAAAGAACGAATATTAAGTTCTGTTTTAAACTTGGTAAAATATTCACCGAAACGTTTCAATTAGTGAAGCAAGTGTATGGTAAGAATTTTTTATTCCGTGGCAGAGTCTACGAGTGGTTTAAATGATTCAAAGAAGTTTGTGAGGATCTCAAGGACGTCGAACATCCTGGTCTGAAAAATTCCATGGTTACTTAAAGTAACTTTAAAATTGTGCGTGAATTTACAAAAAAATCAGCCAAAATCTTTATTGCGATACATAGAAATGGAATTGAACAAATCCAAAGATTGTTTTCGTCGGATTTTGACCGATCATTTGGGACTTTGGAGGGTTTGTGCACGTTTTGTCTCCCACAAATTGATTCACGACCGAAAATTGCTCTTAATCCAACATTGCAAGAACCTGATTAACAAGTCGAAATAGGACGAAAACATCAATTACAACATAGTCACTGGTGATGAGTCGTGGTGTTTTCAATATAATCCAGAAACCAAGCGTCAAAGTACGGAATGGAAGCACCCGAGCGAGCTAAATCCGAAGAAAAAGCGCCTCGATAAGTTAAAAATCAAAATAATGTTGATTTGTTTCTACGATTTGGAGGGAATTGTGCATAAGGAGTTCGTTCCACTGGGTCAAATCATCGATGCTATGTTTTATCTTTGTGTTATGAAGCGTATGTTGTTACGTATTCGTGGTGTGCGGCTACAATACCGTCAGCAGCTGGTACTTATGGCACGATAATGCGCCGTCCCACCGCTCTACGCTCATTACTCATTTTTTTTACCAAAAATGGAATTTTAACCATCAATCATTCACCATACTCACCTGATTTGATTCCCTGCGACTTCTACCTCTTCGAAAGGTTTTATTTGCCGATGAAAGGATAGCGTTATTGAAGCCATTCAAAGGCGTCGACCACCATCCTAAAGGACATATCGTTGGCCGAGCTCAAAAATTAATTCGTTAACCTAATTGACCATGAAAAACGTTGTATCGACCAAGAAGGCAATTTCGAATAAAAATGATAATTTTTGGCGTTTGGTGTTTTTTTAAAGTCCTGTTTTGCGTGAGACGCACCTTGTATATACACAGGTTAGCGCTAATAATGAAAATAATCATAACATTTGATCAGTCCTACCTTATTTTAAACCTAAAGCAAAAAACTAATGTTAAAATAACTATATCGAAGCAGATGCCTTGAAAGAAAAAAAGAAGAAGACAAGTGCATGTCGTTTGATGAAATCCAAACAATGACAATTATTTCTTTTACAAAATCAAATGCGTTTTAAAATAATTTGTGTTAAAAATCACAGATACCAAATCTCGATGACAGATCTAGGGGAAATTTTAGTAACATTTTTGGTGACAAATGATACCACCTGTAAATAATTCAACATAAAAAAATGAAAGTCCCTATGTTTAAATAAATTACTGATCACTTGGGTTTTACGATTAAACAAAGGCTTTGCAGAAAGTGAATATGAATCGTTTGAAACAAATCAAGTTAAATTACGTTCAACATATATCATTCTTGTGAAAGTAGATAACATTTTAGGGTATTAGATAGTTCCACTATATTTGTTAAATTGAACTAGGTCTGGGAATATTCCCAAATTACCCTATAGATTAATTCAAATTAGAAAATTGGTTTCAGACCTGCTACTAATGGCCGCTACGACAATATATTTAAACTGTTTTTGTATTCATCCATAATGTACGCATTAAATATTCAACTATCAAGAACATATGATATAAAAATGCATCAAATTTGTATTAACTTATTAAATACCAAAGGTGCATTAAAGCTTCTATAATATTGATTTATTTTTGAAACTATTCTTAACATTTTCTTTTTTTTTTGGTTAGGTACGAGGTTAGTCTAAAAAGTTCTACTATTGTCTTCCAGTCTATCCCAGAAACAAGTAATTTTTTAGTCAAATTTAGTTTAATTTCTCAACATAGCCTCCTAGTAATTCTACAAACTTTTCTCAGCGATGTTCCCACCTCTTGAATCAATCCAAATAGTAATTGACATCTTGTTCTGCAAAATAGTCATTTACGAATGTGATTGCCCCTTCATTCGAGCGAAACTTTGAGCCTAGAAAGGAGAAAAACGTCGTTGGGGACCAGATCTGGTGAATACGGTGGGTGGTCAATTAATTCGAATCCCAATTTGTAAATTTTTGCCATGGCTTTTTGACAAAACTTTCTTTTTCTTCAAATGCAGCCGTTCTTCCACAATTTCTGCTTTCAGCTTGTCTAGTAATGATGTGTAGCCCATGTTATTGTTTCGCCCATTTCAAGATAATCACTGTCCCGGTCGATGAAACAGTTTTTCGGAGTTGATTCACCATTCATAGTCCACTGTTTCGACTGTGCCTTGGTTTCAGGAGTGTAGTTAGTGGTGTAGTATTAATCGACGCCAACTTATTTCGCTTAAACTGCTTCAACAGGGCTTCGGAAATGTTTATTTGAATGCGTTTTTGGTGCTAAGTGAACAAGCTCAGCACTCAACGCACGGTTAGTTTTTTCATGCCCAAATTTTTAGTCAATACAGCCTTTGCTATATCTTTAACTTTAATTTCAAGGTCGTCTAGCACTACTACCAGCATTTTTTGGCCGTTCCGCACGTTCATCGTCAACCAAGTTGACATGACTACGTTTAAATTCAGCTGTCCATAAAATGACGCATCGATATGCGATTTTTTCCATCTTTACAAAAACACTAACATCGATTGACATAAATAACTGTTAAACAACAATTGAGCGTCTAATAGTGCATGAGCAATTGGGGTTTTGAAAAAAAAAATGTCATAAATGGAAAAGTATAGTTTTAGGGTTAGAGGCGCATTAGTAACTGAGAAGGCTATTTAGCGACTGGACCTGCAGCTTAACGTGGGTTCCGAACCACGGTCATCGGTTACCTAAAAGCCCGGTCAGCACCCCCCTCGGACTATCAACCATTGGTTTTGTGCTTAACCATAAGTATCTCGAGAAGCCTACCGACTGGCGAGTGACCAACTTAGAAGACCTCTTAGAAGGCCTTATCTAGCCTCGAACTGGCATGACTGAAGGGCGATTTCTAGTCAGATTTTACCCTCTTACCTAGAAACATTCACAAAAAATTTAGAAAAAGTCCTTACTTAGTTCGGGATTCGAATCCGCTCCACATTAACTGCCGTATCATAAGGTTGATGCTTTAGACACCACAGTTAACGTGGCTCCTCATAAATGGAAAGTTTATATACAAGCTTTATAACAAAATCATTTTTGTTACCAAAACCAAGTTATATCAAATTGAAAATAAAATTTTAAACGTAGTACCGATGACTCGCCGACAGTTCCCGCAAAAAAAACCAAGCGCGTTTGACGTCACAATGTTTATTTCCCCCTCAACATTTCAGACAGCTGATACGAGTGTTTTTAACAAACCTATTCTTAGTATTGTTTAAATGGTTGTGGCGTATTATATAGAAATTAAGATACATTATTTTTAGATTCGTTTTGCAAACGGGAAGTGAAGACCTCCCGAAACGTAAACGTTTAAAAGTCTGTATTTATTTTAGAAAAGTTTTCTATTTTTTAAATTTTTGTTTGTTAGGTGAATTTCTTTTTGCACTAAACTTCAATAATTTTGATAGTATAAACACAGGAAACAACCGTTAATAATACTTACGTGAAAATACTTTAACATAGTGACGTCACAAACACGGCAGCCGATCGTGGAGCTTTCGTAGTCGCGTGATTTTATTTTAAATTTTATAAATTTTAATTCATTAATAATTAATTCCTAACAATTTTTTAAAAGTTTTTCCCATCGATTATCAATATTATTTATAAAAAAGTTTTAAAATAAAGTAAAAAAATGAGAATTATTTTTTATTCAAACACCCAATTATATTCTCAGAATATTTTCGTATCGCCATCTTTTGGCTGAGGCTGGAAACTTTTCAGACTACCTTCGTTTATTATTAATTTATTTTCTAATAGAAATTCTTAATATAGACTTCGAAATTTTCAAACATTTGACTTTTTTAATTATTTATATGATTTTTTAATGATAATTTCAATGTTTTTTTCTGGTATGCGAAACAGCTTTTATACCGGTTTGAAGAAGATCAAAACGGTCAGCAAAATCTATCGAATGGACTCAAAACGGCAATCACAAAGATATTTCTTGCATCCAAGAAATAAGAAAAAGTCAGACCGTGCTATATCTGGAGAATATGGTGCTTGTAGAACGGTATTCGATTTTTAGTGAAAAATTGAGGAATCATTATTGCGTGAAGAAAAAACCATTATTTTCGAATGAACTTATATAAATGACGCATGACGCATAAATATTGTTCTTTATTAGCTGTTTGATAAATTGGAAAGAATTCGTTGAGTTCGGAGGTGGACTCCGAAAAAAAAAGCAGGTTCACAGGTAACCGCGCCTAAAGGACGGCGCCTAACATTTTAACTCGACGTGTCTCATCACGTTCGTTAATAGAGAAGAAAAGTAAGGGCCTTCGGGTTAACTTGTCAACCAAGAGAGAAGTAGTAGTAGTAGAACTTGTTGTGAATGAGGAATAATTTGCGGAATAATATAAGAAAAAAGTGACATTGATAGCTATAATTAAGGATAGCAGCTTCTATTAGTTTTCTAGAAAAGGTTCTTCCAATAAAGTGTATATACAGTCCACAAGTGAATTATTACAATCCCTAACAGTCTTCTTGAACCAAGTTTATCTTTAACTGCTTCTTGGCTATCACTAAAGTTCTGGTACCATTTGTATTATGAGATGTTTAACAAATTACCATTTGTTTATGAGATTCGAAAGATTCGAATGCTGTTTATCCTGGTGCCTTGGATAGCAGAACATGGCAGAAGAATGGTGAACGGTGATTTCAGCCTTTTCGACGGTACAACTTTGAAATATTTGTTGAGTTGAATAAGCATTTGTTGTTGGCTAAAATTGATGCTGATTCTAAAAAAAACATTCAGGAATCAGCCACAAAGCTTAAAACTTTACGATCTACATTACAAGGATGTTTGAAACAATTGAACAAAATGTAAAGAGAAGAAATGTGGGTGCCAAATCAACTTTCTGTTGAAAATAACATTCAAAGGCAACCATCTGCAGTGATTTTTTGTCCAGGTTTTCTTTCTTTCAATAAATCGAAAGCCAAAAACCAGGTTCTGAATTTTAATAAAATCGTAAGTGCTGAATATTATCATACTCAGCTTCGCAGACTAAGCATGGCTTTAATTTTAAAACGCCTAAAGTTTATTTCGATTAACTAATCTAAAAAGTCTTATTCTGCGGCATGATAATGCAAAACCTCGTAGTGCCACAATCACCCAAGAAAAAACTCAAAGAATAAGGATATGAAGTACTTCTTTCGGGGAAAAACATTCGTTACTGCGACAGCTATCAAAACTGCATTTGAAAAATGTTTTCCTTACACAAGCTTTTTAGTGAAATGAATCAAGATTGTCAATATTGGAACCTTCGGTATAAAGGTGTGAAAAACTCGAAGAGATTTACCAATAAACATCAAATCACATTTTGAAACTTCTCGAGGCATGTTTCGCTGATCATGTTAGCATCATCAGGAGATGATTTAATCTTCGAAGATGATAAACATTTTCTGTACTAGGTATATAAATATGAAACCGCCATTTTTGTATAGAAAATATACGTTTATTATATGAAAATAATGAAAAATATTTTATTCGAATTGTCCATCGCTTGCTATACATTTTTCCTACCTGTCTGACAATTTGTGGATGCCACGAAAAAAAACTGGTGCTGTTTTGATGCAAACCAGTCATCGAGACATTTTCGCAAGAAGCGCTGCTCAGCAAGTGCGAGTTCCATCGATCTAAATAAGTACTAATCGGACGGAGCCAAGTTTGGTGAGTAAGCCGCATGCGAAAGTATTTCCCAACTAACCACCTCAATCGTTTCCTTGACCAGTTTTGCATTGTTATGAAGCAAAATTTCTTGTGTGTTGCTTTTTTTTGACATTCTGGTCGTTTTTCAACCAAAGCTTGATTTAAATCAATCATTTATTACCGGTAGCGTTTAGTATAAACGGTTTCGCCAGGTTTTAGCAGTTTATAATAGCAGCTTGCAGTTAATGCCGATGGTTTGCCTGCAGTTATCCATGACCTTTTACGCTTAGGATTCTTAAAATATATCCACTTTTCATCGGCAGTCACAATTTGATGGAGAAATGACTTTCTTTTGTACCTGGTGAGCAGCATTTCGCAAGTGGTTTTTCGGTTTTCATGTTGTGTTTCACTCAGTGCATGTGGAATCCATTTTCCTATCTTCTGAATCTTTCCCATGGGTTTCAAACCTATAGAAATGGGTTCGCGTGTCACATTTAATCGATCCGAGTTGTTGTTGTGTTTGAGCGTCATCTTCATCTCATAATGCTTGCAATTCGCTGTCTTCAAACTTTTTCGGTGATTTTCCACGTTCTTCGTTTCTGACGTCAAAATCGTCCACTTCTGAATTTTTTTTAACCACAGAAAGCTCTATGATTTACCAAGAGCATGCTCACCGTAAGCTTCGACAAGCACTCGACTGCGATTCTGCAGCAGTTTTCTTCAAATTGTAACAGAAAATCAATGTTGTCCGCAAATCGTAGTTTTCAGGCACCAAATTCGATGCTATTACAAACTATACTGTTGTATGAAACTTGTGTTGTTGTGAGTTAAAAATATTTGTCAGATGTCAACAAGAAAATGGCTCCAATGGCGCGGTTTGACTGTAACTACATTAACAGCAAGTGTTAATGTAACACATTAAATCACGTGGCATTCTGAGCTTTATAATATTCGTCTCACGATAATCCAGATTTCCTTCGGTACGCTTAATCTTTTCCCACAATTTCTCGTTTCCTCAACTAAAATAATACGATATTATACCGTTCCCCGTCTAGAAAAGCCCGAGCAGGTTTATATAAATAAAAACCTAATTTATATATACTAACAGAAAAGCGCGCGAGTAAAACTCGCAAATAAAATTTCCATCTCAAGGGAAAATATTTCCATCCACTTACGAATGAGCTGTAAACGGCTTTTAAATTTATTTTTCCGGTTTCGACAAGAAACGGGGGTCTCATTTAAATTTTAAAATATCCTAAACATAAAAATGTCCTTAGAAAGTTACAGAAGAAATACTCTCTTTCTTCTGGTCATATATTTTTACCAGAAAATAAAAAGTATTTAGTTTGCTACATATATTAGATTCTGTATACGTTGTTTATGTTACGTCGAAATAACGTCGAAATACTTTGGGAGGTGATTTTAGGGATTGAAACATAAAAAAAGTTCCTATAAATATATCCCAAAAATTCCTGCTTAAAGGGGCTAGGAACTCTGAAGATGGTTTTTTCGCAGTATTTTCGAAACGGTTTATGCTAAAATCGTGAAACTCGGTATACTTCAATAAGTTGGAATGGAAAAACGTTTTTTTTGTATTAATAATTGAATATTTTACTCAGGGCTTCACATACATGAGCGTCTCCTTGGTAAATGCTGCCATAACTTTTTTGTTTGTAATATTTTTTAATTTTTTAAATCAAATTTTTAAATTACGAAGATTGTTAAGTAAAAAAGGCCGTCTTATTTCATCTCGTTAGAATAGACTTTTTCCAGAAAACTGACTTTTTCTAAATCGATGCTCGATTATATGGATAACTAAATGCATCTTAATATTTAAGTAGGCGGATGTCACTGTTAATATTTATCTTTAATGTTTCGTAAAACTAGAGCAATTATGCAAGAACGTATAGATTTTAAATTTTTGAAACTGCAAAAAGTTTCACCTTTAAGGGGCTCTAGCCCCTTTAAGAAGCAATTTTTGGGGTATATTTATATGGACTTTTTTTATGTTTTAATCCCTAGAGTCACCTCCTAAAATATTTCGACGATATATATATATATATATATATATATATATATATATATATATATATATATATATATATATATATATATACAAAGGAATTAACAAGGCTAAACAGAAGCTAAACAGAACAGACCTTAAGGTCGTGAGGATGGCACAGTATGCAGGGCGCGTACGCAAATGTTAGAGGTTGTCAGAAAATTTTATTCCCAGTTATATGAAGATCAGAACCAATCAAAGACAACAATACCCACGGACGAACAAATGAAAGATATCTTAATGGAGGAAGTAACTTAAGGAAGGAGGAAGAAATGTTAAAAGCTGGTGGTCGGACATTTCATAAAACACTGGCAAAATTATACTCAAAATGTCTCAAAGCACAAAAAGTACCTGACTTATGGAAAAATACAGAAGCGATCCTTTTACATAAAAAGGGAGCACAGGAAGATTTAAAGAACTACCGTCTAATAAGCCTCCTATCAGTAAAGTACAAAGTTTTCACTAAGATAATTTCTAAAAGAATATTAAAAAAACTGAATGACGCACAACGAAGAGAACAAGCAGGATTCAGAAGTGGATTCAGTACAATGGATCACATCCAGGTTGTACAGCACGCCATAGAAAGGCACAACGAATACACCATGCCACTGTGCTTGGCATTCGACTCCATCTCAAAACATGCAATAATAGATGCACTGCTTAGCCAAGGTGTAGATAAAGCATATGTAAACCTATTAGGATCGATATATGATGGAGCTACACTCACAATTCACCTTGATAATCTTGAAGTGGGAATTAATGTAGAAGGAGGTGTACGGCAGGGTGACGCTATATCGCCTATTCTTTTCTCGGCTGGCCTTGAAGAAGTATTCCGTACACTGGATTGGGAACAGGATGGTGTAAAAATCAATGGTGCAAACTTAAACCATCTTAGATTTGCAGATGATATCGTTCTCCGGTCACAAGACCCAGAGGAGCTGCAAAGACGCATACAAGAACTGCAAAGGGCTGGCGAACCATTTGGCTTAAAAATAAACCTGAAAAAGAGTCTTATGTTCAATAACTTCGCTCAGGACAGAAGAATTTCAGTTTTAGGAATGGATTTGGAGATTGTGGACAGCTTTATATATATATCTTGGGCAGAGGATTTCAATGGAGGGGAATACCACCCGGGAGGTGGAACGGCGTGTTAAATGTCGCTGACAGGCATTTGGCAGGCGCAACGTTGTGTTTAAGAGCAGACTCCCACTTTGCCTGAAAATAAAAGTATTGGATCAGTCTACCCGTTATGACATACCGAAGTGAAACTTCGAAACTCACATCGCAATCAATTCAAAAACTTCGGGTAGCACAGAGGGGGAATGGAAAGATGTACGCTTGGCATTACAAGACGAGACAGAAAGTTCTGCGCATGGATCAGGGAACAAACGAAAGTATGTGATATCATTGGAAGAGTGAAGCAATTGAAATGGAGATGGGCAGGTCATATAGCGAAGCGCTGGAATAATACCGCTATACCGCTTGATCGCAAACGTCCGCGAAGAAGACCGCAATCACGATGGATTGATGACATCGTTAAGTATATTGGACTAGAGTGGCAGAGGAAAGCCCTGGACCCGTGAATGTTGGAAACATGCTGAAGAGGCCTTCATCCTGCAGTCGACTCGGGCTGATGATGATGATATATATATATATATATATATATATATATATATATATATATATATATATATATATATATATATATATATATATATATATACACATATATATCTTTTGTGGATCAGATCAGATCTTGACGTGGTAAAGGAATTTGAGTAGGACAATGATGTTTTGAACTATAACGTCTGCAGTTCCAGGGAGGGTTATCGCTGGCGGACAGGTTAAGGCAGAGGCGTCAGACTAACATGATCCGAAATCTGTTTGGCAAACACGGCTCTCATTCCCTTGATGCCAAGGGGCAATTACCTACAGTAGCGGGAAGACCTGCCCTAAGGCATAAGGTGCAAAGAAACATAGGTTAGATCAGATTGCCATTTGACTTTTGACATTGCTACACTTAATATACGGACAATGAAAATGGAGGCCCGACTACAAGAATTGTTGATCCAACTTGATAACATACATTGGGATATTATTGGACTCTGTGAAACACGAAGAAAAGGCGAAGAGTTAATCAAACTAGAACCAACTGGTTACGTACTCTGTATCCGAGGTACGGAGAATGGACGATGTGGTGGAATTGAATTACTCATCAATCGAAAGATGAAAACATTGTAGTAAAATTTGAAAGTATATCTGACCGACTAGCCCAATGCGTCATTCAGCTGAATAAAAATTTAAGCTTCAAATCATCTAAGCTTATGCACCAACTGTATAGGGAGGAGGAAATTGGGGAATTTTATGATTATGTGACCCGACTTCTCTTAAGGAGAAGTGTAGGTACAATATCCTGATGGGTGACTTTAATGCCAGAATCGCAAAACCAAGAACTGGTGAAAATGCAAGTGGCTCATATCGAAATGGTGACCGGAATAATAGAGGTAATAAGTTGGTTGACTTTGCTGAAGAGCAAGAACCCTATATTATGAATTCGTTTTATAAGAAAAAGATCCGTAGAAAATGGACATGAAAAGTCCATCTGTACTCACGAGTAAAATTGATTACTTCATGACAAACGATAAACATATATTTTGCAATGGTACTGTCCTCAACCATTTTAATCTTGGAAGTGACCACCGAATGGTTCGACCAAAGATTAGGATAAACTGCCGAAAAGAGCGCGAAAGAATGATAAGATCAAAAAGGGGTAAAATTGATTCTGGGAGCTGCTGGAGAGGTGCAGCTATTTTGAGATTGCTCTGTCCACCGCTTTGCTGTGTTGCCAGACCCGGGGGAGATAAAAATTACAGATCAATATGAAGAAATCGCAAACAATGTCCTTGAAATGGCTGCTTAAATAGCGCCAGAAGATAAATGTTTTAAACAGTCAAAAATTTCCCTTGAGACCATTCATTTAATGAAAAACCGAGGGACAATGAAGAACGCAGACAATCCTTTTGTTAGGGTCGAGTACGTTGAGCTTTGCAAAACTATAAGAAAACGTATTCGAGAGGAAACGCTTCGATTCAATATGCAAAAAACAAAGCGGGTGTATATGGAATATCCGCAGAAGTATATAAAACGCTTGGAGACGATATTAGACCCCAGGTTAAACAATTGTTTGTCCTTATTTGGGAGCGCCAAAAAGGTGCCACAAAATTTCAGAGTAGTAATCATCATTACTATTTACAAAAAGAGAGGGTAACAAGCGGACTGCAATAATTATAAGAGTATATCCCCGCTAGATAAAATATTTGCTAAAATCGTGACTATTAGGTTACTCCCCTATATACATCAATTTATTCCGGATACACAGAGAAGCCTTTAGACCAAACTGCGTGGTGACTTCAGTTTAATATTTATTTATTCGATTCAAACAACAAATATTTTGTTTCAAAGTGAAATTAAAATGTCGAATAGAAAGTGTAAACAAAGTGCTGATCATTTTTGCTACGTTTGTGGACAGTTTATATTTTCAAAAAAAAAGAAGACCCATTGTAGATTCCTTAAAAAGTCCATATATTCATTATTTTGGATTTCCTGTTGCAACCCAAGATAAAAAGTTGGTGCCCCATGTGTCTTGTGAAAGTGAAAAGTGCTGACCGGGGCTATAGGTCACCGTGTAGGTCTAGTTGGTAAACAGCTTAAAGGTGCTGATGCACTTTTAACCCTAAAACTTAGCTTTTCAATCTATTTTTCATTACAACATATTAAAACTTCTAAACTAGAGACCAGATTTGTTGAAAAATAATAATAAATAAATCGTTTCAAACAAAGGCCATCACTTCAATTTATAAAAATATCTATGTCCCTAAAATATTGATAAATTAATTTCAATTATTTTTTGTGAGTTCATTGGATTGTTTCGTTTTTTTGTGTTGTATGGTAAAAAAGTAACACTACGAAGTAAACACAACGATAAAGCTAAATATAATATCAATTAATTTTTCTATAGAAATAATCAGTAGTGTACAACTATGACTAAATACACTGATAAGTAGTGACCTGGTTTGAACTTGGGCAAAAATCCGCTCCCTACTCATTACATTCGTCTTGTAGTACTGATATTACACCATCACTAGCTATCTATAGCTAAAATCTTACTAGGAAAAGAAAATTTCTCGAAAGCGGAATAAAAACAGATCTCAAAACATTGTAGAAGAAAATTTATTCTAAAAAATCCGAAACATTCATTCCTTTTCATTCAGTATTTTTTTATATAATTTAACTTGTTCGGTTTAGTATTCTTTAATTAGACACAGATGAAGAAAGGATGCCTAAGTTGGTGGGCATGTTAAAGTTAGTGGGCATGTTAATTTAGAATATTTCCGTTGTCCTATTGACATATTAATTCTAATACAACGGTCTTTCAATATCATTGATTTATGAGTTGCCTAACGATTGGTTTACTGATTAGAACTAACTCTAGTTTAACTAGAGGATCTCCAAACCATTACTACCATGCTTTGTTTCAAATAGTAGGTCTTCTAATATAAATAAAAGTCTAAGAGTCAACTAAAAATTTTTGAATAAGGAAAATGGGAGGCTATCTAATTTATTGAACATAAATACAATCATTCTTAATGCCGAAGATAGGTTACACAATGTTATTTAATATTTTAGGTCAAAATGACAATATTAATTTTTATAAAAGGTAATATTTCTTATATGCTAAAGATTAAACATAAAATATATATGACTGTTGTAATGTGAATATAGTCCTTAGGTTATTAGATAACCAGTTATACGCTTCGATTAATTTACGTAACATCTTACCGCTTTCTCTCGACTTCAGTTAAGTATTTAAATAATACCACAAGCAAAATAGTCGGGAGGTCTGATGCCCTTGAGGTGTACCACAGATTATTTGCCTTAAACCAGGAACTCAACTGAAAGCGACATGATAAACACATGAACTTTCTTACTCAAGGGTGCCTGTGGCCTTCTTTTTGTTGCAGTCAAACTTGTTTAAACGTTTTTTTTTGTTTCAAAAATCAATTTGATTATTTATATGTACCAAAGGGCTTAACGTTGCTATGGTAACACGAGTTTTAAAATTGTCATTCAATCACAACAAAGACATTATTGACGGTAATGGTAGATAAAGCAAGTGTTTAAAAGGCTTTATTTGTACGTACTATAAGTGCTACATTAATTATTAAGTAATTGCGCCGAGAGAATGTCGACACATAACGAAATCAGTAAACTTTCTGGAAGCAATGATTTACAGCTTACAGGTGACAAGGTACTGTTTTAAATTAAAAACTCTTTTGTAGCGATTTTATTACTTTTGTTATATAATATAAATGTGACTAACAGAAACTGTGAACATTTTTAAGTCTACGATAGAAATGTTATGTCTATTAAAATTTTCGCTGTAAAGCTTTAGGCAGTATAGAAATCGATAGTTTTAGTTGGCAAGCTCGCCGCTAGATGGCTGTACTGGTCACTATTTTTAATTTCATCTAGTTTGCATTGGTGATAACATGATATAAAAGAGTTTTTCTTAGGGTTTTAATAGTTTTTTGGCAAAGTACCTGTATCAGAGAATAATAGAGCAAGCGGTACTTTAGGAGATTTCCGATCCGTAAAAACCAAATCGGCTATAAAAATATCTTGGATTCGTGAAACTGATTTGCGCTGAAGGAGTTTAGTTAATCTTGTAACAACAAGATATATTTGGATTTATTTACTATGTGGAGAGTTTATCGATAATCTATTACCAAAAGAGTGAATTTTTTAGGCAAAATTAAAACTTTTTAAGGAGAACTTTAACTGTTGCTTCAATAGCATTTGATCCAGAAGGTTTTTTTTTCATATTGAAAGGATGAGTGCATACGAAGAGGTAGCTGGTTTTCAACAGTTCTAGTAGATAAATCGTGAGCAGTAATATACGAGGCCATGGAGAAAATGAAAATAGCAGTTAAGCTTGTTAGATTAATTCGAATTATAGCACAGTAGGGAGGCATAAGTTTGGGACACATAATACTGAACAAAGTCATTAGCGAAACAGATACAGATTTAAATAAAATAGTGATAAATAAAGAAAAACAGATAGCCTAAACATATTATCACGATCGAAGAGGCCACTAAGAGAAACCTATGATGAAATAAAGGTAACAGCTAAAAGAGTATGTCAAGAAATAAATATAGGCATGATCCAGGTGATGGAAAAGGCAACTAATCTGTGATGATGATATTGGAGTTGTGTTAAGAATTTGCTTATCTGGGAAGCAAAATTGACGAAAAAAGACCTCAGGAGATATCAGAAATCATATTATGAAGGGTACTTACTAGACTGGGTCAAAAAATCGATTTTTTTTTGAAAAGGATACCGAAAATATTATTTGTGATGACAAAAAAAAATAGTGTGAAAGTTAGAGCCCTTAATAGTTATATTAAGAAGTGTATCATCGCGACTTTCGGTTTTTTATCTTTCGTCCAAAACTTCTAAACCATTAATTTGAAAAATTTGAGCAATACATATTCTTGAAGAGAATTGAATTCTCTACAAAAAAGGTATCATTTTAAAGTTATGTCAAATAAGCCGTTTCCATGTAATCGTGCCTTGTACATTGATTTGTTTTTACAATTTTACTTTTCAAATTTGAAATTTTGTAACTAATGAACGAATCAATATTTGAAAAAAATACAAAACATATTCTTAAAGGAAATTGAAAGCGCTACAAAAAGGGTGTGTAAATATTTTTCGTTAAATTCAGTCCTTCCAAAGTTATTCAAGGTTAAAGTTGAATTGTAAAAGTTTTGGGTGACATTTTGGCATAACCGTGGCTCTATCTCACCAATGACTCGAACAATTTCATCCTTTACTTCAGAAATCGATTGTGGATTGTTCTTATAAACATGGCAAATCACGTGATCTTGGTGGCCAATTAACATCACCCTTTCTTGCAATAAGTCGTTCAGGAAATTTTTCTGTCAACAAATCAATTATTTTATTAACTGAGTGAGGTGTAGCGCCATTCTGTTAAAATCACATATCCTTCGGATCAATATTATTCAATTCAAGACACAAATATCGAGTTATCATCACACGATATTGAACACCATTCACAGTTACAGCTTCACCAGCAGCATTCTGAAAGAAATAATTACTAATTACACCTTCTGACTATAATGCACACCAAAAAATGTTAAACACACGAATGTGTCAAAAAAAAATCCTAAGCAAATTCACAACGCCGTCTGTGTTTTATTTAAGAATTTAAAAAACCGCTCAGTTGGAAGACCTGCTACTTCATCTAGTTTAGAAAGTTATTATCTTTTTTATTATTACAAACTAAGTTAGGTTAGGTTAACATAGAAAACGAGATATTTACCGATGAGAACCTATCTGAGATCATCAACTGATTATATTATCATCAATAGTGACTTGATGTTCATTGAGTTACTTTTGATGTCAACAAACAAATTCCATAAAAACTGTTTCATCATCAAATATATATATATATATATATATATATATATATATATATATATATATATATATATATATATATATATATATATATATATATATGTATATATATATATATATATATATATATATATATATATATATATATATATATATATATATATATATATATATATATTATAAGGTGCGTATAGTCCCGGTTGGATCACGCAAAACATTCTGACTCATTTTCGATTGTTGTTTTTGATCCTCCACACCTCTCTCATCCTTTCTCCGTGCATTCTCTTTCTTTCCTCCGTCCACTTTGTTCCCGATCTCCTCGAAACTTCGCTCTCTGATGCAACGTTCCACATATGTATTTTGTTTCTGTACGTTCTTCTATCCTCAATCTCTGTCGGACCCATTTGTGCCTTTTCCAGATCAGCTCTGACTTGTGTGATCCATGGTACCGTTGACTTGACTGCTTGTATGTATGTAAGAATTCTGTTGGTGAGTCTTGTCGGTAGGAGTCTACTGATATGTCCAAGACTTTCAACCTTCCTTTTCTTACGTCCGCCGCTACGTTGGACATTCTCTCTGTGATCTTTCGAGAATGTAATCTGTATCCTTCTTCTGTCAGTTTTGTACCGAGAATTTTCCTCATAATTTTGCGTTCTTCTTTTAGTATATTTTCTATGCCGCTTTTTGTATGAAGTGTAAGTGTCTCGCTTGCGTATAGTACTTCTGGTTTGATTACTGTGTTGTAGAGTCTTATTTTTGCTTGTGTGGATAGGCATTTCTTATTGTAGATATTGTGGGTCTTGCCGTGTGCCCTCTTCATCTTCTGTAATCGAGTCTTCTGTGCTATCTTCTCACTTTCTGTGGGTTCGAGGATCTCGCCCAGGTATTTGAAGCGAGCGACCCTATTTATTTTGCCGTATTTGGTGTTCAAATTTTGAACATCTAATTTTGAGCAGAAGAATTCGGTTTTTTGAAAGGAGGTTTGCAGGCCAACTTTCTCTGCATATTGCTTGAGGACTTCGATCTGTTTGGTTGCTCTTTTTTCATTGTCTGCGAGTATGGCTAGGTCATCTGCGAAAGCCAGGCGTGATATTTCTATGTTGTTTTTGGATCGTCCGAGTCGTATTGGTTTCCAGTGTCCTTGATATTTCAGTTCTTTTTCCCATTCCCTTATGACTTTGTCCAGGACCAGGTTGAAGAGGAGTGGGGATAACCCATCTCCTTGGCGTACTCCAGTTTTAATCAGGAAAGGTTCGGAACTTTCTCCCAAAAGCTTTACTTTAGAGGTTGTGTCAGTCAGTGTCTGCCTGATTAATCGTAGTATTTTGGGGTCGAGTCCTTGTTCTTCTAGGATGTAGAACAAAGATTTTCGGTCGATGCAGTCGTATGCTTTCTTGAAGTCCACGACAGATGATTGGGACGTGCAGATGATTGGGACGTTCATGATAGCTTTACATTTCAGTATAGTTTTTAGGTTATATATTTGTTCAGTGCATGGGCGACCAGGGCGAAAACCTGCCTGGTACTCGCCAATTTTGTGTTCTAATTGTTCTTGTGTTCTCTCAAGAAGGCATGCTGAGAGGATTTTGTAGGTGACTTTTAGTAAGGAGATTCCTCTGTAGTTGTTCACATCTATTCTGTCTCCCTTCTTGTGCAGCGGGTGGATAAAAGCACATTTCCAATCATCTGGTAATTTTTCTGTTTGCCAAATGTTCGTGATAATTTGCGTAAGTTCTTGCAGTGAATTTGGTCCGAAGTTTTTCAATAGTTCCATGGTGATACCATCTTCACCGGATGACCTGTTATTCTTTAGTTTGCGTATGTGCCAGTGGATTTCTTCCTGTGTTGGTGGTGGTGATTCTGAGTGGGTATGGATACAATTTTCCTTGGGGAATCTTGTGCCGCGTTCAGGGCAATTGAGGAGATCAGAGAAATAGTGTGCCAGCTCCTGACAATTCTCCTGATTGGTTAGCGCTAATCTCCCATTCCGCTTTCTGAAGCGAAGATTTTGTGGTGTGTATCCACCGATTTCTTTTGCAAAAGTTCTATAAAAGCCTCTCGTGTTATAATTGCGGAAATTCTCCTCTATAGAGTCTAGTTGTTCCTTCATGTACTTCCTCTTAGTTTACCTGATAACTTTTGCAGTCTGTTTTCTAGTCACGTCAAAAAGCTGTGGACTTTTTGGAGATTTTTTAGTGTTGTACTCCTGAAATGCTCGTTTGCGTCGCTGCAATGCACTTTCGCATTCCGAGTCCCACCATGGGTGTTTTGTGTTCTTTTTTAATGGGATCAGTTCCTGTGCTTTTTGTGTAATTTTTTGTAGAATTTATTTCATGTATCTGGTTGTTCCTTTTCCCATTCCTCTGTTGTTGGATTCCTTGATCTTTTTTGTGTCGAATTTCTGTAGATGTGCTTTCTTGTGATGAATTCTCCTTGGGGTAACTTGCCTTTGATTCGTGTTAGGTAGTGGTCTGAGTCAATGTTCGCGTCCCTGCAAACTTGGACATCTTGGATCTCTCTTTGTTGTGGGTATGAGATCGCAACGTGGTCTACCTGGAATTCTCCAATCTGTTGAATAGGCGATCTCCATGTCTTCGGTTTTCGTGGAGATTTTCATAGGGATGTTGACATGATCTTAAGGTTATTCTGTTGGCATCGTTCGATGAGTCTTGTGCCGTTCTTATTGATAAATTTGTGACCGGGGATTTTGCCTACTGTTTTCTGATGGATTTTTTCTCTACCGATTTGTGCGTTAAAGTCGCCCAGTAAAATTTTGACGTCATCCTTTGGGACCTTTGCCATTACCTTCTCTAGTGTTGCCCAGAATTTCTCTGTAGACTTGGAGTTTTTCTTGTTGTCTCTGTTTGTGGGGGTAAGTACATTTATCATGGTGTATTTTTATTGGCGCACTGTATGCGCATTGTCATTAGTCTATTGTTTATGGACGTGATTTCCTTAATAGAGTTAACTATCCCTTTATGTACATCAAAGGCCATGCACAGAAGCGGAGCGCCCCTGGCGACTCGTTTATCTGTCCTGCTTTTGAATATGCGATAGTTCCCATAGTCTACCGTGTCCTCATCCATGATGCGTGTTTCTTGTAGGGCAAGCACAAGTATCTTTACCTGTCAAGTTCTGAAGTTAGGTTTTGAAGTTTTCCTGGTTGGATTAGCGTGTTGATGTTGAAGGTGCCAATATATGTAGATATTTTATGTGGAAATTTGCCGGAAAGCTCCGACTTATTATGAGAGCGTATCGTGATCGTGAAGTGAGAAAAATGATATATATATATATATATATATATATATATATATATATATATATATATATATATATATATATATATTCCAGATTAACTTAGGGCAAAGACCACTAAACATATTGAACACGGCTAGTGGAAAAAATTCTGTCTTCATATCAAAATGCTTTTCACGACCAGTATCAGCATTACCTGATCTTAATTTCTCAGACAAAGTAAGTTGTTCAACGCTAAATATACACCAAATACAATTGTTTTCAATTGATGCAGGAAGAATTAGCTCCTAAGTGGAACACTAGGCCATTTTCTGCTGGATATCGACCAGAAGAGAAGAAATACGATTCCATGGGATATTTAGAGAGTAGTTTGGAAAGTATTGACGGTATAAATTTAATTAAGACTAAATATTATGATTAAAGTATACATGTCTCTTGATGATTCCAGATGAAAAATGCCTTCCATCGACTCAGCTGTACAAAAGTTTGCTTGGTGAATCGATTTCAAAGCCGTGGAAATCGTACGAAGCACCAAACTCACCGGAAAATAGTGAAAATACTTCTGATTTCCCAAACCAAACGAAGGAGAATACGTGCGAGGAAAGTAGTTCAATATCTTCTGGAGATACTTTGCAACCAAATGAAGATCTATTACCAGAAAATGGTGAGTGGTTTAAGGTAATATTTCTAAGTCCGATTCTTCTTGTCAACCTCTTGTCCCTCATTATTGGACGTTAGTCTCCCTTTTTCACTTCCATCTATCTTGGGTACCATTACGTTCCTACGACCTTTCTTGTTGGTTGTCTTGCTCTCAGTAGACTGACCTACTTACTTTTATACTTTAGTGTAATAGTAACAAAATCTAAAGAACATCTGACTCAACTGAAATACAAGAGATCTGCGGTTTTGCAACATTTTTATGAAACTAACCACAATGTAGATTAAAGCTACTTGAAATGTGTCTATTAAATCAGTACGAAAATATCAAAAGAGCTAAACGCACAATTAAAGACAAAGGCTCCTTTGTTGTCCAAAAGCTCTTTGTTTAGATTATTCAAGGATGACTAATTTTATACCCATCAATTTCTCTCTCCACAGCTCAAGATTTAATCACAAACTGTAACAAAATAAACAAAATAGAAGCTTTAGTTTTAACCATCTCATGATGATGCTAACTTGTTTAGCGAAACGAGCATGGAGTAATTTCAATAGGTATTGGGTTATTAAGGGTTCCAAAATCAAAATTATCAAAATTCTGAATTATTAAACCTATGGTCGAGTCATAAATAACTTCCTTTTTTTTATCAGATATTTATTTTTCTTTAATTAAATTAAAAAAATATATTAATTTATGATGTATTTACCACTATTATGCATGACCTTCTTCCATCAACCTGGCAACCATCTTCCTGGCAATTTATTAATTAATTTCTTGTAAAATGTGGTTGGTTTGGGCTGGTAGAAATTTTCGAGAGCCTGACTGACTTGCTCTTCAGATTTTTTTAATTCAAAACCTTTTGTAAAGAATAGGAAAGGTGGTAGTCTGTCGGGGCAAGGTCCGGGGAGTAAGGTGGGTGACGTAAAACAGACCATCCAAGCTAAAAATTTTTTACTTGAATCACCCCTGCTGTACGTGGTTGTGCATTGGCGTGTAAAACAATGAGACTTTTGCGATTGATGAATGCAGGACGCTTTTCATGGACGTTGGACTGTGTTGCCACGTTCTGCCACGTTCTGCCTGTGTTGATTCCGCCCTGAGAGTTTTGTATTAAGAAGCTTCGTTATTCTTTTCTTCTTCTTCTTCTTATTATTATTATTATGTATGACTAAAACATTGTTTATTGGTTTGTGTATTTTGAATTTATTAGTACAATAATAATAAATAAATAAATTAATTTATCTTAAAATAAATTACTTAAATTTAGTTATAAATTTAATTCGGTTTTGCTCTCACTTGCTTACACTGCTTTGATACACCTTAATAATAAGTGGTTCTGTATTATTAGTAAATCATACATAGGAATCTTCTATTTTAATAACATGTTGTATTTACGATGTAAATACGATCGAAATTACAGAACTCCACTATTTAAGAAAATAATGCGAACTAAACTAAAATATTTCGAAATTATTAAACCAGGCATATAATTAATTTTATCTTTTTACCTGTTATTTTATTACGCCCTACCCTGTTTACGTTTCTTGCAACTTTGTCGGGTTTTGTTACGGCAGGGGTTGTTAAAGAGTTTATTGCAGCCAATCGGTTAACGATATATCTTAAAACGCATTATAACCCATTTTTCATCGCCTTTTATAACCCTGTTTAAAAAAATGCTCAATTTTTACCCGTGAGAGCAGACTTGTGGCGATTGACATGCGATCTTCTATATTTCATTCACTGAGCTTGTGAGGTACCCATACTCCTAACTTGCTGACTTTCTCTAATTTCTCCAGGTGACGGCAAATAGTTGATTGTGGTCTATTCAACCTTTCTGCTATATCTCTTATTGACTAAGGTAAATTTTGCTCCAATATTGCCCTTAAAAGGTTGTTATCAAGGTTAGAAGGATATCCCACCTCGGTTCCTCTTTTAAGGTCGGATCTCCAGAATGGAATTTGGCAATCCAATTTTTAACTGCTATTGCCTTATTTAAATTCTCAAAGCATCATGTGAAGAATATGCATATGCATTTCATTCTCCATTTAATGGGTTAGGAACAACAGTTTAATATAACGTGCACCACACAAAACAATTGGCAGAAGACTAACGGAGGTCTTATCTATTAGTGAAAGGAAAAACTTGTTTGTCCCGATGACTTATATTTGCATATATATATATATATATATATATATATATATATATATATATATATATATATATATATATATATATATATATATATATATATATATATATATAAATATATGTATACAAAATTTGGATAATTACATAATTTGACTTTTTTAAGGTTACTCTGATATGGCTCCTGGACTAATAACCAAACCACCAATACCCAGGAAACTCGAAGTAACTCCCAAATCTAAATACCCTGAGAATGGTGATAGTTCCGGTTTAAATGCCATTCACGATTATTTTGACATCAGATTCAATACGTCTAAAACGAAAGATGTATCTTATGATGCAAACGGTTTACGCGACGCTTCAAGAACCACCGAAAATGCCCCAACATCAAGTGAAAAAGATTTTAACGACCTGGAATATAAAAATTGGTTGGATAATGAAATAATAGAAAAAGAAACGCAAACAAACGCGTATCTAGAGAAACTTAAAAGGGAACATTGCATTTCAAACTCTAACTTTACTGATAATACGAAAATAGTCGAGAAATGGAGTAAAATTGATGATTTTCCTAATCTTTCTGACATGGACATTGACGAATTGTTCAAAGATGAAACCGATAAAAAGTTTGACAGGTTTTTCGAAAACGAATTGAAATCTGAATCTGTCTTTGACAAAACAATAAAAACAAAACCGAAAGATGTCAAATTAATTAAAACCAAAGATAAACCTGTTGCAAGTAAAAAAGTCTTAATAAACCAAAAGGAGGTGCCAAGAACAGTAATTTCGAAAAAACCCGAGTCCAAGTCGAGATTTACCTCTAAACAAATCAAAGGGGGGAAAGACTGTGGGGATGTGGCGAGGAAATCGCCTGATATCGAAACCTGGATGACTAAATGCGAGCAAGGCGTCGGAAAAAAGAAAAAACCCAATTATTTTGAGTTCTTGAATAGCGTGAGTGAAATTGAGGCAATCAGTGGGAATAGGGATGCTGACAGGGGTGGTTCTGATTGTAACGTGGATGAGAAAACCGTTGAAACTGGCAGCTTCGACGATCTGGTTTCGATTCTTGAAGTTTTGGAGAATGAAGACAAAAAATCACGTAAGTAGAAAGTAATTTATTATATGGATTGCTCTACACTTTCGCACTGAATAACTGTTGTTCAATTAACAATTAATTTTATACAGAGCCCTTCATTAATCTTCTAACCCACGTGACTAGTGATTTATTTAAACTTAGAAACTTTCATTCAATTTGTCATTTGTTGGTGGTATCATAGCAAATATTATTAAAATTTTCCCTAGATCGAGATTGATTTTTATCATTCAGTTTTGATAAGAGCTGCTTTCCCCAATCTATTTTTCAGTCCTTTTTCTGAAATATCTAGTCAGAATATCTTTCATATTACTCATTATTCACCGAAGGTTCCAGCTCATACGTTAGAGTTGGAGAAGCCCTTTTCTCTGATCTCTATTCTGCTAAATTCATTCTGCTTACTTTGATTAGCATACTATCTGCCAAGTTACATGCAATCTAGGAGTGTTTCAAATTGAGCGGGTTTTTTAATTCCTAAATAAAACACAGAGGACGTTGTGAATTTGCGTAGTCTAGTCTCAGAAGTGTAATGTATGACATTTATAAAAATAAAGTCGTACACAATACAACAATGGGTTAAAATTGTTGAGTTAAAGTCATTGGCAAAAGTCTTGCACTCCCCCTTATTTATCTAAAAAATAAGTAAATCTCAATATGGCGTCTATGCGCAATTTGTTGCGCAATGGGAATTTATTTATAAGAAAAATTAATAAACATAAACATGCCAAAACATCTTTGGGTTTTTTATTAACATTTACCAGCAGTGTATTTATACGATATTTTACTACATCAGTTTATTTGTGTTAATCGTACAGTATAGTAATAAAAACGCCTGGAATTTCTGCGTTTAATATGGCCCGAATTATTGCCTTGTACCAAGAAGGTTTTTCGCGACGTTAAATTGCTACTCGTTTAAATATTGTTCGGAGTAACGCTAGCAGAACAATTTAAAGATTCGAAAACTATCCAGAAGTGGCCGAAGAAGGGTTACAAATGAACGACAAGATCGTGATCTGGCTCAATATTCACGAAGAAATCGCTCAGTACCGATTAGAGCGATACAATTTCAGTTCCAACGGACGTACAATCGTGATATATCAAGCGGGTCCCAGAAGGCTTTATAACGTCTGACTGCATCGCATACGCCCAATTAGAGTTCCCCTGTGAAGTTGTCAGCAAAGACAAAGGCGTTTTCAATGGGCCAGAGAGCATCAAGCCTGGTTATTGCTTCAATGGAGAAACGTTGTTTTTACTGATGAAACAGAGAGACGAAACATATGTCATCCAGTTGAAGGGATAGGTGGGGCTCCTTCCCGGTCAAGCAACCAACAAAAATGTTCATATATATATATATATATATATATATATATATATATATATATATATATATATATATATATATATATATATATATATTGCACGCATCCATTAATCCTTTAAGCCTTCTTTTGAAAAAATTACCCAATTTATTTTCGTATCAAAACAAAAATAAACAAGGGGGTGCAACATTTTTGCTGATGAGTGTATTTTATGAAAATGGCCGTTTAGTGAAAAATGTTTTTAGAAGATTACGTGATATTTACGGTCTGCATAATTATTCATTTGAAACTACTACCAATCTATTGTTCGGTGGAAGATAAAACAAGAACAATATACAGTTGTATTGGTCGTTCACTAGAGCATATTGATTTGGTATCTGAAAGTGTTTCTAACGATTCAGAAATTTCCATTAGTCGACGTTCACAACAATTTGGAATTATTGAATTCACAATGGCGTATTTTACGAAAGGATTTAGCTTTGAAGGCATGTAAGGTTCAAATAACACAGGAAGTAAAGCCACTGTATCATTCAAATTGTCGTGCATTTGTCAAATGAATCAAAGAACAAACAAAGAAAAATCATTTTCTCAAAAAAATATCTTTTCAGATGAAGTACATATTGAAATTAGTGGCCAATAAACCAAAATTTGGGGTGAGAAAAATCCATGATTGATTCACGAAAAACCTTTACATCCTAAACGAGTCTCTGTTTCGTGTGCATTATAGTCACCAGGTGTAATTGAGACGTATTTCTTTCAGAATGCTGCTAGTAATGTTGTAACTGTGAATGGTGCTCGATATTGTAAGATAATAATTGGATTTTTGTGGGTTGAATTGAATAATGTTGATCTGGAAAATTGTGGTTCCATAAGGATGCGCTACACCTCACTCTGCTAATGAAGCAATTGATTTATTTAGAGAAAAATTTCCTTGGCGAGATATTGTAAAAAACGGTGATGTTAATTGTTGGACTATTTTCTTTGGGGTTACGGGAAAAGGTCTATTCATTAACAATTTATTAACGATTATCAATCGATTCCTGAACTAAAGGATGAAATTATTCGAGTCATTGGTGAGATCGAGCCACGGTTATGCCAAAATGTCATCCCAAATTTGACAAAAGAGTAGACGTCTGAGGAGCTGGTCATTTGACAGATATTGCCTTTCGTGTTTAAATGTCATACAGTATGCTTCAATTATCAATAAAAAGTTTCTTGAGATCAACGCAAATTCTGAGTTTAATTCAAGAATTAAAAAAAACTGCTTAATATGAAATCGTCTTTATAAGGTTCTTACGTTAATTCAAACATCATAATTTTACAACTGGCTTGTCTGTACTGATTCCCCCAGTTCCCTTCGGTTTCTAGAAAATCCTATCTCTTTACATCCACTGCACATCAAGATTCGTGATCTTCTATATTCCCTTTTCTCTAAATCCCACTCCATTCTTTTCTTCTGGATCCCGAGCTATGTGGAAATTCACGTCAACAAGACTGCTGATTGTTTGGCTAAATAATCAGCAATAGATGGAGTCAAAATTACTACAATTTCTTTTTTAGGATACTTTCCCCAAGATAAAAGCTAAAATCCGCGATCTACTTCAACTTGAATAGGATTTTCTGGGGGGTGATAACAAACTATGGCCAATCAAAAATATTCTTTTCTCTTCTATAACTTCTTCTCTTTCAAAATCCAAGCATGTCAAGTTAAACAGACTAACGATTGGGCACTGTCACTTCACTCATTCAAATCTCGTGAACCGAAGTCCTTCGTCATCTTATGCATTCTGCGACGCCTGCTTTTCGGTTTCCCACTTATTCTGCTGCATTCCTCTTTATACTCTTCGCCGAAGGTATAAGTTCTAGGGTTCTATCAGAGAAATTTTTCAAAATACCTCACCTAATTTCCTCAAGGAGATGAGTCTCTACAATGAATTATTAGACTAGGACGACTATTAGTCCGTCTGTGCTTACGTCATCATTGTATAACCGTTTTCTTCTTACATAAACATATTGTTAGGACCACTAAATAATGCCCAGTGTATTGCTGTGGAATAACATGTCATACATTAGAACTGTTTTAGAAAAGAAAATAGCCACAGTAAAAAATTTAGTTGATACAACGTTAAATCAGTATTCAACTGAAGAAGATTTTACTAATAAAACTGAACAATCCATGCAAGAGGAAATAAACGATGTTCACCATCTCCAAGTGAACGTCGGTGAAAGCAATCAGAAGAAAGACGTTGGTGAAAGACAGGTTACATTTTCGCCGGTCGTGTCTCAAAGAAATATCCCATCACCCTGTGAAAATTTATCAGAAAATCATATATCTTATTACAATGATGAATGTGTTTATAGAGATCATGATGAAGAGTGTAGAAATGATGATATAACAGATTTTAGAAAGAATAACGCTAATTACAAGTAGGTGATACATTTTTTTGAGAGTAATAATGTTGCATAAATAAAACAAAGTTATCTAATGTCCACTTATACTTTTCTCTAATGCATAATGCATTTCGCTACACTGTAGCTTTTTCGGATTTTTTGGCAAAGAATGAAATTGTATTATGAGAAATAGTAGGTACTATAGTTATCAAGTAATTTTACATGTTTTTTTTTCTGGGAATTTCCCAGAATCCCTATTCAGAGTGTTTTTTTCGACAAGCATTGTTATTATATACTGGGTGTCCCATAACTTATCCGCCATAGTCAATAAATGTGTTGGCAAATGTTAATTATTAAAAAGATACAGGGTGTTGAAAGTGAAACTAAATTTTCGAAAAATTGAGATAATGTAAAAGTGGCTGAAGATATCAGGTTCAAAATCGGGGTAGTTGGAATTCAAAGGTGATAAATCCGAAATTGGTACTAGTTTGAGCCTACTTTCTAGAGGGCGCTTGCTACTTACTTTGTAAGAAATTAACTCGCTCATATTTTTTACCTTATAAACCCGGGAATATTTTGACTTTAAAATAGAAAACAGTCGTAATTTCTACGTAAAAAAGTACCCTTGGTTAATATCGATATCTCACGTTGTTTGCGAAATATTCGTGTTCGAATATTCCATTGCACATTTTGTCGAAATCTGCAATTCACAAAGTGAGCCTTGAATACGAGGAAAAAAACGTTAAGATATCAAAAATAGCAATTTTTTAAAATTTACTTCAATAGTTGAAATTGTCCACCGTTTACACTTTTACAGGCTCTTTGTTAAGTGACGCTTCACATTTGACAAGAATTTTTTATTCATTTCTAACTACATTGGTCGCGTGTTGAATTTTTTTGTAAAAGTTCGTTTTGTATATTGACTTCATCATGGTAAACTAAAAACTTCATATGACCCCACAATTAAAAGTCTAACGGATTAATGTCTGGGCTACGAGGTGGCCAAGGATACTCACTAATCCATCGATGTGGAAAACGTTCATTCAAACGATTTCGCGCTGCAACAGTAAAATGCGCCCCATTTTGCATGAACCACATGTCTTGTCTTAAGTTTAGAGGTATACTGTCTAAAAGGTCTAATAAATCATTTTCTAGAAATTACACGTATTGATCTCCGTTTAGTACTTGCGGAAACTCAAATGGGCCGATTAAAAAATTGACGATAATGTCGCACCAAATGTTAATTGAAAATTCGTGCTGGAAATGTCGCTCTCTTGGTAGGCTTTCTATTTTCCAGGACGTAATGATGATTATTTCGCCAGTTAAAAATTCCGCATCTGGTAAAAGTTGCCTCGTCAGTAAACAATATTTTTTTCAGGAACATAGGGTCTTCGTGTTTTTTATGTAGCAGATTTTGACAAAATTCTGATCTAGCCGGCAAATCTAGTGGCAAGAAATTTTAAACAGGCGAAAAATGGTCGGGAAACCATTTTTCTTTATGGAGAACTCTTGAAACGGTAGATTTGCTAATTCCTTTAGAAGTCTCCAAACGCCTAGTGCTTACTTCAGGATTTTCCGCGATACTAAGCAAAATGCCCTCTTTTTGTTCATACATTTCGGTCGTCCCCCAGGATTGTTGTACTAAAACGAACCCGTTTCGCCTAACTGAAAATTCTTTGAAAAATTTGTCGTTCTGGGATGATTCTAGTTGGGTAGAGCTCTTCATGCCTTCTAACTGCAGCGCGACGCTGGGCATTTTTTACAAATTATTTAATATCAACTCAAGATTGGAGAAACTTGTTTCCACCTACGTTTAATAGAAGAGATAGAAAACGATGACAGTTGTCATCGAGACGTAATAATTTGTACACAACATTCAAGGCACACTTTGTGAATTGCATATTTTTGCAATGGAATATTCGAAGACGCAATAATATATTAGAACACAATATCACGCAAATGGCATGAGATATCGATATTGACCAAGGGTACCTTTTTTACGTGGTAATTATGACTATTCTCTATTTTGGTCAAAATATTCCCAGCTTTATAGCTTAAAAAAAAACGATGAGCGTTTTACTTTGCATCTTTTAATGACTAATATTTGCCAACACATTTATTGACTAAATCCTCTTATTTGATCTCTACTATCAGCAATTACTCTATGGAGAATAAGTTATCGGACACCGTGGTGCGGTGGTCTGGTGGGTTAGTCGCCTGCCGGGCAATCCAAAGGTAGCTGGTTCGATTCCAGCGTTCGAATGGATGTTTTTCTTTAATTCTTCTGTCCGTCTTACTTCCTACCCTACACACACACTTATATACACTCACATATACATACACATGCCCACACATATCAACACCTAAATGTCTGTGATTGCTTCTAGGCAAGAGTGCAAAATCCGACAACGAAGTACCCCTCACTCACGCTAGTTAAAGGCTGGGTAAGGCCGGATGCCTTCTGAAAAGTGTTCTACTTTGGTCACTCGCCAGTCGGTAGGCTTCCTGATAGACTTTTATGGGTAGGCACATAACCAGGGGTTGATAGCCTGAGGGGGGGTGCGGGCCTGGGTTTGTCGGTAGCTGATGACCGTAGCTCGGAACCCATGTTAAGCTGTAGGTCCAGTCGCTAAATAGCCTTAGATGCTGATGCGCCTCTAACCGTAAATTCTTTCCTTTCCATTCCGTCCATAAAAATATTATAATTACGGTCGAAAGGGAGACTAACAGTTCAAGAAACTTTTTGGACTTAACGATTTTAAAAAATCAGAAAAATTTCGCAACTATCCTCAGTAATAATGTTGAATAATAATCTTTTCCAGTCAGTTATTGTCATTTTTGGATGAAGTCGACAGAAAATGTTCCAAGTCTCTTATACAGGCCAAAGAAAGTGCAATATTAGCCACGAAAATGATACAGTCATCTATTAATCTTGATACAGTACCAAGGTATGTAAAAAGTAGGACTTAGAGCCTAGTACTAGATTAAAACAAGCAAATCAAATACTAGTTATATTGTAATGCCTACAGGGAAGTGGGTTATGCAATAGAGCCCAAATATTTTGTTACAGGATGGAAGATTTGGAGACTCTATCCAAACAAGAACTGGCAAATCAACTAGTTGATCTGAGTCTAAGGCTTAAAGACAAGAACTCTTCGATTTCTCTACTGCAAAACGAACTGTCCAATTTGAGAGATCAGGCTGTGAAGCATCACGTCCAAACTGAGCAGATTGTTAAGCAAAAACTGAGGGATCAAAAGCAGGAGTACGAAGGTGTTGTGAAGAGACATCAGAAGTTTATCGATCAGCTAATTGCCGATAAGAGATCTTTGAATCAGCAATGCGAAGGACTGATACAAGAACTAAAAGTAGGTTTTTATTACATTTTTACTTCTCCGTTATTTTTTTTTTGTAATTGTTACTCCTAGCATAGCGGTGTTTGACAAAAAACAGCCAACTGAAAAAAAAAACAGTCTGTCTACATTTGTTTGGAAACTGATAATATTGAAATAAGAATTGTCTTAAAGTATCTCTGACTAACGAGTTTATCGATCAAATTTTGAGTGGCTTCCGTATTCTCCAGATCCGATCTCAGCAATTTTTTATATTTATTTTTTCGAATGAACTCTCATACTTAACGGGCGGTTACTAAGTACCAGATTCTTGAATTTTCTTCCTCAATAAGATTCATTTTCAACTTTTTTTTGACATGACTTCACCCCTGTAATACTTTCTCAAGATTTTTTTAATGCTTCACCATAAGAATCGTTTTTATTATATTTTTTTTCGGATTTTTCGTCAAATAAATAAACGTTTACGTTTCGATTTATTTATAAATGATCTTCAGAAAGATATGTATTGTAGACTTGTTCTGAAGATGGTTTCTTCACACTGCTAAGCTGTCTTCAATTATATTAATAAATTATTATTTTTTTAGTATTTTATTAACGTTTGGGTTTATTTTATAAAGCCATCCTCAGAACTATTCAGCTATATCTTGTTGAATAATTTCTTTTAACCGAAATAAACCGAAACGTTAATAATATAGTAAAAAAATAATAATTTATTAAAATAATTGACCGAAAATCCACCCCAATATATATATATATATATATATATATATATATATATATATATATATATATATATATATATATATATATATATATATATATATATATCTTAGTGTCCGCTAATTAATGGTACACAGAAAAACTGCAGATTTTTTGTGTACAAATATTGCGATTTAATGCAACTTTCCTTAGTTCAAAAGATAATATTAACCAAGATACAGGGTGTTAAAATTATTATCATATTTTCAATTTTCGTCAATAAATTTCTTAAAAAGTATCTTTCTTGAACGAACTTTGGTAGTGTGGGTTTTTTTATGATAAGAAATTTTAATGTCTCGAAAATTTTTATAATTTTTATGTAGATTGTAGAGGGCGCTGTCTACAACACTTTTCTTCGTTTGAAAGGTCACAACTTTTTTACGCCTTAGTGTATTTGCATTTTTAATGAAAATATTATTTTATTCATCTTTTTTACGAAAATAAGGTATACGTTGTAAATGTCGCTCCGAGTTACCTTTTTCTAGATATCGGGGTTTAAATTCTTCATTGCACTCTTTTAAATTGCGCTTTTGAAATGTAACATTTTTCTTAAAGTATGTAAGTCATGATTAAGGCAGATATATTAAAACTACTTTTGCATTGATTATTAATATTTAATATTGTGAGCATTTAAATATTTAAAATAGTTATAAATAATAATAATAATAATAATTTTAATATACTACATTAAAATAGTTTTGAGGATAACCTTAAATTATATGGAGAAACTAGAGAAAAATTAAACTCATTGATAAAAACGGTTGAAACATTCAGTAGGGATATCAGAATGTCATTCGGACTGGAGACATGTTCTACCATTAGTATACAGAAGGGAAAGGTTCAGAGTCAACATTCAACACTTTGTAACATACAAGTAGCACCAGAAGAATACTGCAAATATTTAGGAATACCCCAAAAGCATAAACTTGATCATAACCAGTTAAAGAAGGACTTTTCCACTCTATACCAAAAGATACTTACAAAACTTTTACACACCAAACTGAACAGTGGAAACCTCACTAGAGCGATCAACGGTTGGGCAGTGCCAACTCTGACATATTCTTTTGGCATTGTTAAATGGTCAGAAACTGACCTTGATGAACTTGATAGGTTGACACGCCGAACATTAACGAAGTTCCGATGCCTGCATCCAAACTCATCTACGAAAAGATTATACATCCCAAGAAAGTTGGGGGGTAGAGACCTTGTAAACGTAAAAAATCTCTGTCCCAATCAAGAAAATAGAATGAGAAAACACTTCATTGATTCAAACAGTACGTTAATGAAATTGGTTGCAAATGAGGACCGGGGTTTCACCCCACTGAACCTAAATAAACAAAATCGTATTGATAGCAGAACAACACTCACGGATTGCGTTCGAGAATGGAAAGGACAAACTTTGCACGGAAGGTTTGCTAAGTCACTCGAAGATGGTACCATTGATGAACAATTGTCTCTGAAGTGGCTGACCGATGGACTCTTGTACCCAGAAACAGAAGGTTTCGCGATATCTATTCAAGATAGGGTACCCAGAACAAAAAACTATGAAAAGCCCATACTGCATTTCAACGTAGTCGATAAGTGCAGGAAATGCGGTAATCCGGTGGAAACAATTGAACACCTTATTGGCGGTTCCCCGACCCTTGCTCCTAATGCTTATTTAGGACGGCATAATCAGCTGGCAAAAATTATATGAATAAATTGCAAAAAAATACTCGCTATTAGAAAGCGCACATCCTCCATATTATAAGTACTAGCCTTCTCCTGTACTTGAATCATCCGATACAATTCTTTAATAGGATAGACCAATCACTACTGATCGAACGGTTGATTATAACAGGCCGGATATTATTCTAATCAATAAAAAGGGCAAGAGGGCTTTTATAATTGACATCGCAGTGCATCACAACATTAGAAAAACTGAGATAGAAAAATCCACAAAGTATGAAAATCTGGCATACGACTTGAAGAACCAGTGGAAACTGAGTAAGACAGATGTAGGGCCTGTCGTTATATCCGCCGAAGGCCTGATAAATAAGAGATTTTGAAAGAACCTTGAGAGCCTCGGTATCTCGAGATCGCCATGGTGGGACAGCGTGCTGTGCTCTTGCAGATGTGTCACATTGTTCGTAAAATATTATGTTAGGGTGAAAGGAGCTAAATTGCTTTTTCATCTTGGCATTGGAATATCGGCCAGCATGAGCTGAGATTCTACAGTAAGGATGAGCAGGATTTTAATATACTACATTAAAATAGTTTTTGAAAGATTTTGACTTAAGTCAAGAACAAAATGCTCAGACATAAATTGTTTTCTAATAAAGAGATGCGAGATATGATAGGCATATACGCGCAGGAAAATTTTAATGGATGCCGATATTTTCGAAGATATTTGGAAACGTATTCATGATGAAGACAGCCGGATTTTAAGATTTTTAAAAACCTCTATGACAGACTGGGTGAAACAGGTTCTTTCCGTCCGAAACGATATTCCGCAGATCGTCCAAAGACTCTAACCACCGACCAGGAAGAAGAAATTGTGGTTCTCGTAACCGAAAACCCTGAAGTAAGCACAAGACGCATTGCTCTGGGAGTTGGGGTAGGCAAGTCCACCGTATGTAAATTTTTTCACAAGGAGGGACCTTATCCGTTTCATTTCACGCCTGTACAAAATCTACTGAATGCTGATTAGCCAGCCAGACTGGAATTTACTTGTTTCTGTCATACCAAGCAAAATGGCAACGCCATGTTAAAAAAATATTGCTTACAGACGAAGCAACGTTTACACGTAGCGGTGTATCCTATTTTTGAAATGAACATGCGAGAAGTTTAGAAAATCCACACTTTATTAGTATCTGGACGTCATTTCCAATACGAAGTTTAAATAAATGTTTGATGTGGTCTTATAGGTGATTATGTAATGATTATGGTCATTATGTATTAATCCAATGGTCCATTCGAACTACCACCTAATTTAAAGGTGAACTATATTTTAATTTTCTTCAGTCATTTACACAAATATTTTGATAACATTCCTCTAGAACTAAGACAAAAAAGAGAAAGCAAATACAAATGTTATGTTTCAAAAGCGCAATTTAAAACGGTGCAATAAACAATTTAAACGCAGATATCTAGAAAATGGTAACTCGTAACGACATTTGCAAGGTATACACAACAAATATAATATTTTTACACACAAACACAAAATAATATTTTTATTAAAAATGCAAATACACTGGGGCGCAAAAAAGTTGTGACTTTTCAAACGTAGAAAAGTGTCGCAGATAGCGCTCTCTACAATCTACATAAAATTTTTCGAGATATTTATATTTTTTTATCTAAAAAAACCCCTCTTTACCAAATTTCATTCAACAAAGATACTTTTTAAGAAATTTATTGACGAAAAGTGAAAATAAAATTATAACTTTAACACTGTGTGTCTTGGTTACTATTTGGCTATTTACTATTTTATACTTTTGGACTAAGGTAAATTGGATTAAATCGCATTATTTTTACTAGAAATATCTGCAGTTTTTCTGTGTACCATTAATTAGCGGACACCCTATATAGATGGAGTAAATGTTAGAAATATCCTTCCGGGTATCAGTCGGTATGTTTGACTAATCTTCAGAGTTTTGACGACGTTTCGCCAAAATCTCACTTTGCTCCCTATGAATGTATGGCCAGTTGTGTGACTCTCTTTGGTCAGTTTGAAGTTGTCTATCAAGAAACCTATAATTCTATATATATATATATATATATATATATATATATATATATATATATATATATATATATATATATATCAGTATATATAAATATATATAAGAGAAATGTCAGGTTTCACTTTTCACAATAAAACTTAAATCAGATAGAATTTGGGATGTATTACAATTTAATACTTCAATAAATTTAGTTTCTACACTTTTTTTATATCTAAGGTACTTGAAGACAGATACAATACAAACACAAAAGCACTGGAGCACAAGCATCAGGTGGAGATACGGAAAATAAAAGAAATGCACGCGGCAGGAGAGAAAATACGACGCGAAAGATGGATTGAAGGAAAAACCCAGAAAATAAAGGTGCCCCCACGCGATCGTATTTGTCGGTCAGATTATTTAACACATATTTTAACAGGAATTGACAGTGAAAAGTATCGAACCAGAAATACAAAGCATGGAAAGACGACAACAGCAGGAACTGGCCGATTTGAGGTCATTGCACAAGAAGGAGATCGAGGATTTGGAGTTGAAGGCTGCCAGAAAACTGCAACAGCAATGTGAAACATTGAGGCAACAGTTGATTGAAGAAAGGGAAAAAGCTCTGACACACGAAAGAGAAGTTGTAAGGCAAAGGTAAATTTTAATAATTGATTCAGTTTCATTTTGTCTGAAGCCACTGCACTAACCTGTGAGTGATGAAAATATCAATTGGGCGGAATTGTTCCGGTTATTTGTAGATATGAAAAATTAGTAGAGTCAGAAGAGAAGAGTTATCAAGAGCAGAAAAAGAAATTACAAACAGAGCATTCTAACAGAATGAGAGAGTGTGAAGAAAAAGAAAAGGCATACCAAGTTGCGAAGGACAAAGCGATTAAACATTCAAAGGAGGAATTTGATGACCAACTCCAGGTGAGGCTGTTTTAGAGATTTTACCCCTAGAACTATTGTTTCATTTAGTGTTCCTACTATTTCTTTATCTTCGTTTAACACGTTTTTAATGCGTTAACAATGACGTTGATAGTGACTATGACAGTGACGTTTATCGTTACTTTGAGAGTGACTTTGACAGCGACTTTGACAGTGACTTTAAAACGATTTTGACAGTGACTTTGACAGTGCCTTTGACAGTGATTTTGATAGTGACTTTGAAAGTGACTTGGCCAGTATTTTCAAACTTCATAATATGAGGGTCACTGGAAAAATTTTCGGCTTGATACAGAGATGGCGCAATTATGATCAAATGATGGCCATATTTGTCAACTGTGATTCGTTAGATGGCTTACCGTGAAGCTTCAGATGCGTGCGTTTGGTTGCTCGTTTGTGGCGATCGAGTATAGCAAAAAAAATTTACATTTTTTGAAAAATAGATAAAACTAACGTTTCTACCGTTATAATGTTTTTTACATTTTTTTTTTGTTCTTCGCCACGATCTAAAACTCAAAAAATATCAAAAATATCTGTTCTTATTTAAATAAATAATAAATAATAAATAATTTTAATATAAATTATTTTTTAGATTCGTTTTGAAAACGGGAGGAGAAGACCTCCCGAAACGTTTACGTTAATAAATTTTTATTTATTTTAAAAAAATATTGTATTTTTTAAGCATTTTTGTTCGTTAGACAAACTTATTACAGAAAAAGAATCACTGAGATATTTGTCTCCGTTTTGTTTTTTCATTTTTTATTTAAATTAGAACAGATATTTTTGATATTTTTTGAGTTTTAGATCGTGGCGAAAAACCCAAAAAAAGAAAAAAATATATGAACACGCCACAATCATTTAGACAGGACATAAAGTTATTTATCTTAAGGATTTTAACCCCGACGAGCATACAAAAAGTGATAGATTCTACTATAAAGGATTCTTCCCTTTAGTTTTGATGTCAAAAAAGTGGGTTGTTGGATTTGGATAAATGCTCAAACGTCAAAGCTGTCAAAATAAAAATATTGTCATTTCTTTGCCAGGCCGAGAATTTGACCTTCGCATCCAACTAAAATCTGTTTTTTTAATGTAATCTATCAATTCTTCTGTTGGAGCATTTCGTATGAAATACTGAACTCAAAGAGGTTTACCACTTAACTCCATATCAGTTGTTTTTCGTTGCTCGATGCGCATTTTGTTAACTATCTTAGCATCATCAGGAAATGATTCAATCTGATGCTAATATAGTTAACGAAAAGCGCGTCAAGGAATTACAAACCAGTTGTCTAGTGTTTAGTGGTAAGTCTTTTTGAGTTTTACGATTCAATCTGATACTAATATAGTTAACGAAACGTTTATCGAGAAATTACAAATAACTGATTTGGTGTTTAGTGGTAAATCTCCTTGGGTTTAATGACATTTATATTGTATGACCATAGGTAGTTATCAGGAGACATTCCAACGAACTGAAATTGCTAAAAGAAGCATCAAGAATGGAGTTTGAAACGTGGCAAGCTAATTTCAAGAAACAACAGTCTATGGTATTGATGGAAAAGGAAGTAGGGATTCGAGAACAGTACAGGAAGGAGAGAGATCAAGAAATTGAAAAAATAATTGAAAGACTGGAAAAAGAAGCCAACGAAAACAAGTCCCAAATAGAAGAATCGACCGAAAACAGAGTCAGGTAAATTACTTGTTAGAACAGCTTAGAATGCGATGGTTGACGAAGTACTTCCCAGCCTAACTTCTTGATTTTTTCTCGGACTATTCTGGCACTATGAGGTCCTGCATTGTCATGCTGAAGAAAATCATATTTTCGATTAATCAGACTTGGAGGTTTTTGAATCAAACCTGAAGCTGAGCACAATAATATTCATCATTTATGGTCGGCTTTCCATCTCTAGTAATGACTTGTTGAAGAAAATGATCTCTGATTAACCTGGGCAAAAGTACATTGCAGATTATACGTGGTTAATTTTACTTTCAACTGAAAGTAGACAAAGCGTCCACATTGCTTTTCTTTGCATGTTCAGTTCAATTGTTTTAAACACCATTGTATTGTGGACCGTGAAGTTTTAAGCTGGAAAACCTGGTTTTCCTGGCTTTGTTATTTTTCGAAATGTTGATGTTTAGTGGCCTGACTAACCCTGAACTTTTTTGGGGGTTTCCTCAAGAACAAAGTCTATTATAACAATCCGCAGCCGATTAATGGCCTGAAGTAAAACATGCGTCAAATTATTAGTGACACTAAACCACAATTGAGAGTGTAAGCTCTAAAGGGTCTAAGTGCTAAAAACTTGGAACCACGATAATCACATAAAACTATATTCGTAAGTAGTAAACATAGTTTTAGCTTTAAATATATATTTTTTAAATAAAATAGGTTACTTTAAGTAAGACCCCTGAGAAAAGTAAAAACAAAAATTTAAACTGGACCTAAAAAAAAATTGAAAACAGGATATCGTAAAAAGGTCTAAGGGCCTTATTACTTATTTCCAAAAAGCCTTAATACATATTATTGAGAAGGGTCTAACACATATTACCGAAAAGGGTCTAAGTATCACAAATAGCACAACATTTTTATTAACCTTTGGATATTTTATCACAAAAGAAACATGTATAAATCGAAAATACATTACAAACTTAAGTAGTTAACTAAAAACTAAATCAAACAGTTTTAGAGTGCGTATAACTTTATTTTTGGTAGGTTGCCTGTAGGAGCTGAGAGGTTTTCTCAATTAGGTCTTCGTAAAAAAGATAATGTGTTAGTGGGATATAATCTTGCATAACTTTCAAATCTTTCAGTTTTGCTGCAGTAATGCATTTCTGCAATTCTTACATTCCAGGAGAGGTATCTGGTATGAACAGATATCCTGGATATTATTTCCTTTCTTTACTACATTTCAGACTACCCAGAATTTTCATTACTTATTTGAATCCATGAAGCTTGAGAATCTGAAGGTTTGATGTATTTATAAACGTGTCTGCGAACTTCTAGTGAATTTTGGTGACGAGCTTCTTTAATCATCATCTCTAATTTCATGGTACTCTACTTGGGCGAAGTCCCTGTCACAGGGGAGATATGAATGTCCACTTACCAAGTATTTCTAGTCGATTTGCAGAAACTTGCTTGTTACAACTAAATATCTATTATCTAAATATCGATTTTTTTTTGCTCAATACGGTTGTCACTCCAAATGACTAGTTTAGTTTTTGTTGTGAACTTATTTTTGGAAAGGAAAGCTTTTAAGAGCGCAGATCTGATTTCATAACTTTCTGTTCTTGTTACCGACTCATCTCAAAGACACATACAGGCACTATTGGTATCGTCCAAATGTATGTCCATGTTATAACACGAGAGCTGATTGCTGTAGAACATGTCACTATGAGTAATGGTTGGTATAAAGATCACCTGCTCCAAATCGATCGAAATTACCATATTAATAGAAGTTGGTTGTTGTGATTCGATTTATTAGCACTTGCCTGGCTTGTTCAGCTTTTCTCTGGTGTAGTTCAAGTTTACTTGTAAAATACCTCTATCTTCAGCGGTGCTTATTTTTATTTTAGCATTAAGTAAATTACAGTTTGAGCAGGTATCAAATTTTGGTTTTCCAAATCGAAGATGTGAAAAATGTTTGTGGAATGTGTCCAAATAAAATCTGTAATTTACTTTAGTGTTGTGATTGCGATAAACAGACGGTTTATGTTTAAATCGGGGCTAAGAAATTCTTTTTGAGATTTTTGTCGGCTATAATGGTTCTCATCTCTAGGGAAACTGTTAATGTATTCCATCAACATGTGTTTAATTTCCTCGGTATATTTTCTTGGCTCCTGGTGTGCTTTTTTATCTATCAAAATCTGTATCTTTTTATAAGGCAATGCAAAAATGTTGTTGAGCGTATTGCGGCATACCTATATATGTTCGCTTTGGCCATTAGGTACAGCATAAAACACAGTAACTTAGCGTCGGTTTTGTTCAGGATTATCATAATTTCCATGACGTCTTCGATTGATTTTACCGATCTGTATTAATCGAAGTAAATACATTTTCTGTTTTATATGATCAGCTATTTTATAGAGATCATAAAATAAACTTTGTATTTTTTCTATAGAAATGGACTTGTCTTGCAATTTACAGCGACAATCACCAATTAAACAAAATTTCTTCGCTTTCGCAGCTTTTAAATCACCTGGATACGTTTTGTACTCTGAGCCACTTGTCCTTAGACGTGTTTGTTCTTTTTTATACTTTCTGAACCTTTTAATCTTCTTTTTTACTCATTTTTAATTTGAAATATTGGAATAACGCAATTGATATAAGATAAGACACTTCATCAGATGTTTTATTTTACAGCGTCGGCACATAGGCCCTTTAGTAATAAAATTTATGTTGGCACATACAGGGAACGCCATTTATCGAACACTAAATGAGCACCTAATTAAATCGCGGGGACTTACTATTTTTGCAATACTATTCGGCATGGAACATAAACCTTTTCTACATGTATAACTGAAAATGTTGGATTTTGGCACTTACACCCTTTAGAACATACACTCTAAATTGTTCCAAATTATTATTGACAATTTTACTTTTTTTTAATTTTCTAAGTTGGTTTTATTTATCATACTACTATTCTTTTACTGCTGATAGATCTATCACAAAGCTGCCAACATATTAAATAGGCACGTTTTTTAGGCGTTTGAAAGAGAAATATGAGAAGGAAATCAAAGATTTGGAGATGTCAGAGAAAGAAGCAAAAAATAAATATTTGGACACAAAAACTAAGCTGATCGAGAACGAAGAAATCGTGATCGGCCTCCAGGCTAGTTTGAAACAATTCGAGAGTCAATTGAGTGAGCAAAAACAGGTACATTATCGACAAATAAACCCGAACAGATTTACCATCAAAAATCAAATCACTAATTTAAACTTCTTGACTCGCGTTTCGCTAACCACTTTAGCATCATCAGGAGATCATTTAACTAGGATTGGTTTAAATAATTTTCTGATGATGGTAACATGGTTAGCGAAACGCGCGTCTAGAAGTTTAAAAAAGTGATTTGGTGTTTAGTGGTGAATCTCTTTGAGTTCAGCGTTTCATACCGAAGGTTCCAATAGAAGATTTGATCTACATTCGAAGTTGATTTTATCTAGTAATTTATTAAAACGTGACTTAGGCGAAAAAATTCTAGTCATCCGGCGCGTCATAAAAAGTTTATACAGTAATCCCTCGTCAACCGCGGGGATTTTGTTCCGGATAGAGGGCCGCGGTTGGCAAGGGATTTTCTAGGGTTACACTTGAAAACAGAAAAATGTAAAACATGTACACACATATGTACATCGTATGTACAGATATACATAATAATTAATATATATATGTATATATATATATATATATATATATATATATATATATATATATATATATATATATATATATATATATATATATAGTTTCCTTTCACCCTTTCTATTTTTCTTAGCCCCGATTTCACCCTTTCTAGTTTTCTATTCACCCTTTCTCCACGTGGTGCCACCGATCGCCTTCGCCGAACTGTCAATCATGCGACGTCACGTGTCTCTCGGGACCGGTTTCTAGCCTTTCAGCCGTCATCAGCCGAGCTCTAGACGAACGCAAGGAAAGCAGTTCGGAGAGACGATCGGGGCCAGACCAGATTAACTGGCCATTTTAATGACGGGTCGTGATCGCACACGCCATCATACGGCGAATGCTCGTAGCAGTCAGGACCGCTCGTAACATTCTGCCTGGAACCTCGGGTATAGTACCAGGTATGCCCACACGGTAGTGTAACGGACCGTGGAGGGAAAATATTACAGAAATCTTTCACCCTTTCTCCACGTGGTGCCACCGGTGCTATTTTTTTTTTCTTCTGGTGGTGGCCTGGAAACCGCCGCTAGGACACACAACAGATTGTCAGTCCAAATTTACCTTACGTCTGCTCTCGTCCTCTATTTTTGTTCTCATTATTTTCTCCACCATGCCCATTATTCTTGCCCACTGTCGTTTTCCTTCTAGAAGCAGAACGCCGATGTTGTGTTCCGTCACTTCTACATTGCATTCGGCAGCAGTAGCCATCCGAAGCGGTTCCCATCTCGGACTGTGGAAGATTGTGTGGTCCCTTGTATCCACCATCCCACAATAGCGACAATCGTTGTCCTCTGACTTTCCCATTCTGTATAAATAGTATCTGAAGGATCCGTGGCCCGTTATTGATTGTGTTGTGTAGAAATTTATATCCCCTAATTTTCTGTTGTGCCACTCTCTCACGTCTCGGATAAATGTTTTTGCCTTTCCCTCATAGTCGTTCCATTCTTTGTGCCAGACTTCCAGTAATTTCTCTCCTGCTTGGGTTTTTGATTCCTTTCCCCTTTCGAATATTGATATGCTTTCCATGATTCGGAGTGTTATTGGTGGTAGACCAGCAACGGCTAGGATGGCTATTGTGGGCACGGTTCTGTATGCACTTGTAATGCGTATTGCCATTTTTCTGTTTACTTTTTCGAGCATTGACTTGTAGTGCTTGTACCTTAAGACCTTTGCCCAAATAGGCGCCCCATACAAAATGGTTGATATAGTGGCCTCCACCAATATACGCCTCTTCCAGGCCCTTGGTCCTCCTGTTTTTGGGGTTATTTTATCTAGTATCATCAATGTTTTATTTGCTCTTTCGCATGTCAGTTTGACGTGAGTGGTCATTTTAGCATCTTTGTCTATGAGAATCCCCATATATTTAGTTGTCCTTGTACTGTTTATTGTGGCACCCTGAATATTGATTTGGAGGTTTGTGAGTTTTCTTCTCCCAGCCAATATTACCATTTCAATTTTTTTTTGCTGATGTTTTAATGCCCATTTGATCCATCTCCAGGGCTATTTTGTTAACAGTATGCTGTGCCATTTCTTCCAGAACTGACCTGGTCCTTGCTCTTACCACCACCGCCAAGTCATCAGCGTACGCCACCATGTTAATTCCTTTCTCTGTGCTGATTCTCAGGATTCGATCATAGAAAATATTTCATAGTAAAGGTCCGATGATTGATCCTTGCGGTACTCCGCAGGTTATTGATATTTTGTCCCCCCACTGGGTTAATATATATCTGTCTGAGAGGTATGATTGAATCATTTTAATTAGGTACGGGCTGATTTTTGACTGATGTAAGACCTTCACTATCTTTTCCCAGGGGGCTGAGTTAAAGGCATTTTCCATGTCTAACGTGACCATTGCGCAGAATTCTCGGCTATTGTAGGCCTTTGTTTTTATTTCTTCAGGAGTTTCCATAATCTTCGATAGCGCATTTAAAGTTGATTTCCCTTTCCTAAATCCAAATTGGTTGTCGTGTAAGATTTTACGGCCTGTTATTTCTTTCTCCAGTCTGCTTTTGATCAACGCCTCTAGAAGTTTTCCGGCAGGCATATGGGTCTATATGATGTAGGATTTAGCAGTTCCTTTTTAGGCTTCTCAATTAGTACCAACTTTGCTTCCTTTCGTATATCTGGAAAATGGCCTTTGGCTAAGCACGTGTTCATAACACTGGCAATATTATCTGGACTATGCAAGGTAACGACCTTCACGATCTCTGGAGGAATGTGATCTAGTCCTATTAAAATCTAGTCAATTAAAATTTTTATCTAGTCAATTAAAATTTTTTAATTGAAAAGATGTGCCCCAGATGGCATTTTCTAGCTCTTCGCTTAAGTCTTTCCACATTTTACTTTTCTGTATTTTTATTGCTTTTTTCAGATCATTCTTTGCTATTTTATATGCCTGCTCTTTTGTGTAATCATTGTTGTTTCTTAGTTTTCTAGAACTTACAAGTAATCTTCTTTGAGCTATGCATCGTCTGCTATTTTCAGCAATTTCTGATGTCCACCAGTAAACTGGGGAATGACCGTATTTCGGTTGTCTCTTTCTTGGGAGATACTTGTTGCAGAGATGTTTTATTTGTTTAGTGAGGTCATGTGGCTCGCTCACCAGTGTCCCCTTATTTTGACTTGTCGCTAAGTTGTTGTTAAAAGTTTCTAGAATATCTGGGGATATTCGCCATCCTCGATAGGATTCGCTTGTATGTTCTCTTTCATTGTTCAATTCTCCCCGTGTGAGTTCGAAACATATATTACGGTGGTCGGACATGTTTTCGGACTCTACTTCTACTCGCCAATTAGTAATACTATTTCTTAATCCACTTGACGCCATGGTAATGTCGATGAGAGAACTGCCAGTTGCAGAGCAGAAAGTAGGAGTATCTCCTTCATTAACCGTAATTAGATCGTTCGCCTCTAACCATTCCTCCAGAATATACCCTCTTTAGTTTGTTGTTTTTGACGCGAAAATGGTTGTTTTTGCGTTTAGATCACCTCCTATAATTATATTTTTTTGAGTTCCGCGTATGTGTTTCGAGATTATATAATTATTCCTCAAATTCATTTATAGGTCTGTTTGGCGAAAAGTAGCACGAGTATATTGCCAGGCCCTGGGTTTCTACGCGCTGCGCCACCGATAGTTGGCGATTCACGCGGATAAAACAATTGCCATCAAGATCGCAAAAATCGGTTGCCACCTTGTTTATATTGGGTTCCTGACTGGATTTATAAATCGTTTGGTTTAAGAGATCATGGGTTGCATAACACCGATTAGGGGTTATTTGGGGTTAGAGGCGCATCAGCAACTGAGAAGGGTATATTAGCGACTGGACCTACAGCTTAACGTGGGTTCCGAACCACGGTCATCAGCTACCGAAAACACCGGTCAGCACCCCCCCTCGGGCTATCAACCCTTGGTTTTGTACTTAACCGAAAGTATCTCGAGAAGCCTACCGACTGACGAGTGACCAACGTAGAAAACCTCTCAGAAGGCATCCGGCTTTACCCAGCCTCGAACTGGCGTGACTGAGGGGTGATTTCTTATCAGATTTTACACTCTTACCTAGAAACATTCACAAGAATTTTAGAAAAACTTTTTTGCCTAGTACGGGATTCGAACCCGGTCCAGATTAACTGCCGTAACGTAAGGCTAACGCCTTAGACACCACAGGTAACGTGGCTCCTATTATCTAGTATTTTCACGGATGGTAGATAACGTTTCTAAATCGTTCCGGGTGTCGAGCCGTTGATTCTGTGAAGAGTTACGTTTCGCTTTGCCAAAAACCTCATTTAGCATTTTCAAGTGATGTCTGCTTCGACTGAAGAGTCCAGCTGATGTGCACGGGTCATTTTGCTCGGTTTTATAGCCTGTCGGCGACTGCGCAGATTATATCGGGGTAGTTCGGGACTATTTGCGGCGTTCGGCAACGCTGTTTATTGATTTTTCTACCTCGCCGCCACGTTGCCGCGTTTCTTCTTTTTCAGAAGGGATTTCCATACATTTGGAATGTTGCGAGCGTCGTTTCGCGTATTTAACTCACCCATTTCTTTTATTTCAAGGGCTTCTCTGATTGTTCGAACCTTGTAGTTTTCAAAATAGTTTTTTTTTTGTAAATTGTATCAGGAAGGCCATTCACCGTCAGGAAACCCAAACACGAAGAACAATAAAGGATCATGAACCAAATACACCAAAGGTCTTGCTGCCGTACATACGTAGAAGGAATCACGGATAGGATAGGCAGACTACTAAGAAAACATAAGATTAGAACAGCCTACAAGCCGCACAAAACTGTCGCAAACATCCTAAAAAACCCCAAGGACAAAGTTAGACTGGAAAATCATGGGGTGTAGAGTACTTCTTGTTCCGACTGCAACAGAACATACATAGGGCAAACAAACAGACGAATATCGGCCAGAATACAAGAACATAAAAACAACTTAAAAAACAAACAAATCACTTCCGCTCTGTTCCAGCACCATCTACAAATAGGACATAAAATCAATTTTGAAGGAGCCAAAGAAACAGCGAATATTGAAAACTACAAGGTCCGAACAATCAGAGAAGCCCTTGAAATAGAAGAAAAGGTTGAGTTAAATACGCGAAACGACACTTGCAACATTCTAAAAGTATCTTTCACAAATGGTCTTTTAAAATCAGCTAAACCCAACAAAAGTTCGTGCAAGACGTGCTATAATTTCCCCTGTTTTAAATATATTAAAGTGCAAATTGCATTTTTTAATTTCTGCTATAGCGTACTCCGTGAATCTCATGGTATATTTATGATTTAATACTAATTAATTATGAATCTCGTTTTAATTAGCTTACCGAGAAATTTAATAAGGAGAGGGCGGAGTTGAAAGAAGTTCTACGTCAGGAAATGAAAAAGGAAATAGAAAGTTTGGAGAAGGAAGTTGGCCAACTGAAAAACAACAGAGACAAGGAGATACAACAGTTGTACTCGAGGTGAATTAATAAATGCGTTCTTGCGAACGTAAAATTTCTAACCAAGACTGGTATCTCTACGGGGGTAGTTCGGAAAGTTTTCGACGTTTTAGTTAATTGAAAAAGAGAATCTTCTTTGAGGTGTCGTTCTCAAAGTGGTTTTCTGGAAAAATCCCACAATTATCGATGAAACATTTTAGATTACTTAGAATATTTGAAATATGAAGGGGAACTAAATCTTACGAATAGGGTAGGTGTTCTTATATGAGATCCTCAATTTAATTCTCGTTTTTTTTATCCTCTTTGACTATTTATAGAAAAAGTAATTCAAACTTAATCTTCGTTCCAATCTTTTTTACTTTCTATAACCTAACTTCCTAACCTATCTTTTTAATTTTTTCAATGGTTGCAGTTTTTGGCCATGCCGAACGTTCATCGTCAACCAAGCTGGAACGACCACGTTTAAATTGGAACTGCTGTTAAGCAATAACTGATCATCTAATAGGGCTAACAATAACTGATCATCTAATAGGGAATTACGAGAAATTACCGGAGAAAGCTTGAGGCGATAGAAATGGACTTGTTTAGACGATGCATAAGGAATATCCAGAAGAGATAAAATTCAAAATGACGAGATTCCGCAACGGATATGAATTGATGGCGTGGCAACAGATACCAAGAGAAAATAGTTAATGTGGTATTGTCATATCCAAAGGATGGATGAAATTAGGTTATCAAAAATGACCTATTATTGCTACCCAGATACAAGAAAAACACAATCACAAGATCACAAATCACCAAAATTTTCGATCTAGGATTTGACAGTTGACATTTATTTATGACATTTTATAAATAAATCTCAAAGGTTGTCAAAATAGGCCGAGAATTAAATTGAGGACCTAATATGTCAACTGTTAAAACTCACCTGACCTGCAAAGAAAAAGAAAGGGGCAACCAAATGGATGTTTTCTAGAACTTATCTCCGACTTACGCTCATGTTTGAGACTGAAAACTATTCATATTACCCTCGTAAGATACCGGTCTTTTAATTGCAATACTGCATTCAAAATCTTACATTTTAAAACGCGAACCATTCCGCTTTAATTGGTAATCTGATTATTTCGGTTTTTTATTTTTTAAATATCGCTCTGTAAAATTCTAGAATTAAAATTTCCGTCGCCAGGAAGGACGAAATCTTAAACGAATTGCAAATTGAACATAAAGCCCTGCAGGAAAAATGCATCTATTTGGAGAACATGTTGGAACAGCAAAGAAAAGAATATCTGGTGAAGTAGAGCAGCATGTGCGACGCTTACAAGACGTAACGAATCTATAGCACGTCGGCTTTCGTGGTTTCGAAAATGTAAGTTTCATTATATTAAGCGGCAGCGATTTTTATACCTATGCATTTATACATTTATTCGTAAGTCTTATCTAATAAAGTTTCTTACATTTTTGTTTGTTTTAAAATTGAAATTCTATATATCCAACGATGACTCTTACATGTTGAATGTACGATGAAGATATATGTGTGTTTTTTTTTCAAAATAGATGTAAAAAAAAGGCTAAAAGGTGTTTCGGTCTGTTTTAGGGTAAATCTACTTTTCATTTAGTAGACTATGAAACAATTGATGACAGTTGAAGGATTTTGTTTAGACTTGACAACTGTAAACGTCAATTTGTGAATTTCAAATTTATTTCAATTTTTGTACGGAATTAATATATATGTAACTGAAACAATTGAAATACTAATAATTGTTGGATACGGTGACAGAAAATGCACTTATGTTGAAGTTTGTCGAGTATTTAATGAAGTACATCTGAATAAAAACAACACTAAGTCAACAGGTTCAAAATTGAAATTCCATGTATCCAACTGACTCTTACAAGTTGAATGTACAATCAAGATATACGAGTGTATACTGATAAATAAGTTTTGAAAAATGTTATCAGAGAAATGAGTGATTTTTGAAGTGACAACTTCTTTAGCCGCGTTGTGCGATTTTCGGTAGGGGCAAAAGTTATGGGTTCGCATCACCGACATTCTAGTGACGTGTTGCGCCAAACTGGCGATGCTAATTGCGTTTCAAATATGTGTTAATGTATTTTAAATGAAATTGTGTTTTAAATAATCATTATTTTAATTGCTTAATTGTAGAATCACTCTGCAGTACAAGACTTAATATGCTAATATTTTTATGTAGAATAACAAAAACAAAGCATTTATTTTCGAATATTTCCATAATTAATTAAATTTCTATAATTTTTTCATACCATAATTAATTTAAAAATTAAAAAAAGACACCACAGTTATCCAAAGTTTCAAGTTTTCACTTTCGTCGGCAGTCCCCATGACTGCCTACCTTTTTTTAGTGTGTCCGAACTTCCGATAGAGGTCGCTTTTATATAAAAGGTCGCTATTATATGTGGAAACGGTCAAATATCTCGAGAACGCTTTGATTTCTTAAAGAAATTTTGTACACAAACATAAAGAAATGTTTAGCACTTGTTGAATATATTTTTTTTTGCCGCATATTTGAAATCCAAGGCTGACTTGATTTTTTTTAATGACAACAGTACTTGAATGTGACATTGTTGGAAACAGAATCTTTTTCTGAATACAACGAGATAAATATTGTATGGTTTTCAAAATGTAAAGATGTAAAAAAATGGCTAAAAGATCTTTCGGTCTGTTTTAGGGTAAATATATTTTTCATTTAGTAAGCTCCAGTCTATCTGTTTAGAATTGTAGCACATTGGAGGAAACTTTACGAACGTTTGGGGTAGTGGAGTTTTGTAATTTGCCATCGAGTGACGCCGTTACGTTGTTTATATCAGCTAAGAAATACGAGAACAGAGTGAAAAGTCAGATACTTTTCCGATAGATGGCAGTCAAAGCGCAAGTTGAGCGCATTTGCGAAAAGGATCTCTTTCTATTAAAGCTCCATTTAGTTTTGTTTTTCCTGGCATCACAGAAAAACACGAATTTCGTGTTGTGTGTTGATTAAACACTACTTTTTACGTGGAAAATCTATTGTGCAAATCGAAGACGTACCGAGTCAAACCAAAAATTATATCGAGTGTAACATGTTTAAGCACAATCCAAAAGAGGATCTGAGGTAATTTGTGACTGTTGAAACTTTACAAAACGACACGTCAGAATCGAAGAAAATGTTAAAATTATAGATTTTAACTGGCGAACGTGCCCTAGAGAAGGCGAAAATGCTTTATTGCACCCGATAGTCATGCCCACTGCTTTCTGGGATTCACAAGGCATTATCTTTATCGACTATTTCGAAAAAGGAAGGAAAGGAGTCAAATTTCACGTTGGTTGATAAAAAAATACTCTCATTTGGCGAAGAAAAAAGTGCTGTTTCACGTCAACAATGCACTCTTCCATTTGTCCATGTTTTTAACAGCGAAATTGGCCAATTTACGGTACGAATTGATGCCGCATCCGCCCTATTCTCCGGATTTAGCCTCTGTAACTTTGCTCTTTATCAATATGTAATTATTATATTATATATTATACATTAAATATTATATATTATATATTATATATTATATATTATATATTATATATTATATATTATATATTATATATTATATATTATATATTATATATTATATATTATATATTATATATTATATATTATATATTATATATTATATATTATATATTATATATTATATATTATATATTATATATTATATATTATATATTATATTATTAATTGGGATATCCTGTTAGGTTAATAGAGCATTATTATTATATATTCTAATCGTTGTTACTGATGGTAAGGCAATACATTCAGAACTCTACTTAGCTCAATTTGAGAGATACCCAGCTTTGGTCAATCGTAAAATATTTCTCCTTCTGATTCATATCTGATTCACAATTCATGTCTGATCACCTCAAAAATTAACGAATAAGGTTTTGAACTTCTCTTTTATCAATCATATAGCTCTGACCTTGCTCCGTCAGATTACCACTTGTTCCAGTCTATAGATATCTTTTTTGCGAGGAAAGAGGTTCAGAACTGAAGAGCAGATAAAAACTGGCTGCGTTGAGTTCAAAGACTCATCGTGGTACCGAAGACGTATAAAGTTACTGACTGAAAGATGAGTTGAGGTTATCGAAAACCATTATTATTATTATTGTTATTATCTCATCGATTTGGTGTCACTCTCTCAGCTTAAAAAGCCGGAAATCATAAACCGATTCCTCCCGTGAGACGTTGGAGTTTGGCTTTGGGATAAATTTCATTATAACCCACTATTCCGTTAGCATTAGGACAAACATTTTCGAACTATGTGGCAGGTTTGCAACAGTATAAGCTGTTGTCCCACTTTTATGACACTTCTGTTTAGTCCGCAATTTGTCAAACTTTTGGAGAACTTGTGGCTCACCAATCTCTCTGCGTAAATTACAAAAGGTTCGATGTTGACTTTTTCAAGTTGCCAGATATTCTTCAGTTCATAAGAAAGATTATCATACTTAGAAATTTTTTCCACCTTCATTTCAGGTATATTATGAGACAGTGGTATGGCAATATCAATAATTGTTCCCTACTTTTCTTTCTTATTTATTAAAACTATGTCTGGTCTATCGTAGTCGACAGCTCTGTCAGTTATTACTGGCTAATCCGGCCGGACCGCTTGAGGACTGTATTTGTAATACGGCGAAGTATATGTTGGTAAATGGTAAAAGACCATGATTGAGTCTCTGTTTTTGGTGTATTTTTTCTCCTTTATTTGGGTTTTTCGCCACTGTCTAAAACTCAAAAAATATCAAAATTACCTGTTCTTATTTAAAGAAAGAATCACTGAGTAAAAACAAAAAACCAAACGGAGACAAATTTCTCAGTGATTCTTTTTTGTAATAAATTTGCCTAACGAACAAAATTTTAAAGATATAAAAATGTTATAAAAAAATTTACAAACTTTTAACGCTAACGTTTCGGAAGGTAATCTCCCCCCAACTAAAAAATAAATTATATTAATTTGCAATATATAAAGTAACGAGTGAAAGTAAATATATTTTTTTGTATGTCAACGATACTACAGCGAAAAACCCAAATAAAGGAAAAAAATATATGAACACGCCACAATCATTTAGACATTACTCTGTTTTTGGTGGATTATCTTAGTAAGCTGATTATGCCTTCCTAAAGTTGTTTTCTGCTAAAGTAGGATATTCACCAATTATGTGCTTAATAGTTTCCCTCACTTTGCCACACTTTCGACATCCACCTTCAGTGTTTCCTTTAAGGACGTGTTAAAAAATTTAAAAAAAATCTTACTTGGGCGCTAATGGGTTAATATTTGAATTTTATGCAAACCCATCTAATATTTACTAATAAAATACGATCTATGTATGTGTGTAATAAATAATATTGTAATTGTATGATATAATGTCACAATGTATATGACGCGCAATGTTAATTGCGCAAGTAGAACAAACTTTACGGTTCGCATCTTTAACTAAACGAAATATTAAAACTTTGATGTCAAATTAATTATGTTCGAAATTACACAAAGAACATATTATGGCTTGGATGTTATTTAAATCAAGAAATTTACAACTTGGTAAAATTGATTTTTCGAAAGTTTTAGTCTGACGTAAATTCGTAACAAGCGAACTAAGTAAACATTAAAACTTTAGAAGTTCGAAATGAAATACGAGTTTGTCAATTAGAAATTCATAAACTGCTTATCAAAAAAAAAAAAAAAACTGAACATGTACTATATTTTAATAGAAGTCACAAAGCTGAATTCTTCCGGCTGAGCTGCTGAAGAATACTAAATTTGTAAGGAAAGAACTTATCTGTTTTGAAATTTTGTGTATGGAACCAATGGAAATATTTGTTAACTTAGCGAGTTTTGGAATTGAAGTGGTTGGATTAACAGCGAAGTGACCTAAAATTTCAATCGATAGGGGATAATTAAGAACTCTGGGCTGCTTATTCACTTTGTTTCACACGGAAGCAGTCTTTTCAAATTTTTAACTAGTTTTATTACGTATTGATATCCTAAATTTTTGTTCAGATGTTTTGTATTATAAAGTCGGGTTGTTCTGTTAGCACATCTATCTTCAGTACCATAAATAAAAATAATTTCAATTTTCTCTTGTAATGTATTTATCGTTGCATTTTGTTACTGTCACTTCAACTGACACCACATGAAAAACAGTTGAAAATCCGCACTTCTAATAAAAATGTTTTAATTTTAGCAGTTTTTTAGTTTAATTTTAGTTTAATTAAAGAAAGTTTGCATTAAAACACAAATGAGCGAGTTAAAATAAAATCTCTTATCCTACTTTTTATATTAGGTAAAGAAAACTGGTATACTTAAAAAAAATAAAACAAACATCGTAAAAACAATGTTGCTATTCCATTAAATAATTTTTAAAATTGATTTTTCTCTCTATTACGAGAACAGGCCAACTGATTTTAGTTTTGTAAACGCAGGTTAATTAGCATTTTCAACACCTTTAGGTTTAATTAAAAAAATTTAAAATTTTTAGGTAGAGGTGAGTGGGGGTGAAATATAAAATATAACAGACATTAGATTTGAACTTCCCTTCTATATCTAAATTGATTTGTTTTTTGTCTAAAGCTAATTTTCATTGCTAAAAGCAATAATGAGGCTGGCTTCTTTTGAAATAAAAGCATTATATACATATATACATATATATATATATATATATATATATATATATATATATATATATATATATATATATATATATATATATATATATATATATATATATGATGTTTAAACTCGTCAGGGCACCGACATGTGCTCTCTCGTCAAGAGACGAAACATGTGCCCTCCAATGGAAGGCATGGGTGGGGCCCGTCTCAAGTCAAGTAATCAACTAAATTTTCATTTAGGCGGAGACGCAGGTTATTGTGTCTATCTGGGTGTCTGATGACACTCAGAACTGTTGTCTTATTAGACGCAGTCCAAAGAATTCTAACTCTACATATGTACGCTATCCGACGGGAGGTCGACGAAAAGTGTGGTTTGTTGACTGTGGATGGGGTTTTCCTATTCTTGACGAGAGAGCACATATCGGTGCCCTGAAGAGTAAACATGAAGAGACGAAACATGTGCCCTCCAATGGGAAGGATAGGTGGGGTCCGTCCCCAGTCAAGTAATCAACAAAAATTTGTTCCATATGTTTCAGCATAAATTTGGTTCGTTTTGTTCCAAAAAATAACTTACACATAAATGTCGTTTAATGTCAAAGTTATAACATAACACCTTTTAAACGATTCATGTCACATTAAGAAACACATGCTTAACTGTTTTATTAAATGAAATGTTTAAAATGTTCACTATTTGAGTCTATGGTATATAGACTCACAGCGTAACATTAGTCAACAGAATACAATATTGGTTCAAAATGGAATTTAAATACAGATACTGAAATATATTTTTTTCTTTTTTTGGTGTTTTCGCCAAAAAAACCCAAAAATATATATATATATATATATATATATATATATATATATATATATATATATATATATATATATAAAAGGAATAATTTTACTCTTTTTAAAAAGATTTTCGTCTTTGAATGCTTTAGCTACAATAAAGGATTATATATCTATAAGTTCAGACGAATATGAAGGTTGGAAACATATATAATATACCCTTTCTGAACGTAAGAGCATTAGACATTGCGAATCAATAAAACTCCACAGGGAAACTAAAATAGATTTTTAGCCATGTAGTTTCTGGTTTCAGTTAATAACGATGGGTTTTATGAAACAAATAAGTAGACATATTTACGAGATATTTTACCGATACTTATAAGGTGGTCGATTAATGACGTCCAATTTAGTGTTGAAAACGTAATATTATTTGAGCCGTCCATTTTCCTCATTTCCTCAAGTCCTTAATTTTTTAATTTTTTAAAAAAAGCACGGGAATTTGATAAGGTAGGTTATGAGAAAACATGGTTGAAAGATTCTATTGGTATCATAAAAACCACCCAAGTCTTTGAGAATTATACAAAAACTACCCCAAAGTCCCACTGGATTTTACAAAAACTGCCTGTGAAATTAAGATTATATTGCACCAGATTATATTAATTTTTGCTTGCATTGTATCTGATTGTGTTTTGTGTTTGATTTGTGATGGAAATCCCTAAAAACGAACCATTTAATTTTTATTAAATTTTAATAATAACACAGGTCGACATGATTTTTGTACTCCAAGTGATGACATATTTTTCAAACTGTGGTTCCCTGAGGAATGGAAATTAATACCACATCCTTAAACAAAGAAAATCGTCGCAGGCGACACTATTGCCTTTTGTTCGCTTACAGCAATTGCATCAAAATAAAAGAAAAATCACTGCAAGGATGTTTGAGGATCTGCGATACTTAAAGGAGTGTTTGCCTGAAGATTACCGTCAGTATTACAACAATTTACCACGTGAATACGTTACTAAATCAATAAGAATAAAGTCTCATTTTTATATGATAGCTTTAGATGTTACAAAATGTTCCTATTTTTGTTATGTTACTGATTCTTTATGTTCAAAGTCTAATTTTTATATAACTTTTTGAAAACTATGGATCGATTATTAATTTTTCGAAGATTTGTTGGTAAAAGTTGAAAGTAGTAGATTTTTTATATTTTTTTTATTGTGTCTTGACTCAAGAAACTGAACATTTCAAGAACAATTTTGTTTTGAATTAGTAGTTTAATTTGATATGTAATTAGTTTCATATTTTATCAACAAAATAAAAAATTATCTATTATCTATTTTGTCTAATTTTCTGTTTTCATAAGATCAAATACTTATCCTAATATCGTCATAACATAAAACCCTTTGGACCACTCTGTACATCACAAGTTAAACTTGCTATAAAGTTGTTATATTTTTTTCTTTATTTGGGTTTTTCGCCACGATCTAAAACTCGAAAAATATCAAAAATATCTGTTCTTATGTAAATAAAGAATTACTGGGTAAAATCAAAAAACTAAACGGAGACAAATTTCTCAGTGATTCTTTTTTGTAATAAATTTGCCTAACGAACAAAATTTTAATACTATAAAAATGTTCTAAAAAAATATACAAACTTTTAACGTTAACGTTTCGGAAAGTATTTTCCTCCCGTTTTCAAAACCAATCTAAAAATAAAGTATATTAGTATCTATAAACAGCAAACAAACAACAACAAAACAAAACAAATTACTTAAATCAGTTTGGATTTCAGTTTGTCAGATAACAGTCATTATATAAAGTAGTTTAAGGATATCTAGCTGAACGAACATCAAAGGCATAAACAAAGTGGTGAAATGAATAAGTCAGGTATATAAGTGCACGACTGACCTTACAGCTAAGAAATAGTTAATAGTGGTTAGGTTCAAGAATTATGAGGAAATAGGCTCACTGGAGGAAGAGAAAGGTCAAGGAGGTGGTTTTCTTACTTAGCCAAGAAATTAACATATTCAATACAAAACATAAAATTACTGACGACACAGTGCATTGAATATACAGGGTATATTCAGAGGAATTTCAGTATTAAATTTTCCTCATATCTTCTATCGAGAAGGGTTAAAGTGACTACCTTGACTATATTTATTGCATCATAGCACAGCAACGTTGTTAGGGTATATTGAAAAAATATGGTTCTGCTGTGACAAATCTGCACTGTAAAAATTAGTAGAGAAAAAAACTACATGCTTGCAAACACACAGAAAGAATGAGAACCGCTATTTGACGTATTCAACACGTTCTGCTCTTCGTCATGCAGATTTCTTGGAAATTTCGTACAGGAGTCACAGAAGAAGGAAAAGGAGGATTATTTGAAGTTACACCCAAACAAAAACAAGTAGTGATTGTATGAAAGTGAAAAATTGTGCTAACCATACATTTTTGTCATCAATTCTCAACTAAAATGAAACCTTTATTCATAATTTGTTTATATCGAACTGATCACATTTTTATCTTTAGGATTTTGAGAAAAACTCAAAACAAACATCTTTGATATTAGTCAGACGAAAATCCTTAAACTTTTCGTGATTTATTTCTGTTTTAGCTGATGCAATTACCGCAGTATTAGACTATCTCTTATGTTCGCCGGATTTGGTCTCATGCACTTTTACCTATTCATAAAAAAAGTGGCGATTAAATGAAAGCGTTTCAACATTCTTTCAGATTTTTCAGACACAAGAATTTTAACTGTAAGGTTTATTAAAGCTTTGTATTTAATTTAGCATCAGCTATCTTTTACTTCGAATGGAAAGCTTGTGCATACTATGACAAATCATTTCTGCATAAAAACAGTGGTTCAGACATTTAGACCCGAACTGGTCAAGTAGCGTTACGAATTGATGCCTCTTCCATCCTATTCTCCCTTGGCCCCACCCCCATCCTATTCTCCCTTGGACCTGGCCCCCTCTTACATATATCTCTCTCCAAACCAGAAAAAAATGGATTGCTAAAAAGAATAACATTTTTATAGCCATTTATTCCATACGTTTTGGCATACTTTTGGTTTGTTTACACATTAATATAGGTTAATGTCAAAGTTGAAACAACTAACACTAATTTTTCACACCATAACTCTTTTTAAACATGTTATTCACATCATTAAGAAACACATGATTAATTGTTTTATTAAATTAAATCTTTAAAACGTTCATCTTTGAATCTATAGAAGCTTGGCATGGTTTTAAAACATTTTGGGCGAACGCGTTCAAAAATTTTTGGTGCATTTTATCTGGTTATTTCGTTCCCATAAATAAGAAGCATATATATTCATGTACAGAATAAAATTTTGGTTTTAAATTTTATTTAGCGTATGGCCCACATAGATTTGAATCCATGAATTTATATAAAATATAAAAAACACAACAATAAAAAATATATAAAATAAAAAGGAATAAAACCGAAAAAAGATTGTCTACTATTAATAGATAATTTACTCATAAAAAATAACATCAATCCAATTATTAAACAAGATATTTTAGAACTCTTTAACTTATGCTTTAATGAAAATTATTTTCAATTTAATAACGTTTGTTACAAACAGAATGGTCTAGCGATGGGTTCCAAACTAAGCCCTTTATTATCAGAACTGTTTATGTCAAACTTGGAGCATAATTTTTTAAAAAGGGATAAAGCAAAAATATATTGATTTGGTTTAGATATGTAGACGACATTTTGGTTTATTATACTGGAAATGGCAGACAAATAGAAGGAACATTAAAGCCTTTAAATAGTATCCATCCAAAAATTAAATTTACACTAGAAAAAGAACAAAATCAAACCATAAATTTTCTGAACCTTTCAATATCCAAACAAAATAATAAACTAGTATTTAATATCTATAGAACACCCACATACTCAGATATAACAATTACAAAACAATTAATCCACTCCATTACACATAAATATGCTGCATATAAGTATATGATCCACCGAGCTTTCATAATTCCACTATATGAAAATAATAGAAAAATAGAACTGCAAAAAATAAAACTAATAGCACAAAATAACGGCTTCAAAGAAAAATAAATTAGTTACTTAATAAATAAAAAACGTATACAATTACTAATTCATCAAGTATATCCAAAAGTAAAACAAACAAATGATAAAAAGTACTGTAAAATTTCATATTTCGGTCCAATTTCAGAACAAATAACTCGCTCTTTGAGGAAACATAATTTGCAAATAACGTTTAAAACCACCCAGTCAACTGGTAGCTGCTATATTGGACAAACTGGCAGAAATTTTCAGACCAGATACAAAGAACATAAATCTGCACATATATTAAAGAAACAACACTCTAATTTTGCGAACCATTTCATAGATACCGGACATATATTTCCCGAGATTACAAATTTGAAAATTTTACATACAGCGCTCAAAAGCAAAAAATTAAACATTTTAGAAGCTATTGAAATTTATAAATGTAATAAAGATCCGTCTAGACAGCTATTAAACGATCAGACGGATCTCAGAAATTCCCCACTATTAAAAAATTAACCCTAATAAAAGTATAAAATTAGGTATATATAATAGATAAACAGCTGTAAAACCTTAGTTTTAAAGTAGTGTTTGAGAATGTAAAATCGTTTACGAAACTATAGGCACACAAATTTTGTTGCCTATAGTTTCGTAAATGTTTCGTAAAAAAATGAACTATCAGAAATTAACGGACAAATCAATCAATAACATAAAATAAAGGTCAGCATCAGGTATATACATTCACAGAATAAATTGTAAAAGACAAAAATAAAAATTCATCAACAGGTAATTCATCGTGTAATTTGTCGACAACAGGTGTATTGGGAGGTGGGAATTTGATAGCATTTCATTGTATTCCCTGACCAGCCTTTCGTGTCTGCAGATAGTGGGACCAGTTATATTGCTCGTAGTGGGGTATTCTCATTGTCTCATTTAGTTTGGTATCAAATATTTTTACGTGGTAGCTGTTACGTGGTACGTGATTACGTGGCAGCTAAGACTGCCACAGTAAGGCGCAGTATTTAGCAACCGAGTAGACCAGGCGAAGAGCTAATGTTTTAAGGGTATATGCGTTTGCGTTCCAAGTGGTATCATAAAGTTTGTGAATTATATTATTTTTAATCTTTATTTTAGTTGCGGTATTCTCCAGATGTTTTTTATGCGAAAGTGTTCGATCTATTGTTATCCTTAGGCATTTTGGATAGGGATTGTAACGTAGCGGATTGTTATTGAAGAGTACTTGGAACTCCAGGCGGGCTTGTTTATTATTGAGGTGGAAGCACGATACTTCAGTTTTATTCATGTTTGGGATTAATCTCCAGTTAACGATATATTGTCCCAATACAGACAGGTCTTCTGAAAATATGTTACTAGCTTCTTCTATGGTTTTACCGCGGATAGCAAGAGCTAGGTCGTTAGCATACCCAAATGTTGTTGACGCTGTGTGTGGCATGTCTGAGATATACAGATTAAAGAGGACACGTGCGAGTACCGATTCTTGAGGAAGCCCGTTATTAAGGTATCTCATTTTTTTTCCTGTTATTACTTGGAAGGGCCTGTCGCAGAGCTTGTTTAATGAAGTTGTTACCCGGCTGCATGGTATCACGTTGAGAAATTTGTATAGAAGACCTTCTCTCCAAACCGTGTCAGTTTCTGCAGTTAAGTCAACATACAGCACAGCAGTCTTCAGTCGTTCTTGAAACCCTGCCTCAATATGTGTTGTTAAATTGAGTACCTGGTTCACACAGCTGCGATGGGGCCTGAATACAGCCTGTTCAACGTAGCACGCTCTCAGGCAAATTCTTAGGTTTGTTTTGGTTTCAGGACTTCAATTGTTTTGGATTTCTTGAGCTCCTGAGGCTGATGATATGTCCTGTTACTAGGATGTCGAAGCAGAATTTACTTAACCACCTTATTGTGTGTTTCCCGCAGTTTTTGAAGAATTCGGAGTGAATTCCATCGAAACCAGGAAGCTTACCAAATTTGGTGTCTTCCAGTGCTTTATCTACCTCTTCCGCGGTGAATGGTCTGGAGTAATCAGGGTGGACTGCATTTGTTTGTCGGCGGATTGTGAGTTGTTTCTTAATATCTGCGTTCTGTTGTTTGCTACTCGGGACTTATAGAGAGAGAGTTATAGCTCGTGCAGCGATTTGGTCCGCCGATACTCGGGTGGTACGGGTGGGTTAGAGTTATCTATTTTCCTCAGGAGGCTTCAGGTTTGGGACTTTGGTTTTAAATGGAATTTAAATACACACACTGAAATAATTTTTGCCAATCGACATGTGGGGATCATCTGAATTGGTTACAAATTGTTTTAACAATGTTTATTAGTTTATTTATATTTTATTTGTTAAATAATAACCATTTAATATTTTTAATTATGCTTTTACACATACTTGCTTAAAATGATAATTCTTATCGTATCCTTTCGAATGGCTATTTAGGAAACTTTCATTTTTTTTCGCAAAAACCTGTAAATTTTGTATCCTTATTATAAAGAACTTTTTGATTTCGAATGATGTGAGCATCCAAATAATTTCAAAAGATTTCCGAAATATATTTCTATGATACCCATTATATAAATACACACGCTTTCTTGTTTTTGTTGTTGCGAATTGTTTTTAAAAACAATTCGCTTTTTTTTATACGTACATGTCCTTTTATATACTTTTATATACTTTTATACACTTTTATATGTTTGGGCATTGTTAAGATACTAAACTAGATTTTTTTGGAACAACTTATTTCTTTTATCGAACCCTATGACGTGTTTCCTCCGTTCCATTGAAGGGAAATGCTCTCAGAAGAAAACATTTAATCTTACTAATCCCCCGGGAGTTATGGAGGTTAATGTTCGCTAATATTTTAAACAGGAAGTCTTACAAATACAAATTACGGAAGGTGTGTGTGTGTGTTCGAAGCGTAATTTAATTAATTAGACAGTCTTACGGTCAGCCAAAACAATATTGTAATTGGTGGTCAGTTGCGTAGTGAATTTTTGTTAAAATGGTATTTATTTTGCTTCTATTGTTAGACATATTTTCTAATTAAAAATTAATTTATAGTTATCAATGAACAACACATTTTTTTCTTGCGAAATATTTTACATCTTCAAGGTCAAATGAATATATCCAAGTTTTATCATTTACGAAGGTTGCTATTTATGTATCCGGAATAATAAATAAAAACAGATATTTATCATTGAAAATGGTTTTATTGTTTTCAAAATATTCTCCACGATGATCGATACACTTTTGCATACGTTTAAATCAATTTTCATAGCACTTTTTTCATTTCGAAAACATGAATTGTGAACGCATCAACAGTTTCTTCTGGCGTTGAAAATCGTTGACCATGTAGTTTATTCTTCAGAAATTATTGGGTGGCAAATCAGGACTGTAAGGCGGATGACCCATCAATTGGATGGTTTGACCGGTCAAATATTAAGTTGTTCGACCCGATGTGTGAGAGCTCGCGTTGTCATGGTGAAGAATAATCCTGCGACGCTGGTTGTTTTTTCTTATTTCTTCAAAGATTTCTGGTAAACAAATGGATGTAACCATTCTACGAGTCTCTAATTAGAATTAGTAGAATTAACCATTCTACGATTCTCTAGTGGCACTGTAGCCACATACCCATCTATCACAAAAAGCAGGGGACCATTTGCATCGAAGTGCTTCTTGTGCGAACAACTTTTGTTGGGTTTGATGCATAAATCCAAGATTCGCCGCCTGTGTAGATGTTAAGTACGGCTTTTGAGGCAAAACGATTGTATTTTTTGAACATTTCTTTGCATTAATCGACACGAGCCTTTTTTGAGCAGTTATTAAATTATGTGGAGTCCAACGCACACAATTCTTTTTCAATGTTCATGTAAAATTTTGTATATGCCTGTCATACTAATGCCTAGGGATGCCTCAGTCTCACAATATGTCACATGACGATCTTGTTTTATCAGTTCGCGCACAGTATCGATGTTTTCTGGGACAACAACCGATTTTGGACGACCTTCTTTAAATTCGTCCGTGAGCGAACGACGGCCACAATTGAAGTCACTAAACCAGTGATATAGAGTTGTATGAGATGGTGCTTCATCGTCAAAAGTCGAAGTGAGTTGATAGACGTATTGTTGGTGAGATAGTCTACGTCGAAAGTCGTAGTAAATCATCGCACGAAAATTCTGACTAATTAATTCCATTTTTTAACAGACTTTAAACAAATTTTAAACAATTTTAAAGTAACAAATTTTAAATTTTAAAGTCACTAAACAACACAAATAGCTTCCGTATGACAAGACGTTCTGAGTACTTATACAGTCAACAATGTCAGAAGGCATCTAACAACAGTATTGTTGCCAATTCCTGAAACATATATCGTAACCCTCGTATAACGCTGTCCTACCACTACGGTCAAAAACTAAGGTGGCTTTTAAAATAAAACGCAAAATATTTATCTAGTCGTTTAAATTTATTTTGTTTTCTTCAAGGGAATCCTTTCTAGCTATAATACACTTATTTCTACGTTTTTTCCCGTTCGAATTTTTATATCTGACTTTTTGGTTCGCTTCAAAACGATTGAAACCGATGGACTTAAACCGTTGTCCATGAAGTGGTTTTTTCAATCGAGAAAACAGGAAAACAGGACACAGTGTCATATCTGGTAAATATGCTGCTTTTGGAGCCGGTATTTGTTTGATTTTTAGCGAATAATTGACGAATAATTATTAATAACTATCAACTCTTCTACCACAAATACGTAATCGATGATTTTTCAGTATAAGCTCCTTGATTTTAGTCATATTTTCTTCATCGGTAACATGTAAGATCTTCCTGAACCCGGTTCATCTTCAGTTACTTCTCTGCCATCACTAGCACAACACACATCGTTTTTACACAAAATTTAATGCAAATTACTTGTTGAATTTTAACAAACTGTTTTAACAATTACAAAAAACGCTCTAATTTCTAACTTCACAATCGAAATTATATGACACTTCTGTCAGATATTGAGGATAGCCATACCAACTTAAGAAATAATTGATTGCATTGATACGTAAAGCGCGCGAATTTTTAAAATAAAAGTATAATTTTTGATTACCGGTGATTATATTGATAATGCTAATTGAAGACCACCAAAAAAAAAAATAAAAATAAAAACAAAATCAGGAAAATCCCAAACAAAAATTGTCCCCTATAAACACAATTATAAATTCTAGAAACTTTCTATTTGGCGTTTTCAATTTCCACCAGGGGCCATTTATTTTCCTAAACAAGCCACACAATATTTCTCTTGCTCCAAAAAACTCGAGAAAAAATACATAAATCCAATGTTTAGTTCAGCTCCAGTCGTTTACCGTAATAAAGTTTATTATCCAAACTATAAAGTTAAACCAAAAAAAAAGCATTAAATATAATTAAACTTTAATTATGTTGGACGTGTTTTTAAGAAATAGTAGCTAAGTTTTTGAAACTCATATTTATTATAACTAATCTAAGCTCTATTATTCATATAATATAGTTGTATTAGCTTTCTATTGTACTAAACACTGCCTTAGGAAATAAATAATTATTTTTTTAACAGCTTTTATACATATGTGGGTTGTTTTTAAGATAAAAAAAAATTAAAAGGGCAAAGAAAAATTTTGCTATTCAATAGGAAGATAGAATCGTATCTGCTTTCTTTGGCATACTTTCAACGGTTCCTATATACATTATTGTATCTCCTTCCAAATTACCGCTTTATATATATAAAGCAGGTACGATTCCTACTGAATAGTAAAATTTTTCTTTTTATCTTAAAAATATGTTTTTACTTTATCAGGTCTAGAACTTTTCAAACAACCCTCATATGTATAAGTACCACTCACCTCAGTACCGTTAATTCTGTGAAGAGTCACGGCGTTTTTCCAAAATCTCATTTAGCACTCTCATTGTTGTCCGCTTCGACTGAAGAATCCGACTAACGTTGGGCCGGATAATACTTGGGAATGGTAAATGAGATTCTGGCGAAACGTATATATTGTAAGAGTTTATAATGTTATTTTGTTATTTCGTATTTCGCGCTTGTAGCAAACACCAGTTAATGTTGGGAGGTTAAGAAAAGAAGAAGAAGATTAAGTATTTAATAGTTGTACACACTTTAAAAATAAAAATGTTTTTTTTTTGTAAATCGGCCTTTTTTTAATTTATTAAGCTATCCTTACAGTTTCAGAAGTAGGATTAAGGATTCATTTAGGAGCTAACGGGGAAAAGCGTCCGTGTTTTATTATTATTTTTTTTTGCTTGCTCTGCTTTTGCTTGCTCACATGGTAACACGTTGGAATTCGGCAACTACAGACTTTTTAAAAGTAAAACGGACAAGAGAATACTCAAAAAAACACCACATCTCGGTGTTGCTGTCGCTATCTCAAGAAACATTCTTGTTCTATAACTCATGCCCTATCTATGAGACTATCCCTCAAGTGTGCTAACAAAAAGTATACATTAATCAATGCACACCTCCCAGTTAACGAAGAAAATAAAAAGTAAATAAGTCCTGGGAAATTCTGGAAAAGACTATCTCTAAAATTTCCTCTAACCGTGTAAAAATCCTATTGGGTGATTTCAACGCCCAACTAGGGAAAGAAAACAAGTACAGGAAAATAGTCGACAGTTTTCCCGTTCATAAATGGACTAACCATAATGACAGAAGATTGGTTGAACTATGTTCACAGTTTAATCTGAAAATAATGTCAACCCATTTTAAGAAGAAAATAACAAAACAAAAGACCTAGAGGTGCCCAAACACATAATTGGTGAATTTCAAATTGACGATGTTACCATTTCATACCCCAATTATAAAGAGATTTTGAACGTTCAAGTCAGAAAAGGAGCTAACATAGACACGGATCACTACTTGACTAGAATCAAACTTAGCTTAAAATCTCGAAAACTTATTCAAAATAGAGACTGCTAATACCAAACTTCGACCCAACGACAATAAAACCAGCCCTAATAGAAGAGCTTGATAAACAACCAGCACAGAACTGGCAAGAATTAAAACAAAAGATTATTAAAACAACCTTAAAGTTGGCTGCTTTACAAAAACGGAGAAAACATCCGTGGTGGGATGAAGTTTGCGAGCAAGCAGTATTAAGCCGAAGTAAAGCATTCAAAGATTGAAACAGTCAAAAAACCTCAATAAACTATAACATCTTCTTGAAAGTAAGAAAAGAAACTTTGAAGCTAGTTAGACAAACTACAAGAAAATATGAAAACAATCAACTTAATGAAATAGAAAAGGATTTCTAAAAAAATACCACCCGAAACTTTTACAAAATATATAAAACTAAATTAACAGGCTATCAACCCCAAAGTATTTGCTTCCAAAAGGAAAACGGACAATTAGCTCTAAATAACCAAGACTATTGCAAAGAACTTGCGATATATTTTGAACAAATACTAAACTGTCCTGAGCCCGTAAACAAATTACCAACACTAAACCCTAAACAAACAAACCCAGATTCATTACCGCCGAATGAAGATGAAATAATAAGGCAAATCAAGCGACTTAAAAATAACAAAGCTTCTGGTGAAGAGGGAATCACTGCGGAACTTTTGAAACCCGCTGGTCCAGGCACAATCAAGGAAATAACCAAAATTCTACAAGAAGTTTGGCGAACCGAACGGATTCCGGAAGATTGGAAAGATGCTCTAATCCATCCACTACACAACAAAGGAGATAGAACGGAAGTAAACAACTATAGAGGGATATCTCTTCTCCCAGTTTGTTACAAGATTCTATCTCAATATCTACTAGACAGAGCACAGGGACAGTTAGAACCTAAAATTGGTCAACATCAAGCAAGTTTTCGACCGGACAGATCCTGCCCTGAACAGTTCCTGAATCTAAAGTTGATCCTAAGGCATCAAAAAGTATACAATAAAAATCTCGTGTGTACATTTGCGGATTTCGAAAAAGCATATGATTCTATTGACTGCGAATCTCTATTCCGAATCTTAAAAGAACAAGGACTAGATCTGAAAACGCTGGCAATTATTAAAGTAACATTAACTAACACAAGGTCAAAAGTTAAATTTATGGGTGACGTCTCAGAGCCCTTCGATATTAAAAAACTGGTGTGAGACAAAGGGATCGACTCTCGTCACTCTTATTTAACTGTGTTCTAGAAAAAGTAATACAGAAGTGGCGTGAAAAAAAGTCGGCCCTGAATATTGATCAGCCCATTAAACTGGGAAGAACCAACATCAAAATTGATTGTCTGGCGTTTGCTGATGATCTAGCAATTTTGGCTCAAGATGTATTAACGGCACAGAAACACACTGAAATTCTAAAAGAAACAGCAGAAAAGGTAGGACTCCAAATTTCCTTTGAAAAGACACTATACTATACATGACCTGCAACAGACTAAGAACAACATTTCTAAAAACAAAATGTGGTTACATCAGACGAGTCTCTCAATTCAAATATTTGGGTGAAATAATCATGGAAAATGGGTTAGAGAAAGTGGCCAATAAGGGTAGATGTCCAAAAATGGAAACGGCATTGAGACTTACACAAAATGTTTACTACAAGAAATGCCTATCTAAAAAGCACAAAACTGAGATGTTACAAAATAGTTAATAAGTTATAAATAATTATTATTATTCACGTATGGGCCCTGGTGGACCACGCGAAGTACAATTAGAGGCGTTTGTTGTTGTTAGCCTTCCTTTGCGCCCATACTAATTTCATTCTTTCGCTATGAGCTTTTTTCCTTTCGCCAGACCAAGTTGTTCCAGTCTTATTACATTTTTCTCTCTGGCCAACCTTCCAAACGTTAACCTTGTTAACGAGGGATAGTTGAGGGATAGTGTCATAAGTCGATTATTTACTGGCTGGACATTTGTTATAGAACCAAGAATGTTTCTTGAGACAGCGAAAGCAACACCGAGATGTGGTGTATTTTTGAGTATTCTCTTGTCCGTTTTACTTTTAAAAAGTCTGTAGTTGCCGAATTCCACGGTGTTATCATCTGTCAATCTGGTTTCTTGCAAAACAAAAATTTGGATTTTTTTCTGATTAAATTTTCGCCCCAATTCGTGTAGTTTTCCTGGACGCAGGAGATAATTGATATTTACCGTTCCAAAGAAAGTTTTTGTTTTCGGTTTCAGAGGTTGGCCAGAGGTCTCCGACTCCCTCTGAAAGATTTTGCGTTTAAGCCCGGACGCCCCAGAATCCGAAAGTCCGGTTGTACCAGCAAAGCTGGCAGAGGATTGCTTACCTCCTGGGGTAATTTTGTAATTACTAGAACGCTTCATCTTGTACTTTGAATTAAAGGTTTGAACCATGACGGTTCAGAGGTTAAGACTGGAGGGGTTAGTTCCAGAATTTAAATATTAGCCGCACCACTGGTGAACAGACGCTGACCACTCAACCGCTTGATACAAGTCAGACGCTAAGTGGATTTAGTTTTTTTTTTGCCTTGGTTCGGGGCTGCTTATTTTGAGATATTCGCAGCTGTCCATTAATATCTAATGGAACTTTCACTATCCACCACCCGTCCAGTACCTTAGATGAGGTATACTGGAGAATAATATATATATATATATATATATATATATATATATATATATATATATATATATATATATATATATATATATATATATATTATTGGCTGACTGCTACGAGCATTCGCCGTATGATGGCGTGAATTGTGTGCGATCACGACCCGTCATTAAAATGACCAGTTAATCTGGTCTGGCCCCGATCGTCTCTCCGAACTGCTTTCCTTGCGTTCGTCTAGAGCTCGGCTGATGACGGCTGAAAGGCTAGAAACCGGTCCCGAGAGACACGTGACGTCGCATGGTTGACAGTTCGGCATGGTTGACAGGATCGGTGGCACCACGTGGAGAAAGGGTGAAAGATTTCTATATATATATATATATATATATATATATATATATATATATATATATATATATATATATATATCTCCCCAAATTATCCTTCCATCTCAATCCACATTTTAAGAAAAAATTGACACTTTCAATAGAAACCCAAGTAAAAAATACTTTTCGGTAACAGCCACAAAAGCATTTCAAGAACGAAATATGCATAATTGAATTTTAACGAGTTTGCACCCTTTTAATCGAATAACGGAGTTAATAAAGTTTTTTTCGGAGATGATGTGGCCTCGAGTTGACACAGAATTTATGTATTTTTTTCAGTTTTAACAGTCGAGCAAGAAGAATTATTGCCCAAACTGTTTTGGAAAATAAATAGTCTCCAATGGAAATGGAAACACTCCAAAGGGAAAGTTTTCAGAATTTATAATTACTTTGGAAGGACAGTTTTATGTTGGGAATGGTTGGTTGTTTTTTTTTATGTTGGCGAGTTGAACTTGTCAGTCATTTATTTTAGAATAGAGAAAAATGTATTTTTTTTGTTAAATAATAGTTATAATATTGTTGTTTTCTCCGGAATAAACGACATCATCTCCGTAAAAAGTGTATGTCCGTAAGTGTAACTAAGTCCGTAAGTGTAACTAAGTTATTCCATTAAAAATGTGTAAAATTGTAAACAAATCAATTACTCATATTTCTTCCTAGAATTATTTTGTAAGCTTTTCAAGAAAACTATGCTTTATATGGGTTTTGTACGGAAATTCGGAATGGCTTTTTAGATATCGCTATATATAATAGGAATTTTATATATATATATATATATATATATATATATATATATATATATATATATATATATATATATATATATATATATATATATATATATATATATATATATATATATATATGGTTGCTTGACCGAGAACGAACCCCACCCTTTCCTTCAACTGGATAGCATATGTTTCGTCTTCTTGATGACTCTTCAAGGCACCAACATATATCATACCATCAAGAATAGGGAGACCCTATCCACAGCCAACAACGCATGTTTTCGTCGGCGTATTTATGTAGTGTTAGATTTTCTTGGACTGCGTCCAATGAGACAACAGTAGCTGAGTGTTATCATACACCCAACCGTTGGGTTCCACAATCTCATGTGGAACCATATATACCATACCACATATACCATACCATCAAAAATAGGGACACCATATCTACAGCAATCCAACCCAATGGTTGGGTGTATGATGACACTCAGCTACTGTTGTCTCACTGGACGCAGTCCAAGAAAATCTAACATTACATATATATATATATATATATATATTTTATTTATTGGGTTTTTCGGCCAGTAATCAATTTTTAATTAATTAAATTAATTAAAAATTAAATTAATTTTACTGACCGAAAAACCCAATAAATAAAAAAAAATAATAAGAATAAACGGTCAAGAGAATATATATATATATATATATATATATATATATATATATATATATATATATATATATATATATATATATATATTGCGATTGCGACCCGCCATCGATATGACCAGTTGACTTGGTCTTCCTCTGTTCTTTTCGATTCAGCTGTTTCCCAGCGTTGGGCTCGAGCCCAGCTGACGACGGCTGTGAGGCCAGAAACCGGTCCTGGGAGGTACTTGTCTCGACGTGGTGGCGGCGACTGATTTGAGACGAACAGTGGTACGTGGAAGTACGGATGAAAAATTTCTGTTTTTCAAATATCTCTCTCCATGGCCCCACTACGCTATCCTTAGGGGAAACCGTATACCTACATCCAAGGTTGTCGGAAGAATGTATCGCGAAGTTTTAGACTGCCGGGAACATTCACCGTAGGATGGCGCGAGTTGCATTGAGATTGCGACCCGCCATCGATATGACCAGTTGACTTGGTCTTCCTCTGTTCGTTTCGATTCAGCTATTTCCTTGCGTTGGGCTCAAGCCCAGCTGACGACGGCTGTGAGGCCAGAAACCGGTCCTGGGAAGTACTTGTCTCGACGTGGTGGCGGCGACTGATTTGAGACGAGCAATGGTACGTGGAAGTACGGATGATATATATATATATATATATATATATATATATATATATATATATATATATATATATCTGCCTAAATGAACATTTTATTAATTGCTACCTATTCTTGAAGGGAAAGCACATGTCGATGCCCTGAAGAGTGTAAACATTAGGAGACGAAACATGTGCCCTCCAATTGAAGGGATGGGTGGGGCCCATTCCCAGTCAAGCAATCAACAAAATGCTCATATATATATATATATATATATATATATATATATATATATATATATATATATATATATATATATATATATATATATATATATATATATATATATATATTAAAAACAAAGAAAATACACCAGCGCTCCACGTTAGTGCTTTGTCGCTCCCCCATCCGCCATCCAAAGCGCTAGCAAGCGTCTCCCAGGGCCGGCTTCTGGCCTTAAGCCGTCATCAGCTGGGCTCAAACTGAACGCCTGGAGAGCGGATGAAGGGAACGACTAAAGCCGTGACCATATAAATCGGCCATGTCGAATGGTGGCTGCAATTACATGAAGCACTGCCCTCCTGTGGTAAAAGGTCGTGACAGATAAACTGTGCGAGACCGTTCGTGGCCCGTCTAACCTCGGGTAAGTACCAGGCTTGTTCAAAAAATAATTAAGTGGGCTCGGTTAGAAAGACGTGGAGGGCGGGTGAATTTTCTTTGTTTTTAATATCTTTCTCCACGAGCCCACTTGATTATTTTTTGAACAAACCTTGTACTCACCCTAGGTTAGACGGGCCACGAACGGTCTCGCACAGTTTATCTGTCGCGACCTTTTACCATAGGATGGCAGTGCTGCATGTGATTGCAGCCACCATTCGACATGGCCGATTTATATGGTCATGGCTTTAGTCGTTCCCTTCATCCGATCTCCAGGCGTTCAGCCTGAGCCCAGCTGATGACGGCTTAAGGTCATCACATGTTTTTTTTTAAGTAGAGAATTTTTTTGTTACATAATAATTTTTTTCTGTTATTATCTGAATTATAGCCATTATAATTCTCGATGCTGCCATTCATTTCAATTGCATACGACTACCACTAACTGGTGGACAATAGCCCTCTTTCTAATTTTTATATGTACAATGTCTTCGTCTCTATCTTTAATAAATTCATGGTCCAATAAATGTATTGAGAGTCTTTGATAGACTGTAATCATCTCATTAGATCAATATTCGATATTTCGCCGGAATATTCCTGAGAGATCCTCGCTTGTATCGTCACCAGGGTTCATCATTTATATTAATTTTAATTCGTCAAATCACTCTCATAAGATAAAAAAGTTCTTTTTGTTTGAAATATTTTCATATGTCGCCGGAATAAACGACATAAACGTTATTCCATTAAAATTTGTAAAAGCGTAAAAAAAAATCAATTACTCATATTTCTTCCTGACATAATTTTGGAAGCTTTTCCAGGAAAGTTTTTTTAAATGCGTTTTGAACTGAAATTGGGAATAGCTTTGTAGATATCGCTAAGACATTTAATAAAGTTTGACACAAAGGTCCTGCCGATATATATATATATATATATATATATATATATATATATATATATATATATATATATATATATATATATATATATATATATATATATATATATATATATATATAATCATCAGCCCGTGTCAATCCACTGCAGGACGAAGGTCCTTCCAACTTTCGCGATCCTAAGTCTTCCCCTGACATTCGGGTCCAATATACTTAATGATGCATCAGTGCATCGTGTTTTCGGTCTTCTCCGAAGACGTTTGCAGTCAAACGGTATCCAGTCCATAATCGCTTTGGACCATCTTTCGTCCCATCGCCTCACTACATGGCCTCTTCCATTTCAATTCCTTATTCTTCCAATAACGTCACTTACTTTCGTTTGTTCTCTAATCGTAAGGCGCGAAACCTAGCCTGAATAGATTTATTATTTTTGTAATAACTTTGAACAATTTGTATACGCTGTGCAACTATATATATTTTCATGATGATTTGCCAAACAATATTAAACACAAATGTCAATTTTGGCGGGAATGAGCAAATAAATGGCTTCTATGACGTTTTATAAAAGTACAGGGAGTCTGGAAATAACGTCGAAATATTTTGAGAGGTAACTCTGGAGATTAAAACAAAAAAAAATTCCTATAAACATATCCCAAAAATTGCTTCTTAAAGGGGATAGAGCCCATTAAAAGGGGAATTCTGAAGATGGTTTTTTTGCTATATTTTCGAAACGGTTTATGCTAAAGTCGTGAAACTCGGTATACTTTAATTAGTTGGAATAGAAAAGCGTTTTTTTTGTGTTAATAATTGGATATTTTAGTCAGGAGCGTCACATGCTGGGGCGCATCCTTGGTAAATGCTGACATAACTTTTTTGTTGCAATATTTTTTAATTTTTTAAATCAAATTATTTAATCGCACAGATTTTTAGGTAAAAAAAGGTCCTCTTATTTCATCTCGTTAGAATAGACCGTTTTCCAGAAAACTGACTTTTTCTAAATCGATGCACGATTACATGGATATCGAAAAGCATCTTAATAATTAAGTAGGCACCCTTGTACGAATATGTATTTAGTAGCCAAGAATAACAATACTAATTACTATTAAGGATTTAGCCCTTATTCATAACAGATATAAAAATGACTTGCATTCATCTCAATGCACCCTCTAATTCTTTTCTTCACAGAATATCTTACCCTGCCGACAATACTAGGGTTATTATTGATATAATCACAAGCAATAAGTACTCGTTTCTACAATTCCTCTACAGGCCCAATCGGGATAGCATAGACCAATGCCTTCAAGTATCCCCAGAGAAAGTAATCGAGAGGATATAAATCTGGAAAACGTGGTGGCCAATGCACTTGTCCACCACGTTCTATCCATTGTCCTGGATATAACCGATCTAAATGCGCTCTTACATTTACAGAGAAAAAAGAGAGGAGCGGAGCCCCATCGTGCATAAAAACATGCCATATCTGTACATCTTCCAATAGACCCAGCAAATAGTTTTCCAAGAAGTTCAAATACTGTTCTCCATTCCAATGGTTGGAAAGAACAATGTTCCGATTCGAAAAACTCTTGTGGATTTTCTGCCTCTCACACATGAGTATTGTGAGAATTAAAAATTCCATTGTGTGGACTTAGCTTCGTCTGTAAAGAGAATGTTCTGTACAAAATTTTCATTTAAACTCAATTGCTCCCTTAACCATGTTTTAAGGCTTGAACCTTCTGCAAATGATATGAATAGAGAGTTTGCTCTCTAACAATTTCCCACACGGTACTTTTAGGAATGCCTTTTTAAACAGCAATTCATCTGATACCTATTCCTGGGTTTTCTGCTACCTTTTCTAAAATTCGTTCTTCATTTTCTACAGTTCTGATATTCCGGCTTTTTCCACAGTCATGTTTGGAAGGCATGAAAGATCCTGTTCCGCATAATCTTCTATGCAAGTTTGTAAATGGTTCTGTACAAGGAAGTACACTTCCGAAAAAAGCCTCTACATACAATCTTCTAGCATCATACACGTTCCCATTCGCCTTCTCGTCCACGAAAAGGCATATTCGCCATTTCTTCGAGGGAATAACGGGCCATTTTGCAGTTTAAATATTAGAAATCTAGACTTTATTGCGTAAATGATCCAGTTTTACCAAACACCAAAAACAAAGATTAACAGTGACAGCCGCCTACTTAATTATTAAGATGCATTTCGATATCCATGTAATCGTGCATCGATTTAGAAAAAGCAAGTTTTCTAGGAAAAGGTCCATCCTAACGAGATGAATTAAGAGGACCTTTTTTACCTAAAAATCTTTGTGATTCGATAATTTGATTTAAAGAATAAAAAAATATTACAAACAAAAAGTTATGGCAGCATTTACCAGAGAGACGCCCCTGACTAAAATGTTTAATTTTTAACACAAAAAAAGTTTTTCCATTCCAACTTATTGAAGTATACCGAGTTTCGCCATCTCAAAAATCATCTTCAGAGTTCCCCATTTAAGTGGTTCTGGCCCTTTTAAGAAGCAATTTTTGGGGTATGCTTATAGCAACATTAAGATAAAATATATTCTATCTCGGTCACGTACATTTTTAAAAAGATATCAATGAATCATATTTAAAAAAAGGAATAAAACAATTTTTTACTTTGTAATCTATCACTTTTATTTAAAAAAAAATTATGTGACTATAGTTTCGTAAAACGACTTTACATTCTCAAACACCCGTTTTACGAAACTATAGTCACACAAATTTTGTTTAAAAATAAAAGTGATAGATAACAAAGTAAAAAATTGTTTTATTCCTTTTTTTAAAAATGAACTATCACAAAGTAACGGACAAATCAATCAAGAGTCATATTTACTTTTTTATTGACAAAAATAAAGAAAAGCGTATCAACTCTAAACTATTGTATTTGAAAATTACTACGAGTTTTCGATAGTTTACTACCGTCACAGGGCATAATATTCAATACTTTACAATTGTAATTTAGGACTTTCTAAAAGGAAACACATTCGCTATTATGCCAATGTTCGTATCGCCTCTGCAGTAAGCGGCAAGTGATGAGGTACACATTATTTTTAATTCAATACTTTAAAAGTTGAATAAGTGAAGTTGAGTAAGCAATCGACCAGAAACGGCCTGAATTAGCGAACAGAAATGGCTTACGTTAACATTAATGGTGTGCCTTTGATACAATGCTAGACAACAGGTGTCTTTGACCAATTAACACAAACTTTTATAACTTGATTGGGATGTTTTGGTCCATTCATCGTACTCTCCCGACCTTGCGCCCTACGACTACCATTTATTTAGATCGGTTTAGAATCGTTAGTAAATACTTAGTAAATAAATCATTAGATAAATAGTAAAAACTTTATATTCTTGGAAGACTTGAAAAATCACTTGAATAAGTCCCTTATCTAATAACCTTAGAACATAGGAAGTTCTATGTGCGCTAGATTATGTAGCTACTGGAGAGATGGAGAAAAACCATCAAACAGATTAGTATGTTAGTTGATAGTTAGTTAATTAAATGTCATTTTTAGTAAAAAAATGTTCAATAATTAAGGGCGCTTCCAACTTGCGTAGTCCTGAGCTCTCGCTCTTCAATTCAGGTCCAATATACTTGATAATGTTTTTAGCCCATCGTGTTTTCGGTCTTCTTCGTGGATGTTTATGGTATCTATCTCAGATCAATCTCCAATATCCAATAGATCATCTATTGTCTTGGTCCTTCTGTTTCGCTCCATCTCCTTATTACTTCCAATGATGTCTCATGGGACCAACCCAACTAACTGTGATGTGATTGTCCATGTTTCACTTCCGTTTGTCATAACGGACAGGAAGAACTGACCAAAAACTTTTCTCTCAGACAAAGTGGGAGTTTGCTTTTAAGCACCTAATCACTCTAGAATTTTTCTACTACTAAGTTGGATATTTTTTGTTCTTTGAAGCATTTTGGGGACTATTTTGCTAAGTTTAACCACCAGCCTTTAACAATTCAAAGTTACACTGTGCTTTCCTGGAGCCTTACCATTCTTTATCGATTCTATAGCATTTATGACTTCATCCGCTAGGATGTCAGGAATTTGCCTTTTCGTGGGCATTGCTGCCTTTAACCGGTTCTGATCTGCTCATGTCTCCAACATTTCCACACACATACTACACACGCGCCATCCTAACCCATTAAGGTAAAGATTTGCGTTTTTTTATTTCTCAGATTGTGTTTAGCTCTTCCAATATTATATATATATATATATATATATATATATATATATATATATATATATATATATATATATATATATATATATATATATATATATATATATATATACAAAACTTCGTGAAAAATGTAGTACTCCTTAGTATATCAAAGAAACTTTTATGGTTAAAAATCGTCTTCGTTTAATTACGTTGTTATCGAGTACACAAAACCGTATTATTTCGTCTTCCTAAAGTTCGGCCTTTACCAAGCGCAACTTTTGAATGATAGCAGCATTATCAATAGATATAATAGCATTTGTTTCAGCTTTAAAGTTGACTTGATTATAGGAAGGGGAGAAACGTTAAGAGGAAATTTCAAACTTCCAAAAAGACTACTTAAATTTGGTCATAATGTCGTGTGCAAGAGTTGAAAGTTTTGTTCTTTACAAGAGATAATTTTATTGATTTTTAATTAAAATTGTTGAAATATATAGTCTGTTTACAGGAAATGGTAATTGATTTAGAACGAAATACATAATTAAACTAGAGGACATTTACCATTAAACACCAAATAACGTTTTTAAACTTCTCGGCCCGTGTTTCGCTAACCATCATCAGGAGATTATTTAATTTGATTGTTAAACTAAATTATGTTCTATTTATATGACAACGGTACCAAATGAGCGTATTATTCGCATACTTCCAATTTTTTCCAAGATTTTTGAGAACATTTTGTTTAAACAGATGTACGAGTTAACACTATACAAGTGCTTGTATTATTGTAGTTTTCTAAGGCGTTCGATACATTAAATCACAGCCTCTTATGCGCAAAATTGTCATATTATGGGTTTGATGAATCATCCGTTAATCTAGTGAAATTGTTTCTAGATTGTAGAACACAATATATGTCCGTTAATCATGAAAACTCGTCTAAAGTGAATGTTCTTTCTGATGTGCCTCAGGGATCAGTGTTGGACCCATTATTCTTTATTATATATACATTTGATATTTTGCGTTCTGTTCAGAATATGGAAATTCAGGCTTATGCTGATGACACACAATTATATCTCAGTTTTCCTTCACGTGAATACTCTAGAGCCAATAATATAATTAATAATCAGTTCAACAAGCTTAAAAGACCCTCATTAGCACATAATTTGAAATTAAATTTTTTCTAAATCTATAGTATATATATATATATATATATATATATATATATATATATATATATATATATATATATATATATATATATATATATATATATATATATATATATATATCTTTTCAGGCAAAGCCTTTTTTGCCTGAAAAGAAAAGTCTTTGATCAGTGTGTCCTGCCCGTTATGACATACGAAAGTGAGACCTGGACTGGAAAGATGTATGCTTGGCATTACTAGATGAGATAGAAAGACCTGCACATGGATCAGACAGTAAACGAATGTGAGCGACATCATTGGAAGAATAAAGCTATTGATATGGAAGTGGGCAGGCCATGTAGCGAGGCGCTGGGACGAAAAATTATATATATAAATATATATATATATATATATATATATATATATATATATATATATATATATATATATATATATATATACATATATATGCCCACAAGGTAGCGTAACGGAACCGTGGAGGGAAATATTACAGAAATCTATTCACCCTTTTTCCACGTGGTGTCTCCACGTGGAGAAAGGGTTTATATTATTTCCCTATACTATTTCCCTCCACGGTTCCGTTACGCTACCTTGTGGGCATACCTGTTACTATACCCGAGGTTCCAGGCAGAATGTTACGAGCGGTCCTGACTGCTACGAGCATTCGCCGTATGATGGCGCGAGTTGTGTGCTATCACGACCCGTCATTAAAATGACCAGTTCATCTGGTCTGGCCCCGATCGTCTCTCCGAACTGCTTTCCTTGCGTTCGTCTAGAGCTCGGCTGATGGCGGCTGAAAGGCTAGAAACCGGTCCTAAGAGACACGTGACGTCGCATGGTTGACAGTTCGGCGAAGGCGATCGGTGGCACCACGTGGAGAAAGGGTGAAAGATTTCTATATATATATATATATATATATATATATATATATATATATATATATATATATATATATATATATATATATATATAATGGGCGTTAATGGGCATTTGAGGTTCTGGCGGTGACCGGATGGTTGTGTAATAATAATGTTTGTTAGAGTATGTGTGTCAGACAAGGAAGGAAATGTTTGTGGTTTTATAGGTGCGTTGTTTTTTTTCTCCCTAGGTATTAAGATCGGTAGGTTGGTTGTGTGGAATAGCAAATTATGCTATACTTCGCCAACTTCCAAATCAACTTATTGAGAAATCTCATTTATATTGTTTGTTTACTTTTGTATATTTCTTGTAATTAATACAATGCAATAAAGGTTTATACGTTTATGCGTTTAAGCGTTAAACGTTTAAGCGTTATGTGCCGTTTGCGGGAGTCCATTCGCAATAATTATTTATTAACAAAGCAAATATTAGTCCACAAGTATAATACGAGTTGTGGTTATTAAATAACGAGACTGACATTGCTACAGAAGAAATATGAATGCGCCAAACGTCAGCGATCAACAGCTGTTTAGCGTGAAGCCTTCTCTTTCGAATGCACTACCTCTCGCTTTTGTAAACAAATCGGTATAACCGTAGTTAGTTCGCATTAGAGTTGTTTTTTTGTTTCGCAGGGAAAATGTTAAGTGTAACACTAGAGCAACGAATTGTAGCGAAATTTCACTTCTTGAAACTTGAAAAAACCGCTACTGAAATTTATAATTTATTGAAAGAAGTATATGGCAATGAATGTATATCGCGTGCACATGTTTTGAGCGGCTTAAAAGCATTTTCAAGATGGTTGAGAAGACGCTGTAGATGATCCACGTCCGGGTCGCCCTTCAACGTCAAAAACGAATGATAATATCGAAAAAATCGGCAGTCTGGTTCGATCTAACCGTCGGTTAAGTATTCGTGAGATTGCTGGAACTGTAGGAATTGACAAAGAATGCGTATGGTAATTTTAACATGCAAAAAGTGTACGCAAAAATGGTGTTTAAAATTCTCATGTTTGAACAACAAGAAGCTCGTGAAAACCTTTGTATTGACACTGTGAATGCCATTCAAAAAGGCTCAAACTTATTGGAAAGGATGGTAACTTATGATCCTGAACCGAAGCGTCAATTCATGCATAGGAAGAGCCCAAATTCACCGGGAGCCAAAAAAGCGAATGAATAAATCAAAATTCAAAGCAATGACGATTGTTCTTTTCGATATTTATGGGATTATGTACCTTCACTGGGTTCCTCAAAGGTAAACTATTAATCAGCATTACTACCTTTACGTTCTTGCTGAACTCCGTAAAAGAATAAGGAAAAAAACGACCCGAATTGTGGAAGGACAAATCATGGGTTCTCCACCAAGATAATGCGCCAGCCCTTTCCGCATTGCCTGTCAAGATGTTTCTAGCCAAGTATAGCATCCCAGTGTTAGACCATCCGCCTTATATGCCGGATCTTGTGCCGGGCGACTTCTATCTGTTGCCTAAGGTGAAATCTGCATTAAAAGGAACAAGATTTGAGCCTGTGAAAGCTGTGAAACAGAAAGCAGAACGCGTTCTGAAGGAGCTGATAGAAGAATATTTCCAGTACTGTTTCGAATAATGGAGGATTCGCATGAGGCGTTGCAGGGATAGAGGAGGGGTGTATATAGAAGGCAATAATAAGTAAATATGTATGAAATCAAAATAAAATGTTTTATAGGGTCAGCCTAGTTATTTAATAGTCACACTTCGTATTGACCAGATGTGGCACCATTTGTCTTTTTCCTATTCTATCGACTCCAAATGCTACTCCATAGAAACTGTTTTGAGTCGTCCATAAAAGCCTTTCAAGAGAGTTTGCTGGACATTTTGAAGAAATTACCAAAAACCTAGGATAAAAGTGTATTAGAGTGAGAGAGGATTAGTTTGAAGGATAGAAAATAAATTGGGATGAATAAATAAATAGTTTGTGTTTAATTTTAAAAGTTACCTTACTTTTTGATGATAGTAGTATTTTAATAAAAAATCGCCCGTAATATTCATTATTAATAATTTTTTCCGACTGCTGGCAAATCCAAAGTGTCCTGTCAGCCTGTCAGATAGAACAATAAATTTATTCTTTCAGCAAACAAGGAACGGTTTGTTTTTCTTCGGGAAGTCAAGATTAATGATCTACGATATGTTACCACCTTTGAGTATTTTCTCAATAAATATTTTACAGGATTTTTTTTGTTTCGAACGAAAATTCGTTTGAAAAATGACGTTTTAAACCTTTACACCGAAGGATTTAGGGTTTATCGAGATTAGTTTGAAAAATAATGATCTTACGTCTCGAGAATTTTGAAAGTATCAACTTGAAATTTAACTCAAATCAAATATCGTTTGGAGCGAATGAAACACAATATAAGTATGAATTTAGTTGTATGGTGTAATCATAAGTAAATATGATTAAATTAACATGCAGTAGAATTTGTTTTAATAGATCTTATTTGGCTTGATAATTTGAAAACCGTATTCTTTACCCGCAAGGATAGAGTATCTCAGATTTACGAAAGTACATCAGAGTTGTTAGGACTAGAGTGGAAAAATCATTTATATATTATTTAACAATAAATCAAAATTATAGAAAAAAAATAATATTAGAGTGAGACTAGGAGTGGAAACATAAACCGATCACTTGTTTATTGATTTCAAAAATAACTATCATGAAAGACATAAAGGGTGGAAAACAAAAACAGCAGAAATAATATAAACTTCTCATGTTATGACAGAAGTAAATAGCATTAAATACAAAGGAAAATTCGGAAATTAAGTTGAAGAAATAATAGAATCGACCTATATATATATATATATATATATATAGGGTGGATGGAAAATAGATTTTGTAAAGTTAACCAACGATTCTTCAAATCATTTGAAATGAAAAAAAATCTCACAATAAGGGTAAAAAATGTAACGGTTTCTTTGAGTGAAAAAAATTGCAAAAATTAAAAAATTGTCCAAAATTAAGGATATTAATTTTGTGTCCTGTTTGTAGATGGTGTTGGAACAGAGCCGATGTAGTTTGTTTATTTCTAACCGCCAAGTTGTGTTCTTCGAGACGGGCTGATATTTTCTATTGGTTTATCTGACGTATGCCATGTTACAAATCCTGCACGATATGCTGTATACGCCCTGATTTTCTAGAATGATGTGATCTTTGGGACTTCTAATGGCTGATTGTATTGTTTTATGTGACTTGTATGCGGCTGATATATTATGTCTTCGAAGCAGTCGTTCAATGCAATCTGTGACACCTTTGATATACGGCAGAACTGTTACGGACCTATTTTCATATTCATTTGGATTCTGTTGGTTATTTTGATACTTAATAGCCTTCTTTATGATAATAGTCTTCTTATACGCTGAGTAGCGTATAAGAAGCGTCTCTTGGCGAGAGAGCATATGTCGGTACCCTGATGAGTCTAACCACGAACAGACAAGACATGTGCCCTCCAATGTAAGGGATGGGTGGGGCTTCCTCCCAGTTAAGCAACTAACCAATGCTCAATATGCCGGAGACGCAGGTTGTTGTGCGTTCCACATGAGATTGTGGAACCCAATGTTCGGGGGTGTATAACTCCTGACTACTGTTGACTACTGTTGAACATGTGCCCTTCAATGTAATGGATGGGAGGGGTTTCGTCCCAATCAAGCAACTAACCAATGCTAATATATATATATATATATATATATATATATATATATATATATATATATATATATATATATATATATATCTGGTTCGTTCTGAAAGCATCAAAGGTATAGACCGTATATTTTGAATTTTTAGGAAGTTCCAAATGTTTTTGTTGTAACGTTTCTCAATATAACTTTAATTATCACATATTTTTCTTTGGTAATTATATTTAGTATTCTTCTTATTATTGTAAACATTTTACTAAAATCTATTTTACGTCATGCTTTAATATATAAATAATTAAAAATGTATAACTTGAAAATAGAAAATGAAACATAATACGTTTAATACTGAATTTTAGGACGATTAAAGCTCGTGAGACATATATCTTTATTTTTATTTCTATCCGAACCATAAAGTTTGATAATTTTCTCAAAGTACAGTCGAAGAAATATATCCCGTGTCCGATACGACTGCAATAAAATATTGGCAGCACTTTACAACATCATATCTTCAAAACGATTCGCTTTCGAAATGACGAGGATTTTTAGCGTTTAATATGGTACATGACAGTGATTTCAACTTATGTAAGCTCGGTTCTTGACTGCAGTTTGTGTCATCAAACATAAGTGAATACGTTCAAAATATATTTGTACACATTAACTATAAAAAACAAGATTTACTATGTTTCTTATCTTTCTGGCAAGAATTGGAATCAGCGAAAGAACGCAAACCGTTTTATTGACAGTGGCGGTTGGTCCATAAGGGCACGTGGGCACATGTCCTACCTAAAAAATAAAAAAATTAACTGCAAAACATAATTTCAGATTTTATATTAATTTATTATCTGTTCTGTCTATGATCACGCTTCTAGCGACTTCTGTAGTTTAACATCCATAATGTCATTCGAGGTAACCAAATAGGTCGTTGTTTACCGAGGCGCATCAATTAAAGAACACGTGGTTTGGACACAGACATGTTTACAGACCATTAAATCATCTCCTGATGATGCTAACATGGTTAGCGAAACGTGCGTCGAGAAGTTAAAAAAAAGTGATTTGGTGTTTTGTAATAAATCTCTTCAAGTTTAGTGTTTCACACCAAAGGTTACAATAGAAGAATTGATTTTGTACCGCTACTGTTCTCCTTACTATCGCGTGCGAAAAATAAAGACAGTAATGCATCGCTTTACTAGTAACCCGGAGATTAAACGCATTTATAACGTTATATCTTGGGCGCTGTACCATTCTCAATAGTCAGGTATTTTTCGCCATCGCGCTATTCGACTTTTCGAGTGGTTGCAAAGTGAATGTTTTAAACGATTACAATAGCGAAGATAAATTCAGTGAAATATATGAATAGAAATAATGTCACATTCACATTTGAGGACCGAATTGTTATCAAAAATCAACAATTAAATCTAATAATTGAAAATTGTTGTACAATAGAAAAAGGTGTAAAGGCGTTTTTTTACAAATCTGTCTGCATTTCCCGCTTTCATTTCTCGATCACTCAAAAGGACAACTGCTGGACAGGGGGTCGATGTCGACCCGTGCGGCCCCTTCCAGATAGAACTTTACGTCTAAATATGTGAATACTATTTAGATTTACAAAGAAGGATTGCAAACATGCCTTGAAGATATTATGGACGCCGAGTCGGATAAAAATTCTCTTAATCAAGCTCAAGGGTAAATAAATTATTTGGTGGATGATAATTTTAGATTTTGGTTGTTTTTGCCATCATATTCCAAAAACTTGTTTGTAAAATTTCAAATCTCACTTCAGATATTATTAACATTTATTTGAAAGTGTCAACTAAGACTGTTATAATGGAACTTATACATTATTCACGAGTCCAAAAATACAACGGAAAACGGTGACGCATCGTCTAGGAAATGTTTACAAGAAGATTTCCCGTCCGTTCCAAGTAAAATGACGATGCAGGTGCGACGAACAACAAGTTGAAAATAAATTTATTTACATTAGTTCAGTGAAAATTACATTTCTGTATCGATGTATTTGTTTTTTTTTTTGGGCGAGGGTGCAGAATATTGAACCGGTAAACATTTTTTTTGAACGTCAATAGTGCTTCTACTTTTTTCATTTTTAGTTGAGTACATAGATTCCTAAAGTGCTCTATATCGACCCCATGTCAGCGAAAACAAAAATTGGGGTTCTACGAGTTAAGCAAGTCGAGACCAAAATTTTGTCTTTGAATAAATAGAATAATCCCTCACACACTGCAAGCCTAAATTGTTCTTCAAAATTGATTGAATTGGTCTGATCGGCTATTAATCAGTACAAAATCTTTCAATTTGGTAATGACCTCTTCATTGGTTGACGTGGAAGGTTTTCCTGAATGAGTTTTATCTTCAATTACTTCTCTACCACCACTAAAGTCCTTGTATCAATCGTAAACAATTTTTTTGATATAATTTTATCGCTATGACATTTTCTTAACATCTTTGATAAATTCGCACAAGAAATTTCATTTTTTAGACAACATTTATTGCAATTTCTTTGCTGGATAAATTTATCCATTTTAACTATTACAAAAGGTGCTATAATTTCAAACTTAACAGAGCAAAATTTTAGGAAGCCTCTGTCAGATGTCAAGGATAGACATACGAACTGAAAAAGCAAATGGATGTATCGATACGTAAAGCGTGCAAATTTTTTAAAACAGAATATCTTGTGCTTTTGATCCTAGTAATATAGTGGAGAATATAAAACCGTGTGCGTTCTTATGTACGCAGGTAAGAAGTTATACTTCTTTGGCGTAATTAATAAAAAAATATGTCTTGACAAATGGCGAAGGTAATATAATTTTAAAAAGAAAATAAATTATGTGTTACATCGGCGCGCACATCTTCGTTTCCCGCTAAAAATTCACTCTAATTTATTTTCCCAAACGCACCATAAGAAGTGTAACATTCAAAAAGATTAGCTTATACAAATATACACTTATAACGACTAAGTTGACCACTTCGTTTCCCGCTAAGAATTCTCTCTAATTTATTTTCCCAAACGCACCATAAGAAGTGTAACTTCAAAAAGGTTAGCTTATATAAATATACACTTATAACGACTAAGTTGACCACGGTATGACTGCAAAGCATGGATCAAATAAAATAATTCTTGTCATGTTGTGAACAAGTATCCCAGGGACGTAACTTAAGACACATACTTAAATTCGCTTAAAATTATCGGCAAATTTCAACATTGTCATTTCTGTGTTTTCATGTTTCCTAAGAAGTAAGTAGTAAGTAGAAATCCAGGTGGCCTATAAACGTAATAACGTAATAATAAAAACGTAAACAACCTTCGCGACAAGTGGATGAAATCTATTTATTGTTTTGTTCTTCAGTATTTATAAATTTCTTTCTTTGAAGTATATACACAATTTAACACTATTAACGAAAATAAACATAATATTTGACCAGTCTTACGCTATTTTGAACCGAAAGTAAAAAATATCAAAATAGTTCGTCGGAACAGATGCCACGGAAAGAAAAAATGAGAGGCGTATGTTGTAGATTTTTTATGGAAAATATTGTTGATGAAATACAAACAATAAAAATTATTTATTTTAAATAAACAAGTGTGTTTAATAGATGATTTTAAAACATTTTTGGTTGTCACAGAAAAAATTGTTTATCACTGTTTGTCACAAAAAAATTGAAAACACACGTCGAACAAATCTCGATAGCAGATTAAGGGAAATTTTAGTAATATTTCCGAATTTTTATTTACAAAAATATATCAAGAACAATACATTCAAAATGAGTAAGTAGAAAATCAATTGCCAACTAGTCATATCGGACTGTTCCGTACAAAGTTTTCAATAAGAACCTTGTAACTCGTAAGTCTTTACAAGACAGAAATACTTCTAATCTCCTAAAAAGTTCCGACCACCTGAGTGGCAACATCTGTAAATAAATCTAAAACAATTTTCGAAACACCTCTCAAAAACTTGTCAAACTCCAACTCAACTTCTCGCCACCAGTACCTATTAAACTTTTCAAATTACGAATTGAGATATACTTTTCGAAATGTTCGTAACTTATTTGTTTCCGAATTTCATACATCTTCATCCATTCTTAAAGTTTTAGGATTGGTCTAAAAAGTAGCGGTTTATTATTGTTAATTTTTATTACGTTTATTTTAATATTTAACAGAACATTTCATTATATATACACAGTGAATATATACACGCTTATTACGTATCTACGGATATAACGTAGTGAATAACTAAGTTCAGGTAGTTATTACGTATAGGGGGGTATATACATATTTTCATTTTTTTATCGAACTTCTTATATAATGTTCTTATACAAAACATTTATAGCTAAATTAACAGGGTATCAACCCCAAAGTCTTTGCTTCCCAAAGGAAAACGGACAATTAGCTCTAAATAACTAAGACAATTGCAAAGAACTTGCGAAATATTTTGAACAACTACTAAACTGTCCTGAGCCCATAAATAGATTACACCGTATTCTATTTCCGTTCCGTTTCATTTTCCTGGTTTACCTCCTGTATAGGGGTTCAAGAACGCGAAACAGGGTTCAGCATATATGATCATACATATCACGATGCTCGGAGGTGAGCAGTACGATCTATATATATATATATATATATATATATATATATATATATATATATATATATATATATATATATATATATATATATATATTACAGAAATCTTTCACCCATTCTCCACGTGGTGCCACCGATCGCCTTCGCCGAACTGTCAACCATGCGACGTCACGTGTCTCTCGGGACCGGTTTCTAGCCTTTCAGCCGTCATCAGCCGAGCTCTAGACGAACGCAAGGAAAGCAGTTCGGAGAGGCAATAGGGGCCAGACCAGATCAACTGGCCATTTTAATGACGGGTCGTGATCGCACACAACTCACGCCATCATACGGCGAATGCTCGTAGCAGTCAGGACCGCTCGTAACATTCTGCCTGGAACCTCGGGTATAGTACCAGGTATGCCCACAAGGTAGAGTAACGGAACCGTGGAGGGAAAATATTACAGAAATCTTTCACCCATTCTCCACGTGGTGCCACCGATCGCCTTCGCCGAACCGTCAACCATACGACGTCACGTGTCTCTCGGGACCGGTTTCTAGCCTTTCAGCCGTCATCAGCCGAGCTCTAGACGAACGCAAGGAAAGCAGTTCGGAGAGGCAATCGGGGCCAGACCAGATCAACTGGCCATTCTAATGACGGGTCGTGATCGCACACAACTCACGTCATCATACGGCGAATGCTTGTAGCTGATAAAAAATCTCTTTTTTTCGTAGGACGAGGACGCAAAAAAGGCTCCAAATGAACAAAAAAAAGTGCTGCCTCGCCAAGACAATACCCCGTGCCACAAATCGGCAACAATGCCTAAATTGTACATCGAATTGCTTCCTCATGAACCGTATTCTCCAGATCTCGCCCCCAGCAACTACAGGAAAAAAATCGCCTCACTCAACATTTCTGCAAAAAATGTCACACTTATATATTAAACTTGAAGAGATTTACCACAAAACACCAAATCACTTTTTTTTAACTACTCGACGCACGTTTCGTTAACCATGTTAGCATCATCAGGAGATGATTTAATCTGATGATTTAATCTTAAAAAAATAATAATTTGGTGTTTAGTGGTAAATCTCTTCAAGTTTAGTGTTTCACACCAAAGATTCCAATAGAACAATTGATACACTTGTGTATGTTTGGAACACGCTCTAATAATTGTCCAGAGTGTTTTAAAATAGAGCTGGTAAAACTTAATTTTACAATGGCTATTTTATATTACGTTCAAGTTATTTTTATGCTCTTTTTCTACTGCAGTTCTTAAATGCATGTATTAGAAGTTTTGCATGTTATTTTAAAAAAGGACGTCATTTATTAATAGGTTCACTTTCTTTTTTCTTTGAATTTATATTTTACTACGTTTATATTCTTATTTTGTCTAATATTGTAGTTATTAGTGTAATTACTATTATATTTTCTAATGGTTACTGTAATTGGGATATCCTGTTTGACTAATAAAGCATTATTATAATAAACCGTCCATTAAAAAAAGATTTTATTGAAACAGCAGCTTATTTATTTTTTTAACCGATTTGAAAACAAAAAATTCCCAAGTTGCAAATTTATACGTTTTTAATTAATGTTGGTTTAAAAATACACTCTAATTCATATTTTCGGGCGTTTTCTGCCACACAACAAAACAATCTAGAATAAACAAATTATTCAGCAAGCCGCCTCATTTGCGAATATGGAGCATAGTAATTTTGGGAAGCTGGAATTTGAATGTGCCGTTGTAAAATTAGATATCTTTGGCGCTAAACTGAAGCAGTACACTTAATTAAACATTTCGTGTTGTAAAGGTCTGCATTGGTATTTCAGTATCGAAGTGAACGGTTGTTGATTCTGATTTCGAAATTCTGAAAATACACAATTAAAAGAGCATATTAGTCTGTCCAGAACGCATGTTCTATCCTACATATAGACGTTTCTATTTAGGTAATCTGGCTTATTAATCTTATTTGTGTAAAAACGTAATTATAGATCCTTTGATAATTGTGATGCTCTAGTTTGTCCTGTGCTTATGTTAGATCTAAAATCTAGTATGGTTCTGTGGTGTGGAGCCCATACTACAAAAACCATAAAAAATATTTGGAAGATGTACAACGACGATTTTGAAACTTTTTTTACTTTAAATATTTATAGTCTGTAGTATAATATTAAATATTTACTTTAAATAATTTTGAATTACTTCCTTTTCTCCTTGAATTTTGTTTTATTGTTATTATAGTATGTTATTTTGTTTAATATTGTAGATATTAGTGTAGCTATTATTATATTTTATAATGGATTACATTAGATACTAGTAATTAGCTCTATAAATGGAATATCCTATTGGGCTAATAAAACATTTTTGTTATTTTTCTCATCATTTTTGTCCCAACTAAACTGGCTTTTAAATGAACAAAACAATTCCATTGTTTCCAATTTCAAAGCATATTAGTCTGTCCAGAATGCATGTTCTATCCTACTAGATATTTCTAGTTGGGTAATCTTGCTTATTGTGTAAAGCCATTGTCTATTTAACTGAGGTAGCCGATACTTGATGGAAATTCATCATAGAGAAAATAACTCAAACTTATGTAAATATCTACTATATTAAAAGATTGAGAATTGTTTCGACATAGAGAACGCCTTCTTTAATATGGAAATACAAAAAATTCTTTATATAGTAGTTAGTACTTTGAAAATAAATCAGTCTAATAACACAATAAATGATAATAGTTAGGAATTTCATGTTCAGTGTATAGATGTGCAAGATAATTTTAATAAGAGTAGACCTTGTCATTTAGCAAAATACCCAGATTTTTTCTTTTGTTAAAATTTTAGGGTTAGTTTAGGTTTTAGATTTATTTGCATAATGTAGAATTTAGAATTTTTGTTAAAAATGTGATTTTGTGAAATTAAAGAGTTAGTTTAATTAGAAATATTATGGTATTTCATAAACAGTATGTCGGAAACAAATAAAAAAAACATTTAATTATTTTGCCAAAATTATTTCTTTTATTCAAAATAAATCACTCCTGCAAAAATTCGGCTTAGAATAACAATTTTTTGATACTTTAAATTCCATTGTGAATAATTTTGTTTTTTCATTAGTCTTTATGATATTTTTTACTGGCCGTTTAAGGAGAAGGGCGAGTGATTCTTGTTTTGCTGATCATATAGTCATTGACTATTTTGAACAGAAAGATAAGGATGCAATAAAAAAATTGGAACCAAAATTAACATTGGGTTTTGAAAATGTTGCATTATTTTTGGTTCGAGATTATTTGCTGTATTCTCTAGACCTTTGACAAAAATGTATAACTTGTTCTTGCACACATACACCGTTCCTGAGGCATGGAAGTTGGCTAAAGTATGTCCAGTTTACAAGAAAGGTGACATGCATTTGATCCCAAATTACAGACCAGTAGCAGTGTTGTCAAATTTTGCTAAATTATTTGAAATTTTGCTATATAATCGTGTATATCTGGCGATTAAGGGTATGCTTTCACTAAGACAGCATGATTTTGTAGAGAGCAGATCTACGGTAACGTTCACACAGTATGTTGCTAAACCCTTAAATGCTCAACAGGGTGTCGATGTAATTTTATACGGAAATATCTAAGGCCTTTGATAGAATTGATTCGACTATACTTTTAAGTAAGGTTCAACAGTTTGGAATGGATAACAAATTGTGCAGATTCCTATTATCTTACCTCAGTAATCGCCAATATTATGTAAATTGTAATAACCACCACTCATTTATATCTAATGCAAATATGGGTGTACCCTAGGGTTCAAATCTTAGTCCACTGTTGTTTCTAATGTACATTGATGATCTCGCCGGGCTTTTGGATTGTTAAAGTCTCATATTTGCAGATGACTTAAAATTTTTTAAAATTATAAAAAAAAACACCCAGGATTGTAACCGACTTCAGAGATATTTGGAAAAAGTGAATTATTGGTGCGAGTTGAATGAGCTTCAATTAAATATTAAAAAGTGCATAGTAGTAACATTTTCTAATAGGTTAAAAAACTTTAAGTTTAATTATTCCATAAACGCCTGTATTATTCTAGAACAACTACCTAATTTTAAAGATTTAGCAATTATTTTCGATACCAAGCTCTCTTTTAGGAATCACGTACATAATGTAGTGAAAAGTGCGTTTAAATCGCTTGGACTTATAATACGTAATTGTAGATCGTTTGATAATTGTGATGCCCTCCAGAGTTTGTATGGTTATATTAGATCTAAAATCGAGTATGGTTCTGTGGTGTGGAGCCTATACTACAAAAACCATAAAAAGTATTTGGAAGATGTACAACGACGATTTTTAAACTTTCTTTACTTTAAATATTTTGGTGTTTACCCGGTAAGAGGCATTGATCATCATCCAGCAATTGATGATATAATGAAATAATTTTGAATTACTTCCTTTTCTTTTTGAATTTTGTTTTATTGTTATTATAGTATGTTATTTTGTTTAATATTGTAGATATTAGTGTAGTTATTATTATATTTTATAATGGATTACATTAGATCTAGTAATTAGCTCTGTAATTGGAATATCCTACTGCGCTAATAAAGCATTTTTATTATTTTTCTCTTCATTTTTTTCCCAGCTAAGCTGGCTTTTAAATGAACAAAACAATTCCATTCCTCCAAAAATGTTTGGGCGATGCGGGTTGTATTAAGGATCACCGCCATCTGCATTACTCTAAACAGATTTTCTTCTATTCGGAGTTTCCTCTATCATTTCATCAATGGCACAATATGAACCTGGTTCAACTTCCATATGTGCTTAATTTCTAGCTGAAGATCTATATATTTTTGCACTTTCCCTTCAGATTTCTTTTGAATGTTGTGGGTGTTGGGACAGCTATGTCTATTAGGAATGCTGTTTTCTTATTTTTGTTCAATAATATAATGTCTGGTCTATCACAGTACACTAGTACCGCCTCTGAGGTGTGTTTATAATAGAGAATTTGCTCTGTTATAAGTCTATTACGACTGGCAAGCTCTTGGTGGACTATACTGTCCACTTGGTTATGACGGTGAACGTAGTCCATCTGGGAGAGTCTACTACTTGCACCTACTTTATGTTGAATGGTTTCAGACTTTTCGTGCCATTTCCTACATTTGTCATTTGATACTCGTGCATACTTAACGAAATATTTTTGGAAGTTCTTGCACATTGTGCACAAGAATTGTGTTGTGCACATCTTGTGCACAAAAATGCACAATTTGATCCTGAATTGGACACATAAAGCTCTTAGTCTCTGATAACAGGCCTCAGACCATCAGGTGTTCGTCTACTTCATGATTGTCAAGATCATGGGGTGTCTACCGTACAGAAACATATTTTATTTCTCTCGAATAATCGTTGCAGTTGTTTAAATGCTTTCATTTTGTCGACTCTGTTTTTTAAGATCCAGAGACATACAATTATCAACAGCGAAACACACGCTGGCATGTAGCGGGCATTCGATCGTTCTTTGATGGAAATATGCTCTCAAGCTAGATATTTATTTTTTGTGTAGATTACATATATTTATTATTTCTCTTCCTCCTTCAGTTGGTGGTAAATATAAGTCTTTTTTACTAGTGTGTGGGTGGTCTTTCCTATGTTTTGTTAGTGTAGTTCTAATTATTTATTTGTAGGCTTTCGATATTTGTGTTTGACCACGATATAATTCCAAACGAATATGTTAAGGGTGGTATAGCAAAAGTGTTTATAGCTTTTACTATATTGCTGCTGTCTAGGTCAGACCAAGTTAGATGTAAAGCAGCATTTAAATACAGCTCGCGTCATCCGGTGGTGTGTAACAGTACTAATGTATGCAGCTACTCGTGACCCGTCTCAGGCCGTCATCAGTTGGGTTCTAGTTGAACGTTCCAAAGCAACTGAAGGATTTACCTGATTGAAAATATTATCCAGATTGACCTGATTTACTTCGAGTACAGTTAAAAAAACTGATTTTATCAAAACCGTGTTTGGTTTATTTTAAATGATTTTAAAATCAAAATCCCAAAGAGACAAATTGAACACGCGGGTTTTTAATTATGTATCAAAAAATTTTCAAACGTACTGTTTATTATGCGCGTTAAAAATCCGTACAAATTTATTTCGTAATTTGCTTCGAGTATTTTCTATCACACCGAAAAACAATCCAAAATGAACAAATTATTTAGGTTCATTATGATTATGGAATATACTGATTTTGCGATGCTGGAATTTGGTTCCGCGTGAAATTAGATATCTTTGACGCCAAACTGTAACCAGTACATTTAATTAAACATTTCATAATGTAAGGGTCTCCATCGGTATTTCAATATCAAAACGAAGGGTCGATAATTTGGGAAAATATTTGAATCCTTCGGTTTCTGATGAAATTTGAAAGGTTCGATTGAAAAGGGACATTTGTGTTATCACCTATGTATGTCGTTAGTTATAGCTAACGAGTAAAACAAAAAACTAAAATCTACTATCTAAGCAATCTAAGAACAATCTACTGACTGAACGCTAAAACGGAAATATAAATTGTAAGCAAATCAAAAATTTACAAATACAAATCCACAAGTTCCAAATTAATGCGTTTTTAATAACGTCGGTTTAAAATATTAATTCATCACCAGACTTCGAAAAAACGTACTGATTAGTATGCACGGAAAAAAATCCGGATAAATTTATACGGTTATTTTTTCGTATATTCGGAGGCCAAATATTTTCGACCGCTTTTTTTTTTGTCGGACAACGATAAAAAAAATCTAAAATGAACAAATTATTCAACAAGCGGCTTCATAATTGATGTGGAGTATGCTGATTTTACGAAGTCGGAATTTGAATGTTCCGCGTGGAATTAGATATCTTTGGCACTAAACTGAAGCAGTACACTTAATTAAACATTTCGAACTGTAAAGGTCTCGATAGGTATTTCAATATCAAAGCGAACGATTGACGATATATAAAATACATTTATATTTCGCGGTTTCTATTGAAATTTCGAATGAATGAAAAATATTAGATGTAACATATATATATATATATATATATATATATATATATATATATATATATATATATATATATATATATATATATATATATATATATATATGTTAATCTAATATTTTCATGGATGGTAGATAATGTTTCTAAATCATTCCGGGTATCGATCCGTTGATTCTGTGAAGAGTCACGACGTTTCGCCAAAATCGCATTTGGCATTTTCAAGTGTTATCGGCTTCGACTGAAGGGTCCAACTGACGTGCACTGCTGTTTCATTATGTTTTAGGTTGACCCGTAGGCCTCGACCTTTATTAAATTAATTTACCCGAAACGGGTCCTGACTTTTCCCTTTTTTGGGGTACTCATACCCCTGGAGCGTCGAACGTTTCCCTGAGGGTCCGGTTCGACGTTGTTTGAACTGGGTTTGCAGCGAAGACCAGAAAAACTTCGCGAAGGTTAATTAGAAAATGTCGACTAAGTCACATCGGGAGTTCGATTTGTCCGCATCCAGATGCCGGGCCGACGACCGCGGTAGCCGAAGGTCCGCCATCTGCAAACGGGAAATCTGGGTTTAGAAGGCGGTACTTGTTGGAACTTATGCAGACCGGAAAACCCGAGAAGTTCGGGTTCCCTAGGTCTGCTGTCCGGAATTAATGACGAAGTGAATGGACTTAGATTTATAAACCTCCAAGGGAGTTTTGGTGGGCGTCAGTTAGTTGCGCCTGAAATTGGCCAACAAGCTGACCTATTAATTGCCCCACAAGTTCGGAGAAGGGATTATTCACCTGTGGAGCGGGCTGTTTGGGAGGAACCGTGTTCCTCTGGGACTCCCACACGAAGGTTGGAGAGGGAATCTTTTTATTAGATTTTGGACCTAAAAAGGCCCCATTGCTCTTGATTTGTTCATTGAGTTTTCTGGACGCGCTGCACAGTCTTGGAAACTCGCTGTATGCTCGCCTCCGCAGTTGCAGCACGTCACTTTGGCGTTCTTGTCTTTTTTACAGTCTCTTGAGTGGTGTTGTTCTCCACACTTAACGCAGGCAGGGTCCGCGTGGCACTTCTTTGCCGAATGGCCGAATTGCTGGCAGTTAAAGTACTGCACAACTCGGCCATTCGACTTTTTACTTTGGACCTTAATCTCTTGGTCGAACAAGGTTTTCAGATCGTGAATCTTTTTCTCCTCTTTAGGTAGAATCACTTGCACGAGGGCCATCGGGGAACCTTTGGCTGTCTTCCACCTTTCCACATGGACTGGGTGATAGCCCATGTCGGTTAATTCTTTGGCTATTGTCGCCGGAGCCGCACCCCTCTAATTACCAACCGAAGATTACGCTCCTCGGGGGTACAAAAGGAGTGGTACTTGTAGTCACGCTCGTCGAACAACTTGGTCGTGGACCTGTAGTCATCAGAGGAGACGGGTCTAAGCATGACCCCGTTCGGTTTGGTTGTTGTCTTCCCCAAGTTGATGTTCTTCTCTTTGCAGATACGTATTATCTGCAAATACGCGCTTTTGTCCCTTATGACAATCGGCGGTATTTTGGCAGGTTGTGGAGGTCCTTGTGATGCCTTTTTGGGGGGTTCTTTCTTTGCTTCCGTCTGTTTCGGAGCAGGTTTCTTGAAGACTGGGGTTTTTGCAGCCCCTTCAGATGCAGGCTTCTTCGGAGGTGGAAAATCATTCTTTTCGGTTATGGCTGCGCGCTTGTTTTTCTTCTTTTTGGGAAACTGGAAGCTGTCTTCCGATTCGGTGGCTGAAGACCAGCCGGCTTCCGACAAATCGATGTCGGAACCATAAAATGGGATGTCAATGTCAGCGGTTTCTTTTCTTTCTTTTTCACTACCCTTCGCCTTAGAAAAGGCGTCGGGTTTAGCTGAAACCGTGCTTTGGTTCTTCTTTAACTGGAGGTTCTCGGCTTTTAATTTCGCCAAGTCCTCGGACATAAATTGGTTCTCGTTTCGGAGCTCATCTAGCTCCCCGTTTGCCAGTTTGATCATCTCTGTGATATAACGCAGCTGACTCTCCAGTTCAGCAATACGTTTATCTCTTTCCTCAAGTGAGCGTTGGAGCGATTCAAACGCCTCGCGAGTTATAGTGAACTCCGTAGGGTCCGCCATCACCACTTTAAACAATTCACGTTACACAATACTAACACTAAACGTTTACAAATGATTGCGCAACCTTACCACACCTTTACTGAAATATAACCTCACTTAGTTGCTCTTCAGAATACGTGTGCATTCTATAAAGGCAATGACCAGACTGAGACGTGCACGAGTCGTTGTACTCGCTTTTATAGCCGGCCGGCGACTGCGCAGATTATATCGGGGTAGTTTTGGACTATTTGCGGCGCTCGGCAACACTGTCGGGCGTCCGTTTATTGATTTTTCTATCTCGCCGCCACGTTGCCATGTTTCTTCTTTTTTCAGAAGGGATTTCCATACTTTTGGAACGTTACGAGAGTCGTTTTGCGTATTTAGCTCACCTCTTTCTTCTATTTCAAGGACTTCTCTGATTGTTCGGACCTAGTAGTTTTCAATATTTGCTATTTCTTTGGCTCCTTCAAAATTGATTATATGTTCTGTTTGTAGATGGTGCTGGAACAGAACGAAACTGGTTTGTTTGTTTTTTAAGTCGTTTTTATGTTCTTGTATTCTGGCCGATATTCGTCTGTTTGTCCTATGTATGCTCTGTTGCAACAAGATATACTATATACCCCATGATTTTCCAGTCTAACTTTTTCCTTGGAGTTTTTTAGGATGTTTGCAACAGTTTTCTGCGGCTTGTAGGCTGTTCTGATCTTATGTTTCCTTAGTAAAGGAAATCAAGGTGTTCGCTACTCCTTTTATTTGAGAAGGATGATGATGTTGAGGTTTCGGTCGGTGTGAGTTGGTTTCCTATACACTGTGTATTCGAGTGTTCCAGAAAGTTTCCTTGTGATGAGGGGATCTAAAAATGGCAGCTTTCTATCCTGTTCGACTTCCAGAGTGAACTGTATTCTGGGGTGGATTTTGTTTAATTTGGTTAGGAAATTGTTTAGAAGTTTGTTTCCGTGAGGCCATATTATAAAGATATCATCTAGGTAGAGTTTCCAAAGTTTAGGTTTTAAAGGAGTGTTGGCCAATGCCTTTGTTTCGAAGTCGGTCATGAACAGGTTGGCTATAACGGGTGATAAAGATGATCCCATCGGGGCACCGTCGGTCTGTCTGTGTGTTGAAAGAAAAGTATGTATTCTTCAAGCAGTGTTCGAAGAGTCCCCCACAAATGGTGAAAAGTCTTCGTTCATCGAAATTAAGTCCAGGGCCTCGTCGTCTCTGGGGATACTTGCATACAGTGAGACAATGTTCAGGTTTGCCAGTATGTCTGTATCCTCTAGTTGGAAATCTTTAATCATCCTTATCAAATGTTCTGAGGTTTGAACATAGGACTTCGTAAGTTTGACGCTTGGTTGCATAATACTTGATAGATATTCTTCCAAATTTTGTGTTGGAGAACCGAAGGCACTTACTATGAGCCTTAATGGGATTTATGGTTTATGTATTTTGGGTAGACCGTAAAGTTTAGGACATCTGTTTGATTTTTTCTTTGGAATTATTCTTCGTTCAATGTCCGGTTCTAGTTTCCATTCTTTGATTTTACTTTTGGTCGCTTATTCTAGATAGATTGTTGGATCTCTGTTCATTGGTTTATATGTCGTTTCCAGTAAAATATTCGTCATTTTTGCCATATACTCTTCGGAGTTTATTATTCTGTTCATTATTACTGTTTGTAGGCTGTTCTGATCTTATGTTTCCTTAGTAGTCTGCCTATCCTATCTGTGATTCCTTTACGTAGAGTAGCAGGAATAGTGTATTTGGTTCAGGACAAACAGACGAATATCGGCCCGAATACAAGAACATAAAAACGACTTAAAAAACAAACAAACCACTTCCGCTCTGTTACAGCACCATCTACAAACAGGACTTAAAATCAATTTTGAAGGAGCCAAAGAAATAGCGCATATTGAAAGCTACAAGGTCCGAACAATCAGAGAAGCCCTTGAAATAGAAGGAAGAGGTGAGCAAAATACGCGAAACGACGCTCGCGACATTCCAAAAGTATGGAAATCCCTTCTAAAAAAAGAAAAAATGCGGCAACGAGGCGGCGAGGAAGAAACATCAATAAACGGACACCTGACAGCGTTGCTGAGCGCCGCAAATAGTCCCGATCTACCCCGATATAATCTGCGCAGTCGCCGGCCGGCTATAAAAGAAAAGCGAGCTAAATGACCTGTGCACGTCAGTTGGATATATATATATATATATATATATATATATATATATATATATATATATATATATATATATATATATATATATATATGTATATATATATATATATATATATATATATATATATATATATATATATGTATATATATATATATATATATATATATATATATATATATATATATATATATATATATATATATATATATATGTATATATATGTATATACATTTTCACTCATTTCATCTTATTCTACGACAATATACGTCATTGGTCCGTGGTTCTATATATATATATATATATATATATATATATATATATATATATATATATATATATATATATATATATATATATATATGTATATATATGTATATACATTTTCACTCATTTCATCTTATTCTACGACAATATACGTCATTGGTCCGTGGTTCTGTAGTAGTGGCTCTGAATACTCTTGAATTGAAGGTTTTTCTACATCCGCCGTACTCTCCAGATCTTCCACTCACCATCCAACTGAATGAGGGGCGTAATCTTTGCCAACTATAAGGACCTACTAAATTGGCATAACAACTTCTTTGAGTACAGACTCGCCGATTTCTGTCGAAACGACATCACTAAATTAGTCGAGATGTGGCAGCAGGTCGTAAATAATGACGGAGAATATCATTCATTAATTTGTTGTTATAATTGTTGATTTTTTCGATAAAACTTTTTAATACTGTAAACACTGTAACTTTACAACTGCTTAAAATATTATCAATGAATCTCCAAACACCTTACACAAAACGAATTTTGTATATAAAGTTCCTGCATTAAAAGAAAAACATCCGATACTGAGAAGAAATATTCAATAAGGTTGTAAAAAAAATCTTGAAGGTGCTTTTTTTGAAAACAATTTATCGAACATTTTAGTTAGCTGGAACTTTTAACGCGTTTAAAAGGTTAAACGGTTTCCGAAGAAAATCAGGATAACAAAAACTTTTCTTGGCAAACTTGATTTATTATTCGTTGATATTCATTAGGAAAGTATTTCATTTTTTCTTTCAGAAGAACAACGATATACTGAAACAAATTAAAAGTTTATCTTTACTTTGTTAATATTTTTCGATAATAATAATAATAAAAATTATGTATTGTTATTTATGTATGGCTATTTAAAAGTTGTAATAACAACAGCTGACTTTACAAGATTGGATAAATTCCCAAACCATTTCCATTATTTATTTTTAACTAACACATATTCTTTAACATTTCTAAAGTTGTACAAGGAAACTACGCACTACAACACTAAACTGTTACACAGAAAGAATGTTATCCTTACTTTACAACATTAACGATCGCTAGATGGCGTAGAGCTTTAAATATCATCTTTTATTCCCACTGTACAGGCTATATACATGGTAACTATGATTATGTAGCGTAACTGTAAAACTCCATGTTTGTTAATGACGTCTATCAAAATTAAACTTCAATAGTTTGAAAGAAGGCAGATGGCAGATAATTCAAATTATTCAGCTCTTATTCAAACATCTTTTTTTACAGTTGATTTGAAATGTTTGGATTGTCTTGGATTCTACTTAATGTAAACTCAGGACAAATGTTTAATGTGTAAGAGTTTATAATGTTATTTCGTATTTCGCACTTGTAGCAAACGCCAGTTAATGTTAGCTGGTTAGTTTAAGAAAAAATGTGTGGTGAATTGTTTAGTAGTTTTACGTGTTTTAAGAATACATTTTTTGTTTTTTTTGTAAATCAGCCGTTTTTTTTTATTTATGAAGCCATCCTTACAAATGGAAGACTTTTTTCTCTTATATTATTATTATAATTATTGTAATAGGTGTTTCGATTAATAATGTCGATTGTGCTAAAAGATGGCGTTACTAATACATTTGTTAATATAGATTAATGACGTCTATGGCGTTTTGGAGGGTAAACATACGTCCAGTTAAAGCCAGTTCATTATTAATTGTCATTGTGCGTCCATTGCAGAAAAATATAGTTTTTTTAGTTTTGAATATCTCGAATTATTTACCAGAAAAAGAAGTTTAATAAAAAGAAGCATTGCATGTTACCCAATCCGCCATTTCCGAACATCTACTCGCATTGGGACTGATCCACAATAAAGGAAAATGGGTTCCATAGACAATCAAAGGCGAAAAACCACTTGTGAAATTTTGCTTGCCAGACAGAAAGAAAAAGGTTTTTGTATCAAGTTGTTGATCTATTTTGACAACCCAAAGCAAAAAAAAATCTTGGATAGACCCAAGTCAATCTTCAAATCTCAACCATTGCGCAATATATATGGAAAGAAGGTTTTGCAGTCTATTAGATGGGATAGTAGAGGAGCTACGCATTACGAACTGCTGATATCTGGTGAAACGATTACTGACGATCGATACCGACAACAACTGATAAAATTGAACCGAGCATTGAAGGACAAACGCCCAAAGACACGATAAAGTCATTTTTCAACATGACAATACTCGGTATCATATTGCAAAATGTGTAAAAATCTATTTACAAAACGTTAAATGGGACGTCCTGCCCCACCCACCGTATTCACAGGATTTAGCCCCTTCGGACTACTATTTATTTCGACCGATGCAGCAGGGACTTTCAAAACGACACATTCTTACGAAAAATTGAAAATTTGGCTTTGATGAATGGTTGGCTTCAAGAAACCTAAAGTTCTTTTGGCGCGGAATCCATTCTTTGACAAAAAGATGGAAAAAAGGAATAGATTAGGTTAGGCATGGGCATGTTAGGATGGGCAATACTTTGATAATTAAGATAATTTATTTTGTTATGAAAATAAACAATTAAATTTTACAAAAAAATTGACATTATTAAACCAAGCACCTATTATACAAAAATTTAAAAAAACGGAAACCTTATTATACCTATTATATAAAAAACATAAATAACTATAGTAAATACAATATGTAATTGTTTATTAGTTACAAATACATTACAATTACATTATGATGTAGATTTTTCTATTCTCCAGTATATTTTTTTTAAAGAAATTTGGTTATAAATAACTTCCTTCTTGTGGTTTTCATAATGAACTTTGTTTAATCATTGAAGGGTAAATTTACAAGCTGCGTTGTAATTTCTGCGAAGGCGGACTCTTTGACAATAGTAAGTAAAATCTGCGAATTTCATTTTCTACTGTTGTGGCACGGAAAATCAAATATCAGACAGTCAATTTTGCGCTCCCAAACTGTAAGACGTTAAACATGTGGTAAAGGCACGTAGTCAGACACGTTCTTAGGACAATTAAGTTTCCGCTAATGTATGGAAATGTCGCGAAATTAGTTCCTAACTTCACGTCAGCCGAAACGCAATTTTGCCTAACTGTCTATCTGAGGGTATAAGTATTAGTTTGCTGTGCCAGTTTTAACGAAGCGGGCATGTGTGAAAGCAAAAGTATACGATAATTTGTAATGTATTATTTATTGGGCTTTCCAGAAAGTACAGTATTTTGAACGCTGGATATACGAGGAGTATTCACGAATTACCGTTTCTAATTTTGTAGTAAGGAAATATTAGATCGTCAATTTAATTCTCGCCCTTTTTTGACCACTTTTGACATTTATTTGTAAGAAAAGTTATACAAACTTAATCTTCGAGGAAATCTCCCCCACATTCGCTATCTTTGAGGCAACCGTCGTGTGGTCTACAAGTGCTATGAACGTCTGCCATCAGAATAATCAGATGAAGTCCCTAAATTACGCATATCTATAGAATGTTTCAAAAAACAATAGTATTCCTAATACCATCCAAAAATCAACAAAAAAAAATTTAAAATGAGGTGTTCTATTGAAATTATCATATCTAGGCGAAATTAATAGATAAAAACTTTCTTCCAGCTGCATTTAAAAGGGGACTTAATGTACTTTCAGATACTTATTACATAATTTAGCTTTATTTAAAAAAAAATTATTTAGTTAGGTAAAGTTCACTGGTATGATGCTCTTCAACAACCGATTCGGTCTCGTTTTCACTCTCTTTGTCGTCGAAAATATCAGCTGCCTCATATAACGCTTCTACTTCAGACGCACAGCGAGTACGAGAACGCGTGTTCATTTTGAGTTAAATAGAAAATGAAACAAATCGATAAATAAATGTTAACATTAAAAATCAAAGTTTTCAATAAAAATACTATAGAAAATATAATATTTTTGATTTACTTACCACAAACTGTGCCAAGATCGAAAAAAACACACTATTTGTGCAAAAAGGTTATTTAAATAAATTGACAAAACACTAACACAACAACAGCACTCGGCGTATACCCATAGACTCACTACGGTCGCTTGGGGATAGTAATTTTTTCCCCCACTCAAAGTCATCCCCTCAACGTTACAATTTATAAGGGAAAAACACTTTTAATTCACCCCTGGGTATCCTATATCCAGTGCTTCTCTTTTAAAACTAAAAATATATTCTGTACAAGAATAGTATGTTCCTTATTTACGGAGAAACTGCTGGCAACCAGATTAGAAATAAACCAGGACTTTTTCAACGTCCTTGGAAAAATACATTAAAATGGTGCCCGGCTTGCACAGATTCAAATGGTGGACATTTTCAATTTAATAAATTAATTTAACATGTGTTTTTAATGTGACGTGAATCATTTTAAACGTGTTATTGTTTGACAAATTAGTGCTAGTAATTTCAACTTTGACATTAAAAGGCAATAACGTGTAAGTTTTCTTTTTCTTTGTAAAAAAAAAACAATTCAAGTATATGTTGAAACGTAATAAATGAATATAAAAATGGAATAAATGACTATAAAAATAGGACATTTTATTTTAGAATAATACGTTAATAGGCCAAGGAAAAAAAACTAAATTTTCCTAACTATTGACAACGTTGCTAAATGTAAAATAATATTTTCCGCGGAAATGGTTGTGTTTTGGATACATGTTTTAAGGAAAAATTTTGTTCAAAATAATGCAAAGAAGAAGTAATGTAAAGAAATTGGTTAAAAAACGAACGTTATTTCCTTTACACCCTGTATACATCAGAATATCCTAATAGAAAATTAAGAGGCGCACTAAGAAAATTATGAATCGGTACACTAGGAAACAATGACAATACGTTAAAGGACACCAAGACCTCACCTTCCCGTAGGAGTGTACTTTTGACTATTCTTATGAATTCTGTTGAGTTTACCATAGAACAGGAATTAAACAAATTAAGAATCACGTCATACATCAGCCAAAATGGAAGTGGTAACGTCGCACTGACACTTTGAGATGATTGCCACGATAAAGAGTCTTATTTGAAAATATATAAAGAGACTTGATTTGAAAATAGCAATAATGCAATAAACACGAATAACACAATATAAATTAATAAAACGACGATGCGACGTTGCCAAATGTTAATAAAATTAAAAAGAGTTCTGATCTATCTGCCGCGGAAATGGTTGCGTTTTATATAAATGTTCTAAGGAAACTTTTTGTTTAAAGTGATTTAAAGAATCGTTGGTTAAATTTACGAAAGTTATTTTCGTAAATAACTACAAAAATAACTACTAACGAAAATCCTAACGAAAATTTCATAGGACAATAAAAAAAAATGTTCACACATTTGATTTAACACATTTTAGAAAAAAGCAAGTTATTCGCGCAGTACATTTTAAAAATCAATTCATCTATAAAACGGATTATACCAAAAGTACGCCATACTTGATTTTGTTAATCCTTTTGCTGGATTACGGAACCATTAAAACCTCGCCATTCTTCACCCCTCAACTCATTTCTTTACCCCACTCCATGGCAAAACGCAGTCTCGGTTGGCGATTAAGCCGTCTTATCTCGGTTTTATAACATTTCTAATTACTTCGCTTTGTAACAAGATCCGCAGTAATAACCCATTAAAAATTTATTAATTTTCTTAGCGCGGCGATAACCAAATTTGATTTATTAATTGTGGTTTGGTTTGCGCACCATTTTATTTGCGAATTAATATTTCACATTTTCGATAAAGGAACTGACGCAGGGTTTATTATTCTTTTTATAACTGACACACTTTTTTTATTTACATTTATGTCCCTGTATGCGATTGCATAAAATGTAACAAAGAAAATTACTTATAAAATTTTGTTTTCACCATATTGTAAAGTATTTTTCGTATATATATATATATATATATATATATATATATATATATATATATATATATATATATATGTATATATATATGTTATATATGAGCAATGGTTAGTTGCTTGACCGGTACGAAGCCCCACCCATCCCTTACATTGGCGGGCACATGTTTCGTCTGTTTGTGGTTAGACTCATCAGGGTACCGACATATGTTCGACGGAGGCACCGGGTAGAAGGTCCAGGCCAGAATGAAACTGCACGACACAATGGGCGCCACCCGGTTCGTTAATATATCTGATATTTAGAAAAGACCCTGGAACCGGGAAGGGATCTATCTTAAATAAATCTGTTTACTGGATTTTATACATTTATTTCACAAAAGCACACTAAAAAAAAGACACAAAGCACATTCAAAGATAGAAAAAACAAAACTATCAAATAAAAGACACATGAAGGTTTAGGGAAGGTAGTTCGCTAAACCTTACCGTAAAAGAAATGAAAAATTAAAAAAATCGCCGTAAATTAAACCAGCTGGTCTCTATGTCCCTATACTTATCAATTAGAGGTTAATAACTCTGTTCTGACAATAGTAAAAAGAAATATATATATATATATATATATATATATATATATATATATATATATATATATATATATATATATATATATATATATATATATAAATAACTCAAAGGTAATCAAATGTGGTCAAATGGCAAATAGATAATAAATAAAAAGGTGGTGACTGTGATCTTTATCTGTATATGAAAGTATGGTAAAAATATATTTGTAAAAATTCGCCCGAAATAAACCTACCAGTAGCGATCAAGAATTTGTGAATGCATATATATATATATATATATATATATATATATATATATATATATATATATATATATATATATATCTGCACTCTTGCATATATGCTCATGTACTCATGTTAATAAATATATACATACGGAATATTTCCAAATAGGATATCAACGCATATGATACTCTAAAAATTGTGATTGATATATATTTTAGACCGTTTTTAAATGAAAATAACAAAAGCATTGTTTTTGTTGATAACACTGGTTTTTTTATTTTTGCCCATTCCGTTGATACTGATGTTTACACAATATTTCAGTTCTTTTTAAATTTTTCAATCAATCCGTTTAAAAATGCATTGAAACATGATATCTCATTTTAACAGATCAAGACTAATTGCTTTGTTACAACAGGACCTTAATCAAAGCGATATCGCGGAGATTTTAGATGTTTCCCAATGTGCTGTATCGAAAAATCATAAAAAATTATAAGAGACAAATGACGTAAAGGATCGCCTCAGAACTAAGTTAAGGTAGAAAACAATATACAACACCTGCACAAGACCGGCATATATCAATGATAGCTCTAAGACATCTACAAGTGGATCTAATCTAGTTAGGAATCTACAAATGGTATATCAAGGGAGCTTGTTAGACTTGAAGGGGTAAATGTTTCACCATAAGTGATAACACGAAGACGGAAAGTGGTAAATTTTCATCGCAGAAAACCTTTACGTGTTCCCAAATTGACCCTTCAACAAAAATTTGCAATATTGCTCGAGAATATTGCTCGAAGAAGAATTATATGAGCTCAATCACGTATCCTATTTGAAGGTGGGAGCTTGATGTTTGGGGTGGTATTATGAGGGGTACACGGACACCTCTACTGGTCCTGGAGAGAAGAGTAACTGGTGTTGTGTTTATATCGAGGAAGTTTTAAATCTTGTTGTGCGTCTGTTCCGAGGCGCAGTGGGCGACGAATTTGTTTTCATGGATGACAAGCCACCTCCTCATCGAACACCAGCAGTACAAAATTTTCTTGAGTAGGAGGGAAAATCAAGTTAGGGTGGTTAGTAAATTCCCTTAACATGAATATCATTAAACTAAAAGATGTTGCTCGCTAAGAATGGGAGAGAATTCCACAAGGCCAGATTGATCATTTAAACGACAGCAAGCCAAATCGCCTACAGGCATATCATACAAGACCCATTTTATTATTAAAAGTTGTTTTTATTTTTAAATTACTTTTGAAGGCAATTGGTACTTTTTGACTGCAAAATAGTAAATTAATTTTACACATTTTAGTCATTTGGTGTCGAATGTTATTTGGTACCAGTCAGATTTATAATAAAATGATGATTACGTAAACGAGCAAAAGCAAAATATATAAAAAGGAATTTAACAATTTTATACATTGTTATCTATCTCTTTTATTTTTAAATTTGTGTAACTATAGTTTCTTAAAACGATTTTATATTCTCAAACTACTTTAAAACAAAAGGTTAAAAAAGGTTTTAAAGTAGTATCTGAGAATGTAAAATAATTTTACGAAACTATAGTCACACGAATTTAAAAATAAAAGTGATAGATAACAAAGTATAAAATTGTTTTATTCCTTTTTAAAAAATGAACTATCACAAAGTAACGGACAAATCAATCAATAATTTGAAAAATATATATATTACATCTAATATTTTTAAGGATAGTAGTTAATGTTTCTAAATCATTCCAGGTGTCGATTCGTTAATTTTTGTGAAGTAACGAAGTTTCGCCAAAATCTCATTTGGCATTTTCAAGTGCTATCCTCTTCGACTGAAAAATCCAGTATATATATATATATATATATATATATATATATATATATATATATATATATATATATATATATATATATATATATATATGGAAAAATGCAGAAGTGATCCTTTTACATAAAAAAGGAGCACAGGAAGATTTAAAGAACTACCGTCCAATAAGCCTCCTATCAGTGATGTACAAAGTTTTCACTAAGATAATTTCTAAAAGAATATTAAAAAAACTGAATGACGCACAACCAAGAGAACAAGCAGGATTCAGAAGTGGATTCAGTACAATGGATCACATCCAGGTTGTACAGCAGGTCATAGAAAGGCACAACGAATACACCATGCCACTGTGCTTGGCTTTTATCGACTACGAAAAAGCATTTGATTCCATCTCAAAGCATGCGATAATGGATGCACTGCTTAGCCAAGATGTAGAGAGAGCCTATGTAAACCTATTAGAATCGATATATGATGGAGCTACAGCCACAATTCACCTTGATGATCTTGAAGTGGGAATTAATATAGAACGAGGTGTACGGCAGGGTGACGCAATATCGCCTATTCTTTTCTCGGCTGGCCTTGAAGAAGTATTCCGTAAACTGGATTGGGAACAGGATGGGGTAAAGATCAATGGTGCAAACTTAAACCATCTTAGATTTGCAGATGATATTATTCTCATTTCACAAGACCCAGAGGAGCTGCAAAGACGCATACAAGAACTGCAAAGGGCTGGCGAACCATTTGGCTTGAAAATAAACCTGAAAAAGAGTCAGGTTATGTTCAATAACTTCGCTCAGGACAGAAGAATTTCAGTTTTAGGAAGGGATTTAGAGATTGTGGACAGCTTTGTATATCTTGGGCAGAGGATTTCCATGGAGGGGAATACCGCCCGGGAGGTGGAACGGCGTGTTAAATGTGGCTGGCAGGCATTTGGTAGGCTCAACATAGTGTTTAAGAGCAGACTCCCACTTTGCCTGAAAAGAAAAGTATTCGATCAGTGCGTTCTACCCGTTATGACATACGGAAGTGAAACCTGGACACTCACATCGCAATCAATTCAAAAACTTCGGGTGGCACAGAGGGGAATGGAAAGATGTATACTTGGCATTACAAGACGAGACAGAAAGTCCTGCGCATGGATCAGGGAACAAACAAAAGTCTGTGACATCATTGGAAGAGTAAAACAGTTGAAATGGAGATGAGCAGGCCATATAACGAGGCGATGGGACGACAGATGGACCAAGGCAATCCTGGAGTGGATACCGCTTGATCGCAAACGTCCGCGAAGAAGACCGAAAGCACGATGGATTGATGACATCGTTAAGTATATTGGACCCGAGTGGCAGAGGAAAGCCCAGGACCGTGAAGGTTGGAAGCATGCTGAAGAGGCCTTCATCCTGCAGTGGATCGATACGGGCTGATGATACATTTTTTTGATACATTTTGTATCATTTTGTATCATATTTTTGATACATTTTGTATGTAAATTTGATACATTTTTTGTGTTTTTTTTAAAAAATGGGGTTTTTAATCCGGATTCCAAAACAGTATGACACTTACTAGATTATTTCTTAAATCAGGATTTTTTTACAGAAATCCGATTTCAAGGATTTATTATCCTAATGATATTCGATTGGCCGGCGAGATGACTATATTTATCACTGATAGATAGCACGTGTATGGAAAAAAAGTTCAGGTCGAGACTTTGAAGAGGTAACATCTCTTCGGACGTGCTCCTGAACACGTGTTTGTAAAACTAGTCGAAAAGCGTGGTAATGGCGGAACCCAAGGGGTTCACCATCACTGAGGAGGCCTGGAAGGCGCTCCGAATGGAAAACGCGGACAAGGAGAAGCATATTACTGAGCTCGAGGGTCAATTAAGAAATGCCTTCGAGATGAAGGCGTTAGCGGCCGATGAGAACGACGAGCTTCACAAGAAGCTCATGGAACTCATCGAGGACCTTAAGCGGATAGACAAAGAAAACTACGGAATCAAGAAGAGACTGGCCAAGAAGTCCAATGATGCTTTGATAAAAGCAAGTGAAAAAGAGAAATGAAGAGCTGGTCGCGATGGAAGAAACCGCCGCGACGGTCGAATCGGTCGACCTGGACTCGGACGACGACGCGAGTTCCGCTGTGAACGACGTCGCTGCAATCGTCGCGCAAACCGACGGAGGCAATTCTTCGGCCTCCGATTCCGAGGATGGCCCGAAAGTCAAGGAAGAAGAGGCGCGGAGCCGCGCAGGCGAGAGAGGACTTTCCTCCTCTCGAAAAAGGCCTCTAAATCAACATTCAGAAAACCGGATCCTCCAAAGGATGATACACCAACCCAAGCGGCTCAAGAGCCTGGAACTTCGGAGCCGAAGAGGGCCTCTTCTAGAGTCCCACCAATTATTTTGAGAGACAAGACCGTGTATATGCACGTCATGAAGATGTGCAAGGAACACGGGATCTTGCTTTCTCGCTCAATCACGAAGCCTGACGGGGTGTTGTTACAACTTCAGACCCCAGACGATTATCGAGCGGTCACCAGACTGCTCGACGATGGTGATTATAAGTATCACAATTTCACGACCCCTGAGGAACGCAATCTTCGCGTTCTATTTAGGAGGGTGTTGAAGACCATTACGGTCACCGACATCACCAAAGAACTCCGCTCGCTGGGTTTCCACTGAGTTCATGTAGAGCGGTAGAGAACTGCTGGACTAGATAGCAAACCTATTGCTATCGTCCAGGTGATTGTCCCTAAAAGTGATAGGGAAATCCTCAACCTGAAAAGTTTTCTTGATCAGAGCATCAAGATAAAAACCCAGCGGTCGAATAGCCGAACAGTGTAGTGTTTTCGCTGTCAAAAGGTCGGATATTCGGCCAAGAAGTGTTATGCCGATCCCGCTTGCGTGAAGTGCGGCGGTGAACACTCTTCTAGGGAGTGTAAAAAAGATCGGAACACACCATCAACTTGCTGCATCTGCGGGGGTTCGAGGCAAGACCTAGTCGAGGTACCACTGTGAAGGCTGAAAAGTCTTTACGGAGGAAACCTCTTGGGACGTTAAGATTCCAGAATCCCAAATCCTTTCCTCATCCTAAAATACCCCCACCAACTTTCGTGTGGAGGTCCCAAAGGAACTCGGTTCCAAAGCCCGTTCCACAAGAAAACCCATTTTCCGGGCTTGTGGAGCAACTAGTCGCTCTAATACTGGGCCAAATTCAGGCTCAGTTGAGCGAAATGCTCCAATCTTCCCTTGGAGCAATTATCCCTAAATAAATCCCCCCAAAATTCCATGGCAGAAAGCCTATGGGGCTCGAGTTTCTCGTGTTTCCGGCTTTCATAAGTTCCACAAAGCTAACCGCTATCGCTATCTCCCAGATCCCGATCCAAATGGCGGACCGTCGACAACCGCTGGTCGTCGGCCCGGCATTGGTCGTGACCAAGCTCCTTTTTCCGATGGAGACAAGGTCCCATCCCAGTTAACCTTCACAAAGTTTCTCTAGACTTTGTTGATTACACGTTTCTTGATAGTCGGACATGCATCACAAAACAAAGAGGGAAACTCCGACACTTCCAGAGATACCGAGAATCCCCAAGAAAAATGTACCCGTTTCGGGCAGTTTAATGTTAGATGGACAAGAGCCACTGGCTAGCCCAAAAACCAGGGTAAAAAAGCGGAAGCACGTGTATGGGACAGCATTGGTAGAATTGCTGAGCCAGTGTCTCGACCGCTACCAACTTTAATCGAACTTGAAACATATGTAATATGCACCTAGGTTAAATAGTTATCATAGATAAAAATTACAACCATCAACAGGATAATTTATAAATAAAGGAACTTAATGAACTTATGAACTTATAAACTTACTATTATTATATTTAGACTGTTTAGAATGCTTATTATTTTCCGATTTAAGACACCAGAATAAACAGTATTAACGACATTTGTGGTATAAGTGGCATTGTTATACTTACGAAATTACATAAGGCATCAAATATCTAATATGGAAGTTATTCCCATTTTGTTATTCCCTTTTACGACATTAATTATGGGTATCACATATTTTTTTTTCAATGTTTACTTCATCTATAAGAGGATATCTTCATTTAATGAATCTTAACAGATTTAGTCCTATAAATCACTTACTGAATGTAAATTTGTGGTTTAGCCAGTCCATAAACAACATCCCCCTGCCACACACTTTACCCTCTTCAAGCTGACCTGTTTGATTTTGTTGAACAGATATAAATTGTGAATGGAGACACCTTGAATTTCCTGTATTATTTACAGAGTAATTTATTGTCCGTATGATTTATTTTCATAAATAACACTCCTGCAATTAAATATCATACGTTCGCTTAAATTTCAGTTAAATTCCGCTAAAATTTGAAAAAAAAAATCGGAACTAATATCAGTTTAAACTCGAAGAGATTTGCCACTAAACACCAAATCATTTCTTTAAACTTATCGATGCGCGTTTCGATAATCTCCTGATAATGCTAACACGGTTAGCGAAACGCGCGTCGAGAAGGTAAAAACAGTGATTTGATATTTTGCGATAAATCTCATCGAGTTTATTGTTTCACATCGAAGATTACAATAGAAGAATTAATATCAGTTTATTTATCTAAACGTATTTCTTTTCTTTAGGAAAAGTGCCCTATCACTGAAATATACAAACACGTATTAAAAAATCATTGATTCAAACTAGAAAATTTCAGAGAGTAATGATAAACAAATAAAATAAACAGGTCAACAAATTTAAGCTTTTTGGATTTAAGGATTTTAAACACATCCATGTGTAGTATATGCCTTTCATAGTTCCGTGTTCTTACTACCTTATCTTGAGTAGATGTCGCAAAACCTTCTGTTTCTGGGTAAAACATCCCATCGGTCAGCCATTTCAGAGAAAATAGTCCATCAATGGTATCATCCTCGAGTGACTTTGGATACCGTCTATTCAGTTTCTGTTGTTTCCATTCTCGGACACAATCCGTAAGTGTTGTTCTACCATCAACACGCGAGACGGAACTTCACATTCCTGGAGATTGTAACTGGTGATAAGACTTGCTACTTCAAGTACGATTGTCAAACAAAGCGCCAAAGTGGTATGTAGAAGTCCGCAGACTTTCCGAAATCGAAAAAAAATGTGTTTCCAGAAGTCACCAGAGAAGGCAATGTTGTTTTTACGACTCTAAAAGTATTATACTTCGGGAATCTATTCCACAGAGTAAAAATATCACTGGTGAATGTTATCTGGATCGAAAAGAGCATTTGTGGATGAGAATCGTTCGAGTGAGGATCGAATATCGAGCTCCAGAAAGTTGGTTTTTGTTGCACGGTAATGCACCATCTTACAGAACCGTCGCTGTTCGTGAATGTTTGGTGAAAAAACGTACCCGTGTGCTTCAACATCCTCCGTATTCGCCTGATTTATCTCTCTGTGTTCCTGTTCCTGAACCTCAAAGTGGTCATGAAAGAAACGTTTTATTACAATCTTTTTGACAATGTCAAAAATCTATGCTAGCATTGGTTGAATTTGCCCTCTGGTTTATTAATGCGGAACAAATGTACTGTAAATAAAAAGAAATTGCGAGGTATATTTTTTAACTAAGGTCCGTTTTTTAGTAAGAAGAAAAAAATTATGAATATCTTATATACTTTTATCTATTTTTCTACATAATTTTCATTTTTGTTCAAACATCTGTCATACCGCTCAACAAGTTTTTGAATTTTGACGTCAAAGAAATCTGCCGCCTGTGAAGAAACCCAATCCATGACTGCAGGTTTACCTTCTTTGTCGTCGTTGAACCGTTGACCACCAAGGAACTCCTTTAAGTACCGAAACAAGTGAAAATCATTGGGTGCAAGGTCTAGACTGTAAGGTGGATGATCCAGTTCTTTGCATCCAAAAGACCTGATTAGACTTTGTGTTTGTGCAGAAACATGTGGCATTACATTGTCACTGAGCAACATCACACCGGAAAACAGTAGGCCACGCCCCTTGTTTTGTATGACATGCCGGAACTTGATTCGGATTTGGTTGAACCCCAAAAGCCCCCCCCCCCCCCTCGGCTACGCCCGTGGTTTGGACAATACTTTACGCTCAAGAATTGCTACGAATATCGAATCGATGTTTATATGAGAAACTTTCCAAAAGTTAATAAAAAAAATAACAGACATTTTAATTTAAAAACTTGAAGTGTCCTGGGTTGGTGTGGGTTGAACCCCCCAAACCCCCCCCCCCCCCTACGCCCGTGTGAGACACCCAAGTCTACTTTCCTGTAACGATGTGGTCTAACAATTCATTTCCTTCCTGATTGTATCGAGTGAAAAACGATAGAGAACAATATACATATACATCACCAAATCGTGGGTTCTCTTGAATGTTTTGTTATCCCCATCCTGAACCAAATCTTTAGAAATCAGAGGTCGGCCAAGGCATGTTACATATAGTATCTCACAGTCGGCGGGCGACTTAATTTTCTTAAACATTATAAACTTCTACAGCTCACCACATAAACAGACGATTCGCCTACAGCGCACACTAACGAGGCCCACTGCGACGATTGCGCATCAGTCTCACTCTCATTCACAAACAAACCTTATTTAAAAATACCACTTATATTTTGGCACAATAATTGTTTTTTTTGTTAAGGTCCGTTATTTTTCCGACATACTGTGCATAATTTGAATGTGCATTCTCCTAAGTAAGAATTCAAGACGGAAAAAAGGTTCACGTTTTATTCAATATACTGAAAAATCAGTTTTGATGGTTTTCAGGGGGGAAATTCAACTCTGAAGTTTTAATATCAAAAATTAATATTTCCGCTAAGCACCGCGGTGACAAATTGAGTCGTAATAGAAATTCCGCGGCTCACACGAAATCTCAGGTAAAATCTTCCACTTCAGAAACCACCCCATTTGCGAATATTTTCGCTTCAGTTGACGTTCATTGAACTTCCACCCTCATTCTTATGCCATCAGCTTGGAAAAATTCACTTTGACGAAGTAACAACGTGTCCACGTGAAATCTCGTTACTCAAATGAATTAATTCTGAATGTTTAAAGCAAAAAAAATACTTTCGTATACTTTCTTTTAATCTGCTAAAAATTCGTTTTATGTATTCTTTACCAAAGTCATGTACACATATTTAGTTTGTACCTAATCAGCATAACAATGAGTCAGCGAAATTGAAAATTTAACTGATAAGAAAACTGCACTAAACATTTTTAATCAGTTGCAATTTTGCCACATTTTCGACAACATGTTATGAAACTCGAAGAGATTTACCACTAAACACCAAATTACTTTTTGAAACGTCTAGACGCACGTTTCGTTAACCATGTTAGAATCATCAGGGGATGATTTAATCTAATTCTAAACTAAACTATGTTCTATTTATATGATAACTCTACCTAATGGAGCGTGTAAAAATCATGAACTGTTAAGTTTGCCGAGCCTACATTAATAATTGAAAAAGTTGATTGAATGGAATAGGTCCTATATCCCAATTTATGCAAAGCCCTATTATTATTTACACTTTTTACCAGTCATACATTTTGTAATATCTATTGTGGTCATGTTCGACTACATGCTGGGCAACACAAGATTTTTCATTTCTCGCATATCTAATGTGGGCAATGTGTTCTTTAAATCTCGTTCATATTAAAACAAAAAGATCACACTTAACGAGATTTAAAGAACACATTGCCCACATTAGATATGGGAGAAATGAAAAATCTTGTGTTGCCCAACATGCAATCGAACATGATCACAATGTAGTTATTAGAAATATAAGACTCGTAAAAAGTGTAAATAACAATAGGGCTTTGGATACATATGAAAGCATTCAAATAGAAAAATGTAAGAAAATCTTGAACCGGAATAAAGGACTTATTCCGTTCAGTCAACTTTTTCAATTATTAATTTAATAGGCTGAGTAAACGTCACGGTTCATAATTTTTACACACTTCATTAGGTAGTGTTATCATATAAATAGAATATAGTTTAGTTTTAGAATTAGATTAAATCATCTCCTAATGATGCTAACATGGTTAACGAAACGTGCCTCGAGAAGTTTCAAAAAGTGATTTGATGTTTAGTGGTAAATCTCTTTAAGTATAGTGTTTCACACCGACCGGTCCAATAGAAGAATTGAACATCTCATTAGTTATTTAGTAATAGTTATATTGTGTGGTGTCTTCAAACTTTCTGTATCCAAGCTAATTTTTTATATGTTGTAGAATAATATTTACACTTTAATTGGATGTATAATTGACTTAGCTTAAATTGTCCAATTAACAGTTTTGATTTTTTTTTTCAGAACGCTACTCCATTTCCAAAATGGAATTTTTCAATCTATGAGTAAATCATGAAAAAGAAAACAGGACTTCACGTAGATTTGAGTGTCTATCAACTAAATTTGATTTAGCCAACGTAATTGAAGATTCTTGGAGGGAATTTCTCATAAAATTGACATCAATTTTTCCAAAATTTAGTTAAAAATGGGTATCGGTAAAAATGACACGGAAACGGTTTTTGTCAAAGAATAAAGCGTGGATAAGAAATTCAATTCAAAGTGTGTCTAAATAGTCCAAGCCCTTCTAGTTCTTCAGATGCAAATCAAAAAAATTCAGAGGGAAACCGCAGAAAAGTTTTAAAGATTCGTCGTAGAAAACTAAAAAACGACGAGTTGAAAACTAGTTTAGTTGCTAGTTTTCAGTGCAATCATGCAGTGCTAATGAGTTAACAACAGCAGTAAAAGTGGCCAATCGGCAATGCGGGCACAGAAATATTGCACAAACCATCAAACGTATCGGTGATGGTGCAGTACAACCAAGTGACACCAAAAACATGTGCCATACTGCACAGGAAGTTAACTAGTGACGAAGCTTTAACTTATTATATTGAGTCGAAATCAACTACCCACTGTTACAAGCAGACAAGGAAGTGGTCAATAAAAGCAGGACATCAAGCTTTACCATCATATTATAGCTTAGTTATGTCCAAAATGTGTTGTTTTCCTTCAAAGGAGCACATTTCTGGGACGGAGACACGTGCAAATACTAGTCAACCAGCAATATTAAGTATTACAACAGATCGTTTCATCTCTGCACAAGTGAAGTCATCAGAAGTGTATTACCAAATTCATCATTCACGTTAATAAGCTAATCAGGTTGTGATGGCAGTTCTGCTCATAGTACGTATAAACAAAAATTTGAGGACTTCGAAGCTTCTGATGAATATTTGTTTATCTTTTTATTTGTCTGTTTGAGATTAGTAGATGACAGTTAAAATACAATTTAGCATCCACGACTCTCCTCAATTATGTATTGCCGTCCTATAACATTTATTTGCTCAAAGGAAACAACTGAACTGACAACATTAGAAACAAACACAGTATTGGAAGATGTATCTTGATTACTTCCAACGTTATGTTCAGTAGGAGAGTCTGAAATTTCTGCTTTGCCTTGACAAATACGCGGTCAGCTCAAATATGTTACTTATGTGGAGCTAAACTAAAAACGATAAATAATGAATCAAAGGATTTTACCAGTAAATAAGTTGGATTCGCTATTGCGAGTGCTTGTTACATATAAGATACCGTCTTAATATAAAGAATTGGCAAGCTAGAAATGAAGACGATAAATAACATGTAAAACAGCGTTTAGACGACAGAAAAAATATTTAAAAAAGAAACTGGATTAATTGTAGATAGGCCAAAACCTGGTTATGGAAATACGAATGATGGAAATACAGCTTGTAGATTTTTTGCAAATGCGGAACTGAGTGCATAGATATTGGATTGGACGTTACCCTTATCAAAAAATTTTTACTGAGAACTTTATCATCTATGAAATCAACTTAATCGAATTTGAAAAATTGTGTTTAGAAACGTGAAAATTATATTTAGGTCTGTACTCGTGGTATAACATGCCAGTTACTGTACTTAAATTACTTGGACACAGTACAGAAATTATAAATTATTTCCTTCTTCCAATAGGACAGTTTTTGGAAGAGGCTCAAGAAACGCCAAATAAAGATTGTCGTCGATTTCGGGAGCATAACAGTTGCAAAATATCACTTCTCGCCACGAAAACAGATTTTTTTAAAAAATGCTTATGATAACGTCGATCCTCTAATCAATTTACCGCGAGAAGTCTCTAAGAAGAAAATTGATAAAGTGTCACCAGAAATATTAAAACTCATAATTCCGCCTTCAATACCAACATGTCAACTATAAAGTAGAATTCCGGATAATGAGGAAGACTACTTGATATCTGATTCCTGTGAATATTTTTTTGAGGTTTTCCGCCACGATCTCGCAACTCAAAAATATCAAGAATATCTGTTCTTATGTAAATAAAAGAATCGCTTTTTGTAAAAAACACAATGGATACTAATTTCTCAATGATTCTTTTTCTGTAATAAATTTACCTAACGAACAAAAATTTAAAAAATACAAAATTTTCTAAAATAAATACAAACTTTTGAATGTTAACGTTTCGGGAGGTCTTCTCTTCCCGTTTCCAAAACGAATCTAAAAATAATTTATATTTGTATTTTTTAAATTTTTGTTCGTTAGGCAAATTTATTATAGAAAAAGAATTACTGAGAAATTAGTCTTCGTTTTGTTTTTTACCCAGTAATTTTTTTTATTTACATAAGAACAGATATTCTTGATATTTTTGAGGTATAGATCGTGGTGAAAAACCCCCAAAAAAAAAAGAAAAATATATGAACACGCCACAACCATTTAGCCAATACTTATATTTGTTATATTTAGTAAATTTACTTCAAAACTTATTAGACGCACTCTATATTTCTGAACAAATAACGAACAGCTTAATAAAAAAATACGAAAAAAAATTAAACAAAATGCTTCCTCAAAATAAACTACATTTGCTCCTTTATGGTTTCCTTTCGTTGGCTTATATTTACTGAACATGTAATAACATTTAACCTGAGGGAGTTATTAGGTCGTTTTGGACAAGAAGATACACAATAGAACCCATTCATCCACTGACCAGTGATGCTTTTGACTCCGAAATGGAATTAACCCTCATAATGAAAGCAATAACGGCATTATACACTCCCTCCGAAGCGTTTTGGAAGGGTGGTCGAACGATAAAAATAATTTCGGTTCATTTGTCTGTAACCCGTTTGCTGCAAAAAATCTTTCGTGCTTAAAACTAACAGTATTGAGAAGGATATGTTACAAAATAGCATTTGTTTGTCTGACACATGCAATAAAAGAATAAACAAATATAGATAATAACGGGTGATATTTTGAGTGTGTCCCAATTTCCGATAGGAGACGCTGTCAAATAAACTTGGCGTGCGTCTAGTGTCAAAATCATTCAGGATAGTCTGGCAAATCATCATGAAACCTTAAACATTAGAGCAACGTCTGTAAATTTTCGAAATGTATTATTAAAAGTGTTCGGGCGCCAAACTTATAGAGCACGTTGCCCAACCAAGCAATGTGTTTGCCGAATTATCAACAAATTCCGAACGCATTTCCTGCTACTGATATTAAAACAAAGACAAGACTGTTTCGAAGAAAATATCACCCTGTTCACTGAACACTGTTGCTGACAGTATTGATAAGGATCACAATTTATTATTTAGTCGCCGTTTGCAGGCAGTCGATTTCGAAGCAAATTTTCCGTAAAGATCTTGGTGTCTGACCTTACAAGATACAGCTTGTCCAAGAACCAGTTGCGGCTCGTGAGGGAGGGCGTTGGGGCGCCGCAGTAAACAATTTTTCAGAGCAAAACACCATATTTTATATCCGTTCACTTTCTCTCCATTAACTCATTTTCCTGGTTCACCTCCTGTATAGGGTTTCAATAGCACGAAGAGTAAAAAGGAAGAAGGGGAAAGCAAAACAAAACTTCAGTAGCTCTATTTTCTTCTACGCCCTCCCACTTTAAAAACCCACGAGCCGCTACTGCTAAGAATTCAAGCCGCAAGACCATCGTTGGCGTCATAAGTCCAGTGAATGGGTTCAAAATCAACTGCAACTTGACCCAGAATTTAACCAGAAAATTTTGTTCAGTTACAAAGCTCATTTTTCGCTAAATGGATATGTTATTAAACAAAATTGCCGCTTTTGAGGTAAAAATAATCCGCAAATGACCGAACTATTACCTTTGTATTCAGAAAAATGCATCGTAATGTGAAGTTTGTATGCCTGTGGCACCACTGGACCGAATTGCTTTAAAAATCAAGCCGAAGTAACGGTTAATGGGGATCATTACAAAGCGATGATCAATGATTATTTAATTCTGAATTTGAATGGTATTGATCTAGAGGAGATGTGGTTTCAACAGGGTGGCTTCACATGCCGTACAGCCAACGCAACAATCAGTTTATTGTAGAAGCAATTCGGTGAGAAAATTATTTCGAAGAAAAACCCGTTAATTGGCTACAAAAGTCCTATGGTTTAACGTCTTTGGATTATTTTCTTTTGGGTTATGTCAAATATTTGGTCTATGCCAATAAACCAACAACTATTGACGATTTGGAAGCCAATAACTCGGACAATTGTGGACATAACTCCCCAATTGCTTAAAAAAGTGGTTGGAAATTGAATTAATAGAATGCGCTTTGTCAGAAGTAGCCACGGCGGATATTTGTCCGCAACATTAATGCCATTGAATGTTACCGTAAACTTGGCAGATTTTTAATGTTTTTCAAACTTTTTGACACAATTATTAATAAATATACTTTTTATTTAATGTTACATGCCACTTGCGACTCTTTTAATTTAGTCATTCTAACAAAAAATATGTGCTATTTTTATTAAAATTATAAAATCTCTAAATCAACCATGCCAAAGTTACCACCGGTTTGGGGTGTCATTGGCAGGTGAACACAAATGCACATTTATAATTAACTGTGACTAGGTAACTTAAAATAATGGGTGTATAAGTAAACAATATTAAGTAGTAAACATGTCTTTATCACAACCAGTCTTAAAAGTAACAGGTCTAGTGAAAAAGAAACAAAAAATGAATCATCTTCACAAAATGCACATATAAAATATGGATCTTTAATCTCTTTATGACAGATACAGCAAACCCATTTCTTGCATGTGATACACTGTAACCAGTCTACTCCCTTATGTGCTCCATTTTGTTTTACAAATTAAGTATACATCGTCATCTTCTTCTTTCTTCTTCTTTGATTGAGAAGGTTTAAACTGAGACTCAACTGACTGCGTCGGTTCTTCGTCAGACAGTTGCATCACTTGACCTGACCTAATTTTTTTATCACTGTTACTACTTCGTTCATTCATCACACCCCGATTTTCTCGAAGAGATCCATGAGAGATGAATCTAAAACACGTGCTTGAGACAAGGAAGTGCGTACTGTATTAGTTATTTCATTTCTAATATAGAGTTTATTCCGACGCATGAAATTCACGATATAATCGGGTCCTGGTATTTTTTTTTTAATTAATAGTCCTACCTTGTCTATCCAGATATGTTTGTATTATTATACCCAAACCTCGAGGTTCAGTAGGGAAGCCCCATATTGCAACTTGACGTAAAGTGTGCGCAATCAAAGTTATTTCTTTGGGATTTAATGCAAGAGGATCGCCGATCGATTTTTATTGTGTGTGCCAGTTAATCTATTTTGAATAGTGTTACGAGATTTTTTCACTTTTTACTTGCTTTGGCTTGAGACATGCCCTTTTTAATATATTCTAGTGCTTTTTTCAGATCATCGTCACTATAACTGCGATAATTACGCGCGCCTAATGCATTAACGTATTTACGAGGCATCGTAACGCAAGACATAACCTCCCGTAACAAAACTCAATCACGCACAGACAGGTTAGAGCCCGCGCTTCCCTTTCCCATTCCTCCCATACCCAAGGCTCGTTGCCAATGTCACCCCGGATTTCAATGTCACCTCAGTTTACGATATTTTACATACAATAAACAGTTTCAAGTCATCTAATTTGGTTCGGACACACTAAAAAATCACCCTACAAAAAATGGTATAATAGCCATATTATAGGTTTTTATGCCCACAGCTTTGTGATGTGTTCTTCTTCATGTTTTCCTGTCCCTAGTCATTTTCTTCTAGGCCTTTATCCTCTTTCCTCTCGATCTTCCATGACATCCTCTCTCCATCATCCCCTTGGTCTTCCTTGCTTTATTTTACTTTATGGTCAAATTCTCCTCACCATTCTATTCTCTCTCATCTTCTCCATGTGACCCTGCAGTGGTCCTCATTCGGTCTTCTCATATACAAGTCATCGACTTTTTATTATCTGTTAGCTTCGCTCAATCTTAGGTATATCTCCTAAAAGCATCTGTCCTTCCCTGTTCAGCTGACCCCTTCAAAACTATGTTGAATACCAAGCTCGATAATGGAGCCCCTTATTTTAGACATACGTTAACATTGTATGATTGTATCTGAACTACTTCCAACTTTATATTCACTAGGAGAGACTCTAGAGACTAGACTTTCTGTAAAACACGGGTTTCTTTTAACTATGACAGATGGCAAAGTTTACAATACCTTGACAAATATGCGGTCACTGCAAAATACTACTTATGTGGAGCTACATCAAGAACGATGAATGACGAATCAAAGGATATTGCCAGTAAACAAGAACATTTTGGGTTTGGTTTATCCACATTTCACGGTTGGATGCGCTATTTCCAGTGCTTGTCACATATAAGCTATTATCTTAATATTAAAAAGTGGCAAGTTAGAAGTGAAGGCGATAAATTACAAGTAATACTGCGTTGAGAACACAAAAAAATATTTAAAAATGAATCTGGATTAATTATAGATGAGCCAAAACGTGGTTATGGAAACACGAACGATGGAAATACAGCTCGTAGATTTTTTGCAAATGCGGAACTGACTGTACATATATTGGATTGGACGTTACCCTTATCAAAAAAATTAATATAGTACTGAGAACTTTATCATCTGGCTATGAAATCAACTTGATGTTTAGAAACACGAAGATTATATTTAAGTATGTACGCGTAGTATAACATGCCTGTTTACTGTATATAAATTACTTAGACACAGTACAGTAATTATAAATTAAGATTGATTGAAAAATTAAGATATAAATAAAGATTGTCGTCGATTTCGGGAGCATAACATTCGCAAAATATCCCGTGTCGCCACGAAAACAGATTTTTTAAACATGTTTTATAAACGTCCGATCCCCTAATCAATTCACTGTGAGAACTCTCTAAGAAGGAAATTGATAAATTGTCACCAGAAATATTAAAACTCAAAATTCTGCCTTCAGTACCAACATGCCAAGTACCAAGTAGATTTCTGGATAATGAGAAAAACTACTTGATACCAGATTCCTTTGAATGTGAAAGTGATCTCTTTAAGTTTACTTGTCACATATATATATATATATATATATATATATATATATATATATATATATATGTATGTGTGTGTGTGTGTATGTATATTTGTTATATTTGTACTTTGATTAATCAGTATAGTTAACAAATAACGAACAGCTAAAACTAGAACAGCAGAGAGCTAGAGCTAGAACAACAGAAATAAACTGCTAAAAATAAATTTTGCTGCAATCACTGACACCAATGTATTTTATAAGCTGACGACCTTGCGCACATGATGAGAACAAAGAAAGAATTGAAGGAAATTGTCAAATTTCTGGAATTTTTGATTAGAAGAAACAGATTAATAACACTGGGGAACAATTTGAAAAATAATTTCTGTTGAGTTCGATATTTAAGCTGTTTTATACGTAAATTGACATGCTAATTACAAAACTTTATTTAGTTTTTTTCTATCACATCAAGTTTTTTCTCTACAGTTGTTGCGCACCCGACTAAGCTTGACGAATCACAGAAGTCACTACTGCTCTCCTAGCGGCGAACCTTCTTCGACCTAGGAGTGGGGGCGTGAGTAACGTTGCGTCATCCAAAACTAGTTCGGTCAGTTACGCAAGAGATGCTAAAGTTCGCGGGTCTGTGTCGCTCTGATATAGTGAAGTCAAAGTATACCTACACAACTACAGATTTTCGTTATGTCTGCCTCTGGTAGTTCTCATCGTAAGTGCTTAAACAGCCCTGATTCATTTTGTTACATATGTGGCAATTTTACCATCCCCATTCAACCGACTAATATTAGTACATTTGTCAAGTAAGCCTATTTTGCTTATTTTAAAGTGAAAATAGGTGACCAAGATAAATCATGGGCCCCTCATAAAGTGTACAAGCAGTGTGTAGAGAGTTTACGAATGTGGACGAAGAGAACACGTAATAAACTTTCGTTAGGTATACCATGGTTTGGAGAAAGCCCAAAGATCACTTAAGTGACTGCTACTTTTGCATAGTGAAAACATCAGGATTCAACAAGAAAAACAAACATAAAATTGAGTACCCTATTTTGCCGTCAGCTATACGCCCTGTGCCTCATTCAGCTGAAATTTCAGTGCCAGTTTTTCAAGAATTACCTTCTTTAGAAATACCAGAATGTGAATCAAGTGAAGATCGAAGTGATTGCACCGACGAAGAATTCAAAGTTTCCAATGATTCTGTTCGTAAAAGATCCAATCAACATGAATTAAACGATTTAGCACGAGATTTGGGACTATCCAAAAAAGCATCGGAATTATTAGCATCAAAACTGCACAAAAAAAATTTGCTTGACAAAGGAGCTAAAGTCACTTACTATCGATCCAGAGAAAGTGTATTTAGGCAGTACTTCAGAAATAATGACGGATTTGTATATTGCCAGAACTTAGAAGGTTTAACGAAATAATTGGCCATTTCTCACTATAACGCAACCGAATGGCGATTGTTTATAGATAGCTCAAAGCGTAGCTTGAAGTGTGTTCTCCTACATAATGGAAATTTATACGGTTCAGTCCCAAAAGGTCATTCAGTTTCTTTGCGTGAAGAATATGGCGACATAAGGAAAGCCATTGACTTGTTGCAATATAACATGCACCAATGGATCATCTGTACTGACCTTAAAATGGTCTGTTTCCTTCTTGGCCAACAACGCAGGTATACCAAGTATCCCTGTTTTTTGTGCATGGTTGACAGCAGAGCTCGTGAGAAGCATTGGGTGCAATCGAACGGGCCGCCAAGATCTGACCTAAGATCTGGTGATCCAGACATTTTAAATCAGCCACTTGTTGACAGAAAAAACATTGTATTTCCGCCTTTGCATATAAAACTAGGTCTCATGAAGCAATTTGTTAAGGCTTTGCCAATTGAAGGAGACTGCTTTAAGTATATCATTTCGGCATTCCCTAGCCTGTCATATGAAAAGATAAAGGCTGGTGTGTTTGATGGTCCACAGATTCGGCAACTCGTTAAAGATGAAAATTTCACTGAAACAATGACCGAACTTGAAAGGAATGCTTGGTTGGCTTTTAAAAATATTGTTAAAGACTTTCTTGGAAATACACGAGCCCCGAATTACATCGCAATTGTTCAACAACTCTTGGAGAGCTTTAAAAAGTTTGGTTGCAACATGAGCATCAAACTGTATTTCTTACATAGTCATCTTGCTAACTTTCCAAAAAATCTTGGTGCTGTTAGTGATAAACAGGGCGAGCGATTCCACCAAGATCTAAAGGTTATGGAAGCGCGGTATCAAGGTAGATGGGATGTCCGTGTGATGGCTGACTACTGTTTATTTATTTTTTGTATAAACACAATTTAACTTTTAATAATATGTTTTCCTCTGTATGAATAAAATATTCTAATCTATTTGGTCAGATCTCACCTTATTTCCTTTCGTATGTACACTTTTAAGGTAAAATGAGGGGTATGCTGTAGCTTAAAAACTTGACGTGATAGAGAAAAACTGTGAATATTTTTGAATTCAGAGATAAAATTAGTCAAAAACAAGTCACAGATCCAAGTCAACAAAATTGCTGTTCCCCAGTATAATTGATAAGGATAAACTTGACACAGACAATCCGTATATTTAGGAGTTATCATCAATAATAAAAATAATGAAAGTGGAAATAATAAAATTAACCCTGGAATAAACAGAGGTAATGGAAACACGGGTTCCCTGCTGAAAGTTTTCAAGTATATAAATACTTGAAATAACTGTTTAAATATGTTGAAATATGTTAAGTTGCGATTTGTGCGCTCTAAATAAAGCAGAGGAACTAACACTTGATGTGTGGGGAGGAAAGATTCTCCAAAGGATATTTGGAGGAAATAGAATAGAAGACTATTGAGATCGAAAATTGAAGAAGGTGTTGTACCAACTGTACGATAGCCTGACAAACATGTCTTCAAATGGAAGGGTTTTTTAATTTTTGAATAAGCATATCCCTACACGTCACTTTGCTGATGAAACAATTGAATTATTAAGAGAAACATTTCCTGGACGAGTTAATTGCAAGAAACGGTGATGTTAATTGGACACTAAGATCATGTGATTTGACACCGTTGGACTAATTTCTTTGGAGTTATGAGAAAAGACAGTCCTATAAGAACAATCCACAATAGGTTCCTGAACTAAAGGATGAATTATTTGATTCATTGGTGAGATAGAGCCTTCTTGAGAAGAAGAGGAAGGCAACAAGAAGGTGGTTTGAGGCAGTGTAGGATGATTGAATTGATTGAAGGACTGAATATCAGAAATTGGGAGGACAAATAAATGAATAGAGAAGTGTGAAGATACAGTAGCAGATTGAGGTCCAGACTTCCTGAGGGTCAATCTGTAATAGCGATTAGCGCAGGTACATTGGCCTCCAACTACCGGTGTGTGGATTTCTCCTTGTGGGCTGGCTTTGAGTCTTCCAGGAAGATCTAACATTTTTCTGCAAACAACATTTTGAGTTCTTGCAGGCAGATATGCCGTCTTACGATACAGCCTATTAAATCATCACTGAATGACATCATCAGGATTCATAATCAGCAAAAAAATGAAGGACAGCGTAGTGTACTTTGAGGCCGTATCGGACAGAATTTACAAACTTAGGCGAAAAGGTAAGTTTAGAAAATTATGCTTATTAAATGTACATGCTCCTTCTGAGAATAAGAGCAATCATATTAAAGAAGAATTTTATGATAAGATAGAGTTAATACCCAACAGCATCCCAAAATACGATGCGAAGTAGGAAACGAGGATATATACATCAAAATAACAGGTGATAAACGCAGACCCATGGAGAGTAATGAAAACGGAAGAATGGTGATAGGGTTAGGAGAATAATGAGCACAAATTTTGATCATAAGCCAATACATAAACAAACATGGGTAGCACCCGATGGTAGGACTAGAAACCAAATTGACCATGTAATAATAGAAAGAAAGCACACGAAGCTAGTAAAAGATGTCAGGAGCTATAAAGGAACTGATGCAGACTCTGATCAATTTCTGGTGATAACGAACCTTGAGGAAGAGATTCCAATAAAAAGTCAACGACTAAAAGGAATTCAAAAATTTGATGTAAGAAAAGTAAAAAAATTGCTCTAGAGTCCGGCAATTTGAAGAAGATATGACAAAAAATATATAAATTGATCAAGACAAAAAATTTTGTGAGGGAAAGGAAAGATTTAGAAACAGTAATGAACGAAGTGACACACAAATATCTAGGAATGCAGACAAAAAGTAAAGAGAAAGAGTGGTTCGATGGAGACTGCGGGAAAGCAATTAAGATGGAAAAAGTAGCAAGGCAAAAGATGCTGGAGAACCCAAACGATGTAACAAAAAGACAATATGAAGTAGCTAGGAAAGTAGTGAAAAAGCTATGTAGAGGCAAAAAGTGAAAATAGACGGGATAAAGAATTACGACAAATTTAAGAAAGATATGAGAATAATGAAATAAGAGATTTCTATCAAGAAGCCAAAAATAAGAAAAAGCCCTGTACAAAACAATAAAAGTGAGGATGGACACTTAGTAGGAGGTATCGAAAGAGAACTAGCCAGATGGAGAGAACATTTTGAAGACCTGTTAAAGAGTGAAATAACGAAAAACGAAGAAGACGAAATGGAGAGGGACCAGAACGAGAATGTGTTGGATCAGGTAGTGGAAGTCAATTCCGAAGAAGAAATTAAATGAATAACAAAGAACCTGAAAAAGAACAAAGCGCAGGAATCAATGGCATAACAGCGGAGATAATTAAACAAGTAGGAAAACCATTATTTGCAAGGTTATATGGACTATTAAAACGGATATGGGAGGAAGAAGAAATGCCAGACAGATGGAGGGAGGCCATAATATACCCCATATATAAGAAGGGCGATAAAACAAATTGATCAAATCAAAGGGGAATCACATTACTCGATGTAGTGTATAAGGTTATTGCAAGAGCTATAAGAAACTGACTTAAAATACGTTTAAACGGACAAATGGGGAAATACAAGGACAGTTTATAAAAGGAAGATCCACTACTGATCAGATTTTCGTCCTGAAAATGATCTAAAACAATACGTATGAAGGGAAATTTAACTTGAAGTTATTATTCATCGACTTCAAACAAGCCTATGACTCAGTCATAAAAAGGAAGTTGTACCAAGCATTGAACGTGCAGAAGATCATTCAAATGACAAAGATGACACTAAATAAAACAGAATACAGAGTGGAGGTGGAGGGGTGCCTTTCCACAGAAAAATTTGAAGTGAGAAAGGGATCATCTGTCTGCAGTCCTTTTTAATGCTGTAGTATTACTAGAGGTAATACTCCGAGAGAGCGGAATAAGAGCAGGAGGAACAATTTACAATAGCAAGAGCCAAATATTAGCATAAGCAGACGGAGTAGTGCCCTTGTCAAGAACAATAACAGAGTTAGCAAGACTATTTAGAACGATTGAAACAAAAAGCGGAAGAATATGGCCTGCACATTAATGAAAATAAGACTAAATTCCTTGAGATGAGAGACGACGTGGATGATGTAGAACTAGTTATTATTAAAACGGAACAAAATAAATATTATGAATTTAAAATAATCAAAGAATTTGAGTATTTGGGAGTTACCATAACCAGGGAAGGCGATGAAATAAAGAAAATTGAAAAAAGAATGACAAGGGGAAGCAAATCTGTAAGAGCTTTACACATCATGCTTAGATAAAAAAAAAGTAACATGGTCAGCAAAGTTAAGGTTGTACAGAACAGTTATTCAATCCACGTTACGTGAATGTTGGGTAATGAATAAAAAAGAAGAAGAAAGATCGAATGTTTGGGAGCGAAGAATACTGATGAAAATATTTGGTGGAATTTATGCAGAAATTTAACTTCTATACGGAAAACCATCTATAAGTCGGATAGTTAGGTCTTCCAGATTGCAGTTAGTTGGTCATGTATTAAGAATGCCAGAAAGTAGATGGGTAAAACAAGCATTATCAAGCGGAGATAGACTAAGAAGAAGAAGAGGATGAACAAAAAGGAAGGGGTTGGAGGCATGCAAGGAAGATTTAGGTCCAGCAAGGGTAGAAGGATGGTAGGATGGAATCATGAATGGAATAAAATGGAGAAAGATAGCAAAGAAAGTCGAAGCCATGGGTCTTTAAGGCCTATCTAGCTATTTTATAATTATTATTATTAAATCATCACTGAAACTGGATGACCACTTTCATTCTCCCAATTTTTTTCAGCAGTTTACTGAGAGCTATGAGCGCAAACTCAAATTGCCGGTTAAATTTCTCTTCAATATTGAAAATATTTTTATCTGTCAAAATGATTTTCTTGTGTTCTTCGTTCGCATATATATATATATATATATATATATATATATATATATATATATATATATATATATATATATATATATATATATATATATAATAAACCTTCTGTAAATTCCAAGCCCTAGGTCATATTGAATGATGTACGACATGGTTCTTGGCGGTATATTCATCTCTCAGAACATGATTTTTTATTTTCGGTTCTATTTAAAATTTTCCGAATTCTTTTAGCGACTCTGTGGTTCTGGTCAGGCAAGGTCGTCCACTTCCTGCCCTGTCCTCGACAAAGGAGTTCACGTTGTATGGTTTTGTAGCGTGATTTGTTTCGTAAATTTTAACGGTCTAAACTAGTTGAAAACCACCGTTAAAAATGTATTGCACTTCAACAGCGATACAATTCTTTTTGTTACCCTACTTCATGTTTAAGGCTTGACGAATTGGAACGAATTGATTTATTTATTTTAGAAATCTAGTTAGCCTGGCTAAAAAATATGAGCAAGTCATAAGGAGAAACATAGTGGGTGAAGTTGAATTAATTTAAATTCCGCTAATATATACTTCGGAAAAAATAGTATTACTACAGAAAAACTCGATGGAAAATTGTAAAAAAGGCTTTACTATATCTTGAATCTTAGTTAATAAAAATCCTGTTCCCATTCGAAATTTTGATTAAAAATTAACGAACGGTCGGAAAGCCACCACGCCGCATACAAATGTCTCTTAATACTATAAAATCTAAAACACCACAGCGTCCTACCTCTTTTCCCCTCTACATAACCCCTACAATTCTCGTGGAAATAGGGTGGGGGTGAAATAAATGGATTCCTGGCGGCTTTTGTTCAACAGGTTTCGCCCTAGGGGGGAGGGGGAGAATTGTAATTCGTCTTCTGACATTATGAAACCTGGCCCCCAAAACAACAAAAACAAAATTTAAATGAAATCGATCAAAGCTCGAAAGCGAACCGTCACGAGGATTTATTGGTTTCGGCTACGATTTCGAACCGAATAAATAATTAAAACAAATACGACCGATTGATTCCGTAAGTGAAATAACCTCAGAAGTTTAATATATAAGTTAAAAAAAACAGTAAAACAATTTTTTACTTTGTTATCTATCACTTTTATTTTTAAACAAAATTTGTGTGACTATAGTTTCGACTATAGTTTAATCCTTTACACGAGATTTTTTTGCATTTAACACCCCCTCAACCCTCCTTCAGAGTTGACTTTCGCAACACCTGTTCTTAGCTGATCTTTGCGTAGCAGAAGGAGCTAAGCCTGCAAAAATTCAAGTCTGTAGGTCTTTTCGGAGAATATATATATATATATATATATATATATATATATATATATATATATATATATATATATATATATATATATATATATATATATATATATATATATATATATATATGAACAATTTTGTTGGTTGCTTGACCGGGAAGGAGCCCACCTATCCCTTCAACTTGATGACATATGTTTCGTTTCGTCTCTCGAGGTTCAGACTCTTCAGGGCGCCGACATATACCATACCATCAATAATAGGGAGTCCCTAGCCACAGCCAACAACCCAAGTTTTCGCCGACCTCCCGTCGGATGGCGTATATATGTAGTGGTAGATTTTCTTGGACTCCGTCCAATGAGACAGCAGTAGCTGAGTGTCATCAGACACCCAACCGTTGGGTTACCTATTCTTGATGGTATGGTATATGTCGGCGCCCTGAAGAGTCTGAACCTCGAGAGACGAAACATATGTCATCCAGTTGAAGGGATAGGTGGGCTCCTTCCCGGTCAAGCAACCAACAAAAGTGTTCATTTAGGCGGAGACGCAGGTTGTTGTGTGTTCCACATGAGATTGTGGAACCCAACGGTTGGGTGTCTGCAGACACTCAGCTACTGCTGTCTCATTGGACGGAGTCCAAGAAAATCTACCACTATCTATATATATATATATATATATATATATATATATATATATATATATATATATATATATATATATATATAAAAGGGAGCCACATTAGCTGTGGTGTCTAAGGCGTTAACCTTACGTTACGGCAGTTAACTGGTACGAATCCCGTACTAGGCAAAAAAGTTTTGCTAAAATTCTTGTGAATGTTTCTAGGTAAGAGTGTAAAATCTGACAAGGAGTTACCCCTCAGTCACGCCAGTTCGAGCCTCGACCTGGGTAAGGCCGGATGCCTTCTGAGAGGTTTTCTACGTTGGTCACTGGCCAGTCGGTAGGTTTCTCGAGGTACTTTCGGTTAAGCACAAAACCAAGAGTTGATAGCCCGAGGGGGGTGCTGACCGGGGTTTTCGGTAGCTGATGACCGTGGTTGGGAACCCATGTTAAGCTGTAGGTCCAGTCGCTAAATAGCCTACTCAGTTGCTGATGCGCCTCTAACCCCAAAACTTTACTATACTTTAAACCCTAAACAAATAAACCCAGATTCGTTACCACCGAATGAGGATGAAATAATTAGGCAAATCAAGCGGTTTAAAAATATCAAAGCTTCTAGTGAAGATGGAATCACTGCTGAAATTTTAAAATCCACTGGCCCAGGTACAATTAAGGAAATAACCAAAATTCTACAAGAAGTTTAGCGAATCGAACGGATTCCGGAATATTGGAAAGATGCTCTAATTCATCCACTACATAAGAAAGGAGATAGAACGGATGTAAACAACGACAGAGGGATATCTCTTCTTCCAGTTTGTTACAAGATTCTATCTCAATGTCTACTAGACGGAGCACAGGGACAGTTAGAACCTAAAATTGGTGAATATCAAGCAGGTTTTCGACTGGGCAGATCCTGTCCTGAACAGATCCTGCATCTAAAGTTGATCCTAAGACATCAAAAACTCTACAATAAAAATCTCGTCTGTACATTTGTGGATTTCAAAAAAACATATGATTCTATTGACCGCGAATCTTTATTCCAAATCTTGAAAGAACAAGGACTAGATCTGAAAACGCTGGCAATTATTAAAGCAACATTAACTAACACAAAGTCAAAAATTAAATTCATGGGTAACATCTCAGAGCCCAAATTAAAACTGGAGTGAGACAAGGGGTTGGACTCTCGCCACTCTTAATTAACTGTGCTCTAGAAAAAATGGTGTGATAAAAAGTCGGCGCTGAATATTGACCAGTCCATTAAACTGGGGAGAACCAACATCAAAATAAATTATCTGGCGTTTGTTGAGGATCTAGCAATTTTGGCTCAAGATATATTAACGGTACAAAAACAGATTGAAATCCTAAAAGAAACATCAGAAAAGGTAGGACTCCAAATTTCCTTTGAAAAAACACAATACATGACCTGAAAAGAACACCATTTCTAAAAACAAAATATGGTAGCATCAAACAAGTCTCTCAGTTCAAATATTTGGGTGAAATAATCATGGAAAATGGGTTGGAAAAAGCAGCCAATAAGGGTAGATGTCAAAAAAATGGAAACGGCATTGAGACTTACACAAAATATCTAAAAACATAAAATTGAGACATTACAACACAGTTATTAAACCAGAATGTCTATATGAAGCAGAAACGTCCATTTTGAATAGAAAGAGAGACATCGAGATCATTGAAAAGAAGGAAACAAAAATCATAAGATAAATCTTAGGCCTCAGACAAATAAATGGTACAACATACCGACTTCGAGAAAACCAAGAAATCAAACAATACACGGATATACATAGCGATATGAGAAAAAGAAGACTTAAGTTTTACGGACACATAAAACGGATGAATCCGAGTAGGCTAACTAGACAAATAGTCGAATTTTATGAAAATAGGAGTAGAGCTAAAGTAGAAATAGTTAAATGGATTGCTGCAATTAAAGAAGATCTAAGATCAGCAAATATTACACTATGTGAAATTCACGATAGAAGCTGTTTCAGGCACAAGGTTAACGTTTGGCAGGCCAGAGGGAAAAATGTAGGAAGACTGGAACAACTTGGTCTGACGAAAGGAAAAAAGCTCATAGCGAAAGAATGAAATTAGTATGGGCGCAAAGGAAGGCTAACGACAACAAACGCGTCTAATTGTACTTCGCGTGGTCCTCCAGGGCCCATACCTGAATGATAATAATAATAATAATAATAATAATAATTATATATATATATATATATATATATATATATATATATATATATATATATATATATATATATATATATATATATTATATATATATATATATATATATATATATATATATATATATATATATATATATATATATATATATATATATATATATATATAAATCAACCAGAAAAAGATTATATGCCTAGTTAACCCATTAAAATAATATATTTCTTTTTCGTGCAGGAAATTCATATTAAGCCCAGGCCGAGATAAAAAAAACATTTTTGATGAAATAATCGTAACAGGACGCGATGACGGATATCAGATGTTGTGTAAATTTACTCCCCATTTATATTTTGCGCGTATTGCGATTAAAAACGATAATCACGCATGTGGCACCGCCACGAACGTGCTTTTTCTGGTTTTCACGATCTGAACGTGCCTCATAAATAACGGAGCTAAAAAGGAAAACGGACTCGCCAACGAAATTGACAGTGGTTAATTTTGACGTTTAGTACAATTTGACAGTTCGTATACTGTTACAATTACAGTTATGACATAATGTTATTTATGTTGTATCTAATTTCGTAAGTATTTACTTTGTTATTTATTTTGTTAAATATTGCTTCAAATTAGTCAAAATATCATAAAAATTAAGAAAATATAAAAGGGTTTTGTAAAACCCTAAAAACAATGCACTATCACGTCTCGCGTGACGTTCTGAATAATGTCAAACCAGGTTTAGAAATGAGTTACAGTGTCCTAAATTATCGGGGGAGTTATGAGTTATTTTTGGTGGTAAATTCCAATAAAAATATTTCTTGTCGAAATATTTAAAATTCTACCATGAACTGTGTGTTTTTAAAATTTTGTCTCTTTAGTTTATTACAAATTTTTAATTATTCTTATTGATTGTTAATACAATTAGATGTTAATTTATAATATTACTTTATTATTACAATTATTTAATTTTATTCGTATTTTAAAAAGTATTATAATTAGTGGCCCACCCAGTTTTCTATATTAAATTGAGAGAAAATATAATTTTATTTCTTTATAATGTATTAGACTATAGTGTCACTTCCTTGAATAACAATATATACATATTTAAACCTTGCAATGACCGCAATACGATGCAATAATATTTATTTGATGTTGAGCTATGTCAACAGAACGAATCGGCAAATAGAACCTGCTGATACTGCTAAAAGGATATATGGAATCATATTTAATGGAACGAACAATAAATATTCTTTTTATTGTAAAGTAAATTTAGAATTTTCCATTCTGAAACGTGGTATGTTTATAAACATCATCATCATCATCATCAGCCCGTGTCGATCCACTGCATAATGAAGGCCTTTTTAGTATTCTTCCAACTCTCACGGTCCTGAGTTGTCCTCTGCCACTCGGGAGGATGTTTTGAGATGAAGCGGTATCCACTGCCTTGGTCCATCTATAGTTCCATCTCCTCGCTATATGGCCTGCCAATTTCCATTTCAATTTCTTTATTCTTCCAATAATGTCATACTCTTTTGTTTGTTCCTTGATCCATGTACAGGGTTTTCTGTCTAGTCTTGTGATACAAAGCATACATTTTCAGCACAGCCTTTTCATTTTCCTCAGTGTTACCCAAAGTTTTTGAATTGATTGCGATGTGAGTGTCCTTCCGTATGTCTGAGTGTCGTTCCGTGTCACTTCCGTATATCATAACGAGCAGGACGCACTGATTGAAGACTTTTTTTTTCAGGCAATGTGGGAATTTGCTCTTAAACACTATTTTGAACCTGCCAAATGCCTGAAATCCTCATTTAACACACCGCTCCACCTCCCGGACGGTATCTCCTTGCATTGAAATCCTCTGCCCAAGATATATAAAGTGGTCCACAATTTCCAAATCCCTTTCGAAAACTAAAAATCTTATGTCCTCAGCAACTGAATATAACCTGATTCTTTTTCAGGTTAAAGTTTAAGGCAAATGGTTCGCCAGCCCTTTACAGCTCTTATATGCAACTTTGCAGCTTCACTGGGTCTTGTGAAAAAATAACGATATCATCTGCAAATCTAAGACGGTTTAGCTTTCAACCATTGATCGTTATATCACCCTGTTCCCAATCTAGATTATGGAATACTGCTTCGAGGCAGGCATAGAAAGGAATAGCCGATATTGCGTCACCCTGCCATACACTTCGCTCTACATTAATTCTAACTTCAAGATCATCAAGGTGAATTGTCGCTATAGTTTCATCATATACTGATCTAAATAGGTTTATATATGCTTTGTATTCCCCCTGGCTTAGCATTATGGCCGGGTTTGAGATTGACCCAAATGTTTTCTCGTACTCGATAAAAGCGAAGCACAGTAGTATGGAGTATTCGTTGTGCCCTTCTATAAGGATAGATCTGGATGGATCTGGATGAATCTGGATGGATCTGGGATGGATCTGGATGTGACCTATTGTACTGAATTCACTTCTGAGTTTTGCTGCTCTCTTGATTGTGCGTCATTCAGTTTTCTTAAAATTCTTTTAGATATTTTCTTGGTGAAAACCTTGTACATTGATACATTGTACATTGACATACACTGATAAGAGGCTTATTGGCCGGTAGTTTTTTACATCTTCCTGTTTTAGATTTTTATGTAAAATAATGCCGGCCGAGTTAGCCGAGGAGTCTAAAGCGGCAGACCTGATGATACTGACGGTTGGTCTGGAGCGGGTTCGAATCCTGCTATGTATTGTATATTATGTTTGTGGGGGTAAAGTTGCTCGCGTCCATGGCAAAAATGTCACACCTGCCCCTGAGTTAAATTAAGTGAGCAACAATAAAGAGCTGTCGGACTGTCCTCTAGGATCTTCCGACAACTGCAACGACACTTCTGCATTTTTCCAGTCAGGTAAGATACCTTTTGTTCTTTGAAGCATTTTGGGTATAATTTTGCCAGTGTTTTATGTAATGTCCGACCACCAGCTTTTAGCATTGTAACAGTTACACTGTCTTTCCTGGAGCCTTGCCGTTTTTCATCGATTATATAGCATTTGTCACTTCCTCTACTAGGATACCTGGCATTTGTTCTTCCATAGGTATTATTACTTTTGATTGATTCTGATCTTCATATAACTGTGAATAAAATTTTCTGACAACCTCTAACATTTCTCTACGCGCCCTGCACGCTCTGCCATTCTCATGCATTAAGGCTTTTATTTGTGTCCTTTTCTTTCTTAGCTTCTGCTTAGCTTTGTTAATTCCCCTGTTTTTTTCCACAGTTTTTTGCACTAGCTGCATGTTGAAACGGCGCATGTCCTCTCTAATACCTTTTTTTTTATAGTTTTACAGAGCTCAGCGTACTCGACCCTGCCAAAAAAACTACCTGCATTTCTCATTATCCGTCTTTTTTTTTCATTAAATGAATTGTCTCACTGGAGATTTTTGTCTGTTTGAAACATTTTTCTTTTGGGGCTTAAAAGTAGCCGTTTTAAGCACATTGTTGGTGACTTGTTAATATTCGACTGTTATTTCCACCTCCTCTGGATCTTGCAACACGGCAAAGCGAGAAAGCGATCTGAAAATCGCTACCCCTCTCCGGTTATTTATCAGAATTCAGTTTGCCCTTCTTTGATCTTACCATTCATTCGCGCTCTCTTCGACAGTTAATTCTAACTTTTGCTCGTACCATTTGGTGGTCACTTCCAACATTAAAATTGTTAAAGACAGTACAATTGCAAAATATTGTTTTATCGATGGTCATGACGTAATCAATTTCACTTGTGATTCCAGATGAACTTTTCTATGTCCATTTTCTGGGGATATTTTTTTTATAAAATTAATTAATAATATAAAGTTCTTTATTAGTAAACTTATACTTACTTAGTATATATATATATATATATATATATATATATATATATATATATATATATATATATATATATAATATATATACCGAGTGCCATTGAATTCATCCCCATACTTTTTGAATTAAGCCGTACTTATAATAGCTTGAAATGTGCTTAAAATTGAAGCAATAAAATAGCTAAAGAAATATGAAATATTTTGTGGTATAATATCATATTTAAACCAATTTGGAGACTATGAATATATATTGCGTTACGAGATATTTTTCGAAATTGAAAATGCCACCCCCCAATAAAACGAAAAGAAGGCACTGAAAGTCAATTTTAAACTTTCGACGGCAAACTCCGTCGGAAAGCGAGTTAAATTACCGCTTGTGCGGAAATTCCGAAAGGCTAAAAACTTCCACAAACATTCATATCTAGTTATTATCTCTTCGGGAAAAAAAACTTGGAAAATTCACTTAGAAGTTTGAAATATTATTTTCCTATTTTTGGCGCTCTTCATGGAATATTTTTTGATTCGATTTTGGATTTTATATTGCGACGAGTGGATGATTTTTTTTAATTAAATTCCTTGAACCACAAACAATTCGATATAAAACATCGCACTTATTAAACTGTGAAATACATAAGCTTATTTTAATTAAAAATATTGAACCTACATTTTATAATAAATAATGTTAAGCCTTAGTTTTAAATATTGAAAGCTTGCTCCCACTGTTTTTTTTTCTTCCATCTTTCAGGCAACATTTGAATACCGCGTTGAAAAAACTGGTCATCTTTTGAAGTGATCCACGAATCGATCCAATTTTTGACTTCTTTATAAGGCAGAGTAAGACTTCCCATTTCAACGTTTCCAAGTATATTTTGACCACTTTCGCAACATGGTGCTGAGCATTATCATGCTGCAAAGTCACTTTATTGTGTATTTCGCTATATTGCAGTCATTTGACTTTCAATGCTCGGCTCAAATGCATAACGATTCCCTGTGATTGTTTCAAATAGTTTTAACCCCATATAATACACTACACCGAGCTGATTGGCTGTCGGTGTGGAAGCGTGGCCGGGATATCCCCATGATTTTCAACGCTTGGGGTAATCGTAATAAATCCATTTTTCGTCCCTACTCACAATGCGATGCAGAAATCCCTTTTGTTTTTTCCTCTCAAACAACTGTTCACAAACACACAAACGGCGTTCGACATCTCTCGGTTTCAACTCGTATGGCATACAATATCCTTTCTTCTGGGTCATTCCCTGGTCTTTGAGGCATTTTGAAATTGCTTATTGAGCCATTCCCAATAATCTTGCTTATCTTTTTAACTTTGACACGAGTCCTCATTAAGCAATGCCTCTAATGCTTCATCTTCAAAACTTTTGCTCTTCCATCGCTATACAGGTCTTTGACGTGAAATTCACCATTCTGGAAGCGAAACCACTTACCACACGTTTTTCACTCATAGTGGCCCCACCATAAATGTCTGAGAGCTCTTGGTGAGCCTCAAACGCAGATTTCTTTATATTAAAGAAATAAATTAACACTTCCTTCAAATGACGAGAATTTAGCTCATAAACTGACATTTTTAGTCGCGAATAACTTTATAATATATACACAAATCGACTACTGGTGCCATGAGGTTATATTTATGGCGAAGAGCAAAGGCGAGAGTAAAGTTATACAGATCTACCACTTTGCTGAGCTAGTATCGTAGAAAATAAGGAAAAAAACACAAGTACATAATGTGATGATTACCCCTTCATGATTTAGAAGATAAAGATATAAAGTACCAGTTTATCTCCATTCAGAATTACGTTTATTTTCATTAATGAGTAATTTTATAAGATCGTGTCATATAGCTAATAACCTCCCTCAGGGAATCCTTACAGGTTCAATTAAAATACCTCCAAAGCGTGCTAAGTGATCAGAACAAAGCTTAAATGCAGCTATGGCAACAGTTGTCGCAACGTGTTGCAATAGATCGTTATGATATTCCAAGACGAACACTCAGAAACCACTTTAAAAAGTGGTAAAATCACGAAGAAATTAGGCCTTAGTTCAATAACTAATCAGGAACAGGAAAATGATCTTGTCAGCAAGATAATAAGATTTGCAAATATTGGGAAGCCTCTTACACTTAAAATGATTCGTAGACAAGCATCTATTTTTCATTTTCTGAACTGGCCAAAGATATTCTCAAAGAGGCATCCTGAAATTTCGAAGAGAAAAGCATAATTTATGAATCTGGCAATAAAACAATTGTTAAACAACTCTTTGGCAAAATTATAAAATTGTACCAAGAATTTGATATTATAAACCACTCAGAACGTCTTTATAACATGGACGAAAAGGGATGCCGCTTAACTATTCACAATTAGCAAACTGTCTTGGCACAAAAAGCCTCGCGACGTGTTCATTTAGTTGTCCAGAACACGCGAAAAATGTGACAGTAGCTATGTGCTTGAGTGTCGCCGAAACAGCTATCCGACCAATGATATTTTTTTAAGGATAAAGGCAAAAGCCGGAGTTTGGTAACAACTTGCCCTCTGGAAGTTGATTCATTCATACAGATTCATTCATACAGATTCATTCATACAGATTCATTCATACAGTTTCTCAAGCATATGTCAAAATTTAAGACACCACGGAAAAATGTATTAATTTTTGATGGAGCGTCGTCACATTTAGATTATACCATTGTTGAAGAGGTTGAACAACATTATATAGTTGAGCATGAGCTCCAGCCTCTTGATAAATCGGTTAACCGTTCACTTGAACATCACTGGGACCAAGAGGTTATGACATACATATACCAAAAGCCTAACAGACGCTTGGCGAAAACTAGTTTTAATGAAATCTTCACCAAAGTTTGGTTAAAATGTTTAACTCGTGAAAATGGTCCACTGATTTGGAGCTACAGATTTATGTCCATTAAATCCAGAAGTTTTGCCTGATGAGGCATTTGCGCACTTGTTTTGTCAGGAGCGATTAAATTACTTTAACTTTATATTATACATTTTTTTAAATGTCTTTGACCAAGTTACTTGTTTTTAATTTCTCGATCAATTAATCTATTAACGATATCTGGATGATTCTAACATGGTTGAAGAAAGAGGTGATCAAATAAAAAATAAGTGATTTGGTATTTACAGGTAAATATCTTTGAGTTTATTCAAAACTTAAATATGTCAACTTTAAAGGACCATTCGCAATTAGTTTTGTAAATTGATATATATATATATATATATATATATATATATATATATATATATATATATATATATATATATATATATATATATATATATATATATATTGACCGCGAATCTTTATTCCGAATCTTGAAAGAACAAGGACTAGATCTGAAAACGCTGGCAATTATTAAAGCAACGTTAACTAACACGAGGTCAAAAGTTAAATTCATAGGTGACATCTCAGAACCCTTCGAAATTAAAACTGGTGTGAGACAAGGGGATGGACTCTCGCCACTCTTATTTAACTGTGTTCTAGAAAAAGTAATACAGGAGTGGCGTGAAAAAAAGTCGGCACTGAATATTGACCAGTCCATTAAACTGGGGAGAACCAACATCAAAATTGATTGTCTGGCATTTGCTGATAATCTAGCAATTTTAGCTCAAGATGTATTAACGGCTCAAAAACAGATTGAAATCCTAAAAGAAATAGCAGAAAAGGTAGGACTCCAAATATCCTTTGAAAAGACACAATACATGACCTGCAACAGACTAAGAACACCATTTCTAAAAACAAAATATGGTAACATTAGACGAGTCTCTCAATTTAAATATTTGGGTGAAATAATCATGAAAAATGGGTTGAAAAAAGCGGCCAATAAGGGTAGATGTCAAAAAATGGAAACGGCATTGAGACTTACACAAAATATTTACAACAAAGAATGCCTATCTAAAAACATAAAACTGAGACATTACAACACGGTTATTAAGCCAGAATGTCTATATGCTGCAGAAACGCTCATTTTGAATAGAAAGAGGGACATCGAGGACATTGAAAAGAAGGAAAGAAAACTCATAAGAAAAATTCTAGGCCCCAAACAAATAAATAGCACAACATACCGACTTCGAGAAAACCAAGAAATCAAACAATACACAGATATACAAAGTGATATGAGAAAAAGTAGACTTAAGTTTTACGGACACATCAAACGGATGAATCCGAGTAGCCTAACTAGACAAATAGTCGAATTTTATGAAAATAGGAGTAGAGCTAAAGTAGAAATAATTAAATGGATTGCGGCAATTAAAGAGGACCTAAGATCAGCAAATATTACACAAAGTGAAATTCAGGATAGAGGTTGTTTCAGGCACAAGGTTAACGTTTGGAAGGTTGGCCAGAGAGAAAAATGTAGGAAGACTGGAACATATATGTATATATATATATATATATATATATATATATATATATATATATATATATATATATATAATATATATATATATATATATATATATATATATATATATATATATATATATATATATATATATATATATATAATATATATTAATATATATTAATGTTAGATATAATATCCTCGTTTACCACCTAATAAAAAACCTTTAAATAAATAAGTCCCTTGTTTTGATCATTCTCAACCAGTTTCCGAGACGAATCCCTAATTTAATTAAACTCTTACGAAACCACCAGCCAAAAAAACTTCTAATCATCGTTGAAATCAGAGGGGAGAAAGGGGCAGGAAAAAAGGTGTCGGAAAACTCGACCTTGGGCAAATTAGATGCGGCTGAATGCTCTACAAATTCAAATTAGGACCGTGGCGGAATGATGCGGGTCTTCAAGAAACATTTTGGGTTTAAGTAAGTGGTCCCGTCCGAGTGTGCGAAGTTGGAGGCGATTAGAGTATGACAAAAACATTACCGATACCCTAAAAGCGCGCGCAAAACATACAAGCGTTTTACTAAATATTGGTACAATAATCTGGTTAAGCTTGATATACGGAACGATGACAAAAACATCGAGTAAAAAATAGACTTTAGAATGTAGACGATAAATTAATCATTTGTCAAGTTTTTGTATTTTAAATATGATTGTTTTTGGAATTATTATAATGTTTTTTTAATTAAGTCCAACCGATAATAAACGAAAGAAAATCAATCCCAAACTACTAGTGTGATTTTTGCAATCAGCATGGGACCAAGAACAAGTCCAAAAAATTGTTAGACAAATTAACGCAGACTTTGAGATCAGATGTGTTACGGATTTTGCTCTGTTGATTATTCTGGAACACCATATAAACATTTTTTTTCTTTTTTTGGGTTTTTCGCAACGATCTTAAACTCAAAAAATATCAAAAATGTCTGTTCTTATATATATAAAGTATCACTGGGTAAAAAACAAAAAACAAAACGGAGACAAATTTCTCAGTGATTTTTTTGTAATAAAATTGCCTAACAAACAAAATTTTCTAAAATAAATAAAATTTTTGAACGTTCACGTTTCGGGAGGTCTTCTCCTCTCGTTTTCAAAACGAATCTAAAAAATAAATTATATTAATTTCTGTATATATAATGAAAAGATAGGAAGTAAATATATTTTGTGTATGTCAATGATACAGTTATTACAGATACAATACAGTTATTTTTATTTAAATTAATTATAGCGGTTTTCTTTAATCTTCTGTATTTTTTGCCCATTCTTTTAATACCGTTTTAGAATTATTCCAATTGATTTTTATGTCCCGATTCAAATGCGTGTTGACAAATTCTAGGTTTATTAAAATCGCCCTTTCTAAGAAGGTTTTTATGTTCTTTTATTGTAACATCTAATGGTCTAGATGTCTCACCTATATAAAATTTGCCACATTCGCAGGGAATTTTATAAACCACATTTTTGGTATTGTGTTGTGTGTTGTTTGGTTTAATTTTTATTAATATAGATCTAAGAGTATTTTTTGTTTTATGTGTTTATTAAATGTGTTTTTTAATTCTATCAGAAATACTGCGGATGTAAGGAATTGTAAGGTTAATTGTTTGAGAGTTATTATTGTTATCAATAAGTTGTCTGTTTTGTCTGGTATCAAAAGTTTTAAAAAATGTATCTATAACATTTTTTGGGTAATTGTTTTTTATGTGATTTGTTTCTTTTTGTAGTGTATCACTGTCGGAACAAACAAGTTTTGCTCTGTCATATAAACTTTTAATTACTCCTATTTTGACTAATTTTGAGTAACTGGAAAAGAAATTGAGATTGAGCCTATCTGTGTTTGTAGGTTTTCTGAAAACTGTAGTTTTTAATGTGTTGTTGTGTTTTATTATTAAAGTGTCGAGGAATGGCAATTTATTTTCCCTCTCCATCTCTAAACTAAACTTAATTGTAGGTCCTCGTGAAATTATATCTTGTAAAAAAGTATTTAGATCATCAATGCTATGTTGCCATATAGCAAAAATATCATCAACATATCTAAGCCATATTATTGGCTTTTTAAGAGAGATCAACTGGTACATTAGTAAATAAACTCACCACGTCAAAACTAACCATTAAACTTTGGTTTCTAATTCTAATGTGCGAAATTTTATCTAAAAAATCTGACGTATTTTTAATATATGAATTTGTTTTACCTGAAAGTGGATTTAAAATGTTTAATCAAAACTTTGCTAGTTTATAACATGGGGAAGCTAACTATAGGGCAAATCATTGAAGTAAGTATCAATGACATACACAAAATATATTTACTTCCTATCCTAGAAGACTTCACGAAAGGTTAACGTTCAAAAATTTGTATTTATTTTAGAAAATTTTGCTCGTTAAGCAAATTTATGACAAGAAAAATCACTGAGAAATTTGTCAGTGATTATTTACATAAGAACAGATATTTTTGATATTTTTTGAATTTAAGATCGTGGCGAAAGATCCAAAAAAAGAAAAAAATATATGAACACGTCATAATAATTCAGACAGTACCATATAAAGAATCGTTTTCGATTTCCAGTCGAAAATCTATATGATCACTCGAAGAGTCAGGTAATTTTTCATTTAGTGTCCAAAATTCTGATGGTTTTGGGACAAGAAGTTTATCACAATGTTCGATGGGTCATATAGCTGATGGTAAATTAGTATACTGCATAGTAGAGATAGGCAAAACTATTATTTTTAGTAACAGTCTAACCAAAATTTTTCTTTAAATAATTAAATTGAAATTTCTGGCCACAGCGACGGCAGCCGTTCGCCGGAGGCATCTAGGTGTAGGTTACGGACGAGTGGATGAGGTACATCAAAAGGGTGCCACCCAATTTTTTTGAACTTATTTTTGCTGTTATTTGCTATTGTTTGCTATTATTTTATTATATTTGGCAAGGGTGTATCTTAGATAAAAACTCTTAAGTGATATTATACCTTTAATAAACACTAGCACAATCCCAGAAGACCAACACATAGACATTAAAAAATATAAATAAAGTAGCAATATTAAACCAAAAGGGGGTCCAGTTTTACATTCTAACGTGTTTTCCTATCTTAAAAAAGCTCTTTCTAATTTACAATGATCTCAAATAAGGTTATACTAGTTTTACTTAAATGATACTAATTATATAGTATCGCAATAATATATAGTATACTAATATATAGTATGCAAATAGATCTATCAAGACAAGATGATCGATCAAGCAAACTGAAGTAAATCAGATCGAATGGTACCATATTGTCTTCTGCGTACCACTTTTACATGCTGTCGACCATAACTTATTAGAGATTCAGCCAGTGGACCCACATAACACATGTGCTGAAAAGTCCCGGGCCTAACACATAGATGGCGCTAGTTTTATTGCAGTCACCTTTTTTTTCAGTTAATACTAACCTTCAAAAGACAGCTGTTAAAATTTCATGATATTCTATTCATTAGTTTGTGAGTTATTGTGCTAAAAGTGACGCTACTTTTGTTATTTTCAAAACAATGGATCAAAAACAATTTCGTGTTTTAATTTTACACTGCTTCTTGATGGGAAAAAATACCGTTCAAGCGAAGCAATGGCTTGAAAAGTGTTATGGGGCCTCCGCTCCATCAGAAACAACAATAAAACGTTGGTTTGCTGACTTCAAACGTGGTCGTAGATACACCGATGATACAGAACGCAGTGGACGTCCAAATGAGGCGGTAACACCAGAAAACATAAAAAAATCCACAAAATCGTTTTGAATAATCGAAAAGTGAAGTTGCGTGAGTTAGCTGACATCGTAAAGATATCAAAAGAACGTGTTGGCTTTATATTGCATAAGCATTTGACTATGAGAAAGCTCTGTTCAAAGTGGCTGTTTGCTCACTGTTGACCAAAAACGAGAACGTGTTGATGATTCTGAGCAGTGTTTGGCCATGTTTAAACGTAACAAAAAGAAATTTTTGCGTCGATATGTGACAATGGATGAAACATGGATCCATCACTTCACTCCGGAATCAAAACGATCGTCATCTGAGTTGACAGCAACTGGTGAACCTCGTCCAAAGCGCCCGAAAACACAACAATCGGATGGAAAGGTTATGGCCTCGGTATTTTGGGATGTGCGTGGTGTAATATTCATCGACTATCTTGAGAAAAGAAATACCATTAACAGAGAATATTATATAGCGTTATTGGAGCGTTTGAAGGCCGAAATTGCAAAGAAACGACCGCATATGGCAAAGAAAATTTTTTTGTTTTATCAAGACAACACACTGTGTCACAAGTCAATCAAAACAATGGCAAAACTACATGAATTGAACTTCGAATTGCTCCCACATCCACCGTATTCGCCAGATTTGGCTCCCAGCGACTACTGGCTGTTCGCAGACCTGAAATTTCGCACGAATGAAGAGGTTATCGCTGAAACTGAGGCCTATTTTGAGGCAAAAGATAAATCATTCTACAAAAGTGGTATTGAAATATTAGAGCGGCGCTGGAATGATTGCGTTGCTCTTGATGGAGATTACGTTGATGAATAAAGCTAATTTTGAACCAAGAAAACTGTGTTTTCTTTGTTAGGCCGGGGACTTTTCAGCCCATGTTAATCCAAGAGTATCTTTTTTTCGCTCTTTTAACTCAGTAAATATGATCCAGGCATTGACCGCTGCTGATATTAGTAGCCGATAGAAAACTCTTTTTCACTATTTGCCGGTCATTCTATCCATGTCGGAGAGGTCAACGAGTTGATCTGAGAGATCAACTCCCCCCATATATTTGTTATAGGGCATCGGGTAATGGGGCATCGACATGGGTACATCCAACGCATGTATTTACCTCTAGGTTCCATTAAACACCTTCTAAGACTTATATGATCCATTCGGACTGAAAGGGTTAAATAGGAATTAACAGCTCTTAACCAGATATGTTCGTCACTGTACACTGTAGATACACGTCGTGAGTTGAATAAAAAAAACTGCATTTTGAAAAATGTAAATTTACGTGTTATATAAAATTTATGGGTGATAGAAAAATTGTGTTTACAGATTTATTTTCAGCCTGTCAATTACACCATAAACGTCCAACAAATGTTGTCACAAATACTGTGTCGATCAGTGTAATTTACCAAAAGCGAGCTATTCGACCACATATTAAACCGTAATTATGAATCTAAGGTGACTAAATATGTTAGGGCAGAGTAAAGGATCAGGGACTCTAATAGATATTACCAAATAGTCAATTTAGTAATTTTCATAGTGCCATGTTAATACCCGGGACTGTTTCCTAAATGCAGCTGCGTTTAATGAAACAATAATGGCCAACTTATATCAGAAATTACATGTTGCTTACAATGCAATTTTAGCGTTATCCGCGTTGCCGTACACTGTATTTTAATGTACAATCATAGAATGTTTATTTGATACCGGTCATATCGATTTTTACAAATAAATGGCTTTAGTTGTGTACGTATAGTCAAATGAGCTCACCATTTATCCTGGAATAGCCCATGAAAGCGTACTAGGGCAAATATTATTAATTATCTATGTAAATGACATAGTTAATGTACGAGGGGTATTTTTAAATAAAATCGGTTTGTGAATGATAGTGAGAATGACGCGCAATCGCCGCAGTGAGCTTGCGCATCTGCATCGTCAATTCATTTGCAGCTTGTCGTTTGTCTGTGTTCTGAGCTGCGAAGTATATAATGTTTAAGAAATTGAGTCGCCAGCTGACTATGAGATACGATCTAAAGTTCGATTCTTGAGTGCAAAAAACTTGGCAACAACTGAAATTCACCGCCATATTTGTGAGATTTACGGTGATAATGCTATGAGTGACGGTAAAGTTCGAAATTTGGTGAAAATGTTCAAGGATGGGCGAGTTAATGTGCATGATGAGCTACGCTTTGGCTTTCTCTGATTTCGGTAAATTTGGTTCGTGATGCGGCCAACAAAATTCGAGAGAACCGACAATTCACGAATTCAAAGTTATCAACTGAATTTCCACTTGTTTTAAGGACAGTTTCGTACAGCATTGTTTCGGAGGAACTGAATTATCGAAAATTGTGTTCTCGGCGGATTTCAAGACTGCTTTTTGACGATCGCAAATCAAAGAGGTTGGGCTGTGCTTTATTGTTTTTGACTTGATATTGAGGCATTCTTGGGTATTAGTATGACAAGCATACACAAGATTTTACATGAACATTTAGACGTGAAAAACATTTGTGCGCGTTGGATTCCGCACAATTTAACAATCGCTCAAAAAAAGGCTCGTGTTGATCGGGGCATAGAAATGCTCAAAAACAATCGTGGTAAGTCAAAAGCGGTGTATAACATCAACACAGATCACGAATCTTAATTCTATACTTATAAGCTCAAAAGTAAATAGCAGTCGACTGTATCGGTCTTTCAAAATGAGCCAAACTCAACAAATTTATTCGTGCAAGAAGCACTTCGAAGCAAATGGCCGCCTGTTTTTTGGGATAAATGGGCATGGGTAATCTACAGTGTTACTAGAGAATCGTAGAACGGTCAATTTTGAATGGTACACAACCAAACCTAACAACCAACAACGCAGGATCATTCTTCACCATGACAACACGAGCTCTCACATATCGGACCGAACAACTCAATATTTGACCGGTCAAAACATCGAATTGATGGGTCATCCGCCGTGCAGTCCTGATTTTGTACCAAATGATTACTTTTTGTGCCTGTTTGTGAAGAATAAACTATGGTCAACAATTTTCGACCCCAGAAGCAGCGGTTGATGCGTTCAAAATTTATGGTTCGGAGATACCTCAATCGCAATGGAAAAAGTGCTATGAAAATTAGTTCAAGCGTATGCAAAAGTGTATCGATAATCGCGGAGAATATTTTGAAAAACAATAAAACCATTTTCAATGGTAAATATTTGCTTATATTTATTATTCCGCACACATAAATAGCAACTGTCTTACATATATACAGTGCTTTCACGTCAAAAGTAGCCACCCTCATTATATCTTTTACCAATGAAAATTAGCTCTAGACAAACGTCATTTTAGATATCGAAGTGGTAGTTCAAAACCAATGTACGTTATATTTTTGTTTCACCTTCTTACCTCCAGTCACCTCTACCTAAAAATTATAAATGGCAAAACCTATCTTGTAATATATCATTTTAAACTTTTTGAAAATCCTAATTAAATGTTTAAAAAACTGTAATCGGTTGATTTGTTCTCGTAAAAGACGGAAAAATAAAATTTAAAAATAATTTAACATTCTTGATTTTAATCAATAATTTATTTATTTACGCACACCATTTTTCTTTTCCTAATATAAACACGCTCATTTGTGTTTTAATGCACACTTTATTCCTCATTGCAGATCAAATTCTTCTATTGGAACCTTCGGTGTGAAACACTAAACTCACAGAGCTTTACCACTAAACACCGTATTAGTTTTCGATGCACGTTTTGCTAACCATGTTAGCATCATCAGGAGATGATTTAATCTAATTCTAAAACTAAACCATGTTTTATTTATATAAGAACCCTAATTGTTAACCTACTATCTAGAAAGCGTACTACCTACCTAATGAAGCAAGTAAAAAAAGGAGAAAAAAAAAGGGAAAAAAGAGAACAAAAGAAAGAAAAATGAACCTTGCAGTTTATTCCTCATTTGTTTACTCCTCAAATGGTGTCACTTGCACTGACAGACATGTATATTTTACAAGAAAAAATTTAAATTATTTTTATTTATGGTGTTGAACATAGATGTGCCAGCAGAACAGGTATTTTTAATGAAAGGGATCCAGGCAAAAATATAGGACATCAATACGTAATAAAACCTGTTAAAAAATTTGAAGAGACTGGATCAAAGTGAATAAGCAGTCGAGAATTCTTAATGAACCAACGCAGATTGAAATGTTAGGCCATTCTGTTATTGATCCAACCACTTCAATTCCAAAAGTAGCTAAGTTAAAAACCATTTATTCCATACACAAAATGTTAAAACAAAACAAGTTTGTAACGTATTCACCTTACCGGGCTAGCTTTTTATGTCGGGGTTGGGTACGTAGGTGAGAGCTTTAGGTCGTGCACTGAAACAGCGTTGAAATAAAATTATACCTATATATTAACTAATGAACTAATTATAATTATGTGTAAAAAAATAAGAAAAGGAAAAAGATATGCTTAGTAATAACTACGAGAAAATCAAAAGTTGGGCGCCAGTGGATGCCTATGCCAACCACAATAAGGAAATGCTTATTCTCTAAGTACTTATCTACGGTACTACAGCCTTCAGGTATCGGATGTTCGGTTCGGCTAATACGGCAACGGTAATGATGTCATAATGGAATGATGCATGGTACAATGGTAACGTACGGAATCCGTACGGTATGCTTAGTGATGTGTCGTGGTTGCGATGGAGGTTGTAGTAGACCCTAAATATAACGATAGAAGGAATCATAAAAGTGCATTGAGAATCAGGAAACTCACCGTGGTTGTCGATATTAAGGGTTAGGAGAACTCGCCACGCTGCAGAACGACGACAGGCAGATTCGCAAATGCCGGGGTTGATTCACGGAAGCAGCGCTGGTCGTACCAAGCGGTACGGTAATACAGGGGACTTTAGAAGGGCTAGGGATGGGGGAATCTGCACCATAGACGGCGTGTTTCCGGAGACAGATAAGAGAGGTTGTCGCCCATACGGATGTAAGCAGAAAACCTGTGACGTCTGCCGGAAATCGGGGTTGGACAAATACGAAGGAGGATGAGGGTACATATGTAACGGGGGGAAAACCCAAACTTTACAAGTTCTTTCCTTAAAAATTTAATATTCTTCAGTAACTCAGCAAAGATGATTATGATTAATGGATTCAGTTTTGTGAAATAATACCAACCCTACCATTTTAAATATTGGAATTTTCCCAGACGAAATAACATTTTTCACATGTTTTCTCAGGTCTTGCTCAGTAAGTAGTATACCCTCTTAGTGAAATAATTTTTAAAAGTTATTTCAAGTTGCAGGGAAAACACTTATTTAAGTCTATCTATTCATTACTTCTACTCGTCTCATCAATGTAGAGGCAGAAAGTTGCACTGTTTTTATGGCAGACACTATCTCGATTTTATTTTTAAAGTTGGCGAATAATGAATCAGCAACTTTTAAAAATGCAAAATGCAGTTGCAGCCTTATTTTTGTTAAATACTTTTAAAAATGGTGATTGCTGTCTATATGTAGCTGATTTTTCAATTGTCTCAACTTTTCCTGTCTAGCGGTAGAATGTAAAGGATATGGTTTTTCAAAAGTCGAATGAACAGTTTTATGGTCCCTTTCAATATTTCCCTTTTAGCAACAGATTCAGAAGCTCTATGCAACAAACACCCTTTTGCTTTTAATTTTTTTAAATAAGTATTGTTCTTCCCACTCAGAATAGAAATAGTATGTCTTAACTTTTTACTGCTGCTTGCCGTACTTGTAATTGTAATTGTAACGTAACTGAACACTGAACGCGGCGTCGTTGCACAGGTCTATCTATATTCCCGTTAAAATCAGCCGAGATCCTTCCTGAATGACCGATTAGTCGCTACTCGCTACAAAGAACTCGCTCGGCGGGTTCGCAGATTCTAGCGTGGTGACGTCAGCGGCTAATATTCGACTCCTACGATGCGCTGATCAGGCCGTAAATCGTAACAATATTAAAATATCGATATTTTCGTTTATAAAGAATATGAGTTTGATGTCTGATGATTGGTTATAGCCTGAGCTACCGAAATTGTCGACGCGAACCACCGGTAGCTCGCTATTGACGGGTTGGTGACCCCTGCTCTAATACATATTATTCACATTATGCCTTGTTTACTTCGAAATCGTTTTAAAACAAAAATATTTCATACAAAAGAGGTCTGTTTCCAGATAAATTAAAATAACTAAAATTACAAAAACTAATTTGTTCTTTGTTTCAATTTTAAATAAAGTATATTAAAATGATGAAAAAAAGAAGAAATTTGTTTTATATCTGCCTTTTTATTCGCGAAATTAATTGTTTCTGGCAAACTCCATAAATAACAATATTCAAGTTACATGTTGTTCCTGAATATAAAATATTTCATTTTATAAACTGGCTACTCCAATTTATATAAAACAAAATATCTAAACGAAAACCCAATATGGAGCATTCCGATAACATTTCAGGCAATAAATATATTTCCGATAAAATTATTTTCTCTACATATACCAACACTTATTGTATTATGTGAAAGAGCTTTTAATAAATTGTCATGTACAATGTCATAAACATTAATATTTTCGAAAAACACAGAAACAGAAAACACAATGCGCCTGTCGTTTATACCTATAAAATATTTCAATCGCTTTCTCTAATTGTTAATGGACACAAAATTGTATTTTATGACCCTGTCAGTTGGAAAAGGATTCTGTCACATTGGCTTTTTACATAAATGTATGATGTGATGCAGGATGGAATGCTCGTTAGGCTTTATAACAGCTATTGATAATTTCACATAATTTTTATTTGAAAATACACAGTGACAGCAACACATGTGCTGCCTTCAGTATCTTAAGCATTCTTAAGGCCCTGAAAAAAAAGTGCCGTCAAATATTATTTATCATGGTGGACCACGCGAAGTACAGTTAGGGGCGTTTGTTGTTGTTAGCCTTTCTTTGCGCCCATACTAATTTCATTCTTTTGCTATGAGCTTATTTTTTTTTTCGTCGGACCAAGTTGTTCCAGTCCTCCTACATTTTTCTCTCTGGTCAACCTGCCAAACGTTAACTTTGTGTCTGAAACAGCCTCTTTCCTGAATTTCACTTTGTGTAATATTTGCTGATCGTAGGTCCTTTTTAATTGCAGCAATCCATTTAATTATTTCTACTTTAGCTCTACTCCTATTTTCATAAAATTCGACTATTTATTACGACTATTATTACGACTATTTATTCGACTATTTATTAGTTAGCCTACTAGGATTCATCCGTTTTATGTGTCCGCAAAACTTAAGTCTTCTTTTTCTTATATCGGTATGCATATCTGTGTATTGTTTGATTTCTTGGTTTTCTCGAAGTCGGTATGTTGTGCTATTTATTTATTTGGCATAGGATTTTTCGTATGATTTTTCTTTCCTGGTGGTTTTCTTAGTCTGAATGACTAGATGGTGGTCTTAGTCTGTTGCAGGTCATGTATTGGGTATTTTCAAAGAAAATTTGGGGTCCTACCTTTTCTGCTGTTTCTTTTAGGATGTCAATCTATTTTTGTGCCGTTAATATATCTTGAGTCAAAATTGCTGGTTCATCAGCAAACGCCAGACAATTAATTTTGATATTGGTTCTCCCCAGTTTAATGGGCTGGTCAATATTCAGGGCCGACGTTTTTTCACGCTACTCCTGTATTACTTTTTCTAGAACACAGTTAGATAAGAGTGGCGAGAGTCCATCCCATTGCCTCCCAAACTCCAGTTTTAATTTTGAAGGGCTCTGAGATTCCTATGAATTTCACTTTTGACCTTGTGTTAGTAAATGTTGCTTTAATAATTGCCAGCTTTTTCAGATCTAGTCCTTGTTCTTTCAAGATTTGGAATAAAGATTCGCGGTCAATAGAATCATATGCTTTTTTGAAATCCACAAATGTACAGACGAGATTTTTATTATACAGTTTTTGATGTCTTACGATCAACTTTATATTTACGATCTGGTTAGGGCAGGATCTGTCCGGTCAAAAACCTGCTTGATATTCACCAATTTTAGGTTCTAACTGTCCCTGTGCTCTGTCTAGTAGACATTGAGATCGAATCTTGTAACAAACTGGGAGAAGAGATATTCTTCTGTAGTTGTTTACATGCGTTCTATCTCCTTTCTTGTGTAGTGGATGGATTAGAGCATCTTTCCAGTCTTCCGAAATCCGTTCAGTTCGCCAAACTTCTTGTAGAATTTTGGTTATTTCCTTGATTGTACCTGGACCAGCGGATTTCAAAAGTTTATCAGTGATTCCATCTTCACCAGAAGCTTTGTTATTCTTAAGTCGCTTGATTTGCCTAATTAATTCATCTTCATTCAGTGGTAATGAATCTGGGTTTGTTTGTTTAGGGTTTATTGTTGGTAATCTGTTTAAGGGCTCAGGACAGTTTAGTAGTTGTTCAAAATATTTCGCAAGTTCTTTGCAATTGTCTTGGTTATTTAGAGTTAATTGTCCGTTTTCCCTTTGGGGTTGATAGCCTGTTAATTTAGTTTTAAATGTTTTGTAAAACTTTAGGGTGTTATTTTTTTGGAAATCTTTTTCTATTTCAATAAGTTGATTGTTTTCATATTTTCATTTGGTTTGTCTAATTAGCTTCGATGTTTCTTTTCTTACTTCCAAAAATATGTTATAATTTATTGATGTTTTTTGACTGGTCCAATCTTTAAATGTTTTACTTTGGTTTAATACTGCTTGTTCGCAAATTTTATCTCACCGTGAATGTTTTCTACGTTTTTGTAAAGGGACCAACTTTAAGGCTGTTTTAATAATTTTTTGTTTCAATTCTTGCTAGTTCTGTGATAGTTGTTTATCAAGTTCTTCTGTTAGGATTGGTTTTATTTTCGTAGGGCCGAACTTTGGTATTAGCAGTTTTTTGAATAAGTTTTCGAGGTTCTAAGTTGTGTTTGATTCTAGTCAAGTAGTGATCCGTGTCTATATTAGCTTCTTTCCTGACTTGAACATTCAAAATCTCTTTATAATTGTGGTACGAAATGGCAACATGGTCAATTTGAAATTCACCCATGTACGTGTTTGGGTACTTCAGGTCTTTTGTTTTGTTATTTTCTTCTTAAAATGGGTTGACATTATTTTTAGATTAAACTGCGAACATAGTTCAACCAATCTTCTGCCATTATGGTTAGTCCATTTATGAGCGGGAAAACTGCCGACTATTTTCCTGTACTTTCTTTCTTTCCCTAGTTGGGCGTTGAAATCACCCAATAGGATTTTTACATGGTTAGAGGGAATTTTAGAGATATTCTTTTCCAGAATTTCCCAGGACTTATTTACTTTTTCAGGATTAGATTTATATTCTTCGTTAACTGGGATGTGTGCATTGATTAATGTATAGTTTTTGTTAACACACTTGAGGGATAGACTCATAAGTCAATTATTTACAGGCTGAACATTAGTTATAGAACCAAGAATGTTTCTTGAGATAGCGAAAGTAACACCGAGATGTGGTGTATTTTTGAGTATTCTTTTGTCCGTGTTACTTTTAAAAAGACTGTATTTGCTGAATTCCAAGGTGTCATCTGTCAATCCGGATCATCTGTCAATCCGGTTTCTTGCAAGCTAAAATTTGGATTTTTTGCTGATTCAATGTTCGCCACAATTCTTGTAGTTTTCCTGGGCGCAGGGGAGAATTGATATTTACCGTTTAAAAGAAAGTTTTTGTTTTCGGTTTCAGACGTTGACCAGAGGTGTCCGACTCCCTTTGAAAAATTTTGCTTTTAAGCCCGGACGCCCCAAAATCCGAAAGTCTGTTTATACCGGCAAAGCTGGCAGAGAATTGTCTACCTCTTGGGGTAATTTTGTAATTACTAGAACGCTTCATCTTGTACTCTGAATTAGAGGTTTGAACCATGACAGTTCAGATATATATATATATATATATATATATATATATATATATATATATATATATATATATATATATATATATATATATATATATATATATATATATGTGTGTGTGTGTGTGTGTGTGTGTGTGTGTGTGTGTTCTAATAATACCTCTAATATTTTCACGGATGGTAGATAATATTCTTCAATCATTCCGGGTGTCGATAAGCGGTGTCTCAAATATTCCATACTATTTCTGGAATTATGCAGAGGAGCCCCATCTTGTTGAAACCACATGATATAGGCTACCGCTAAAGAAAGATTGTCCAGAATATTTTCGATATCGTTTCTCAAAAAGCGTACGTATCTTTCAGAATTTAGTGTTCCTTCATAAATTATGTTATAAACCCAAAACGGTGTTGATGTCTCGATGTTTGAATACGATTTTCATTTTGTGTTGACCAATAATGACGATTTTTTCTGTTGAAGATGCCATTGTTACCAAAATACCTTTCGTCCGTATAGAGAACATTATTAAGAAAATCACAATTTTTATAGTATTGTTTAGTAAACCATTTGCAAAAAGTCATTCTGTATGAAAAAATATGTCAAACAGTATGATGGATTCGGAATTATAAGAACGGTATTCTTCTTGACTAAGTATTCTTGGTGCGACTGATTTAGGAACAGCATGTTCATTTTCAATACTACGAAGTTCTACTGCAGTATCATCTTCTTCTACAACATGCAAAATGGTCATTACCTGTTCAGGGTGATTTTTTTTTACGATGTAAAAGTGGTTTGTTAAATGCACCATGTTCTCTTAAATTTGTAACTAATCATTGATCAAATGGGTCGACTGGGTTAATGCCGTTTTGGAAAATATTGCATCTCTGCCTCTGAAAATCATTCTTATGACTGTCGATGTAAAAGCAAATCATATAAAATTGTTCTTCGTTAGTATAATGTTCCATTAATTAAGTATAATAAATAACAAATGACCAACTGTCAAATGTCACATCTAAACAAATTATTAAAAAGTAAAGTTTTGGGGTTAGAGGCGCATCAGCAACTGAAAAGGCTATTTAGCGACTGGACCTACAGCTTAACGTGGGTTCCGAACCACGGTCATCAGCTACCGAAATCCCCGGTCAGCACCCCCCTCGGGCTATCAACCCTTGGTTTTGTGCTTAATCGAAAGAATCTCGAGAAGCCTACCGACTGGCGAGTGACCAACGTAGAAAACCTCTCAGAAGGCATCCGGCCTTACCCAGCCTCGAACTGGCGTGACTGAGGGGTGATTCCTTGTTAGATTTTACACTCTTACCTAGAAACATTCACAAGAATTTTAGAAAAACTTTTTTGCCTAGTACGGGATTCGAACCCGCTCCACATTAAGACCGTAACGTAAGGGTGACGCCTTAGACACCACAGCTAATGTAGCTCCTCAAATTATTAAAACAATTATTAAAACAACAAACAATAATTATTATTATTGTAATTCCCTTAGTCGGAAACGTGTAATAAATACTAAGTGTGACATGTCGTGGGATTCAGAATAAAAAGTAGAATTTACTGAACATAAAAAAAAAATAAAAACAAATCTATTTAAAACTACTATTTACTATTTAAAGAACATCAAAAATTTAATTACACCACCTTGTAGATGAGAAAAAATGTCATAAAATGTCAAATTTATTTTGACATATCTCTTCAAATAGAATCAGAAATGAATAAAATTCAAATCGCCAAAATTCTGTTTTTACCACATATCATTGGAAATATTCGGAATTTTTAAAATTTGAAAACGGGACATGCATTGAGTTCAATGAGGTGCAACTATTTTCTAATTTAATCATCTCTGTGTCTTCTACGTTTTCCGAGATCCCTGGAGAGTGCATTCTTATCTATTATATATTCAGAGTATATACCTGCTGAGTTCGTGTATAAAAAAGTTCCTTACAAGGGTTAAAAACCTAAATGTAATAAATGATTGTTATTTATCAAATAAACTAATGAACATTGTTAAACATTTTTTTGAAAAATTAAACTCAGCCATACATCAGCCAAAAAATTATAGAGGCAACGTAATATTAATAATTGATATGATTCGACGTGTTACTTGACAAGCCTTATTTCAGCGTGTTTATTTAAATCGCTTTTAAAACAAAAATTGTATTCTGAACGCGAATTTTACGATATGCTTCTTATTCATAGAGAAGCAGCAGGGAAAATGGGTTAGAACCATTCCGGGTTTGCACAGACTCAAAAGATGGTCATTTTGAACATTTAATTTAATAAAGTAACTGATTATTTGTTTCTTAATATTATGTGACGGAAATTATTTAGAACGTATTATGATGTGAACAATTTAAAAAAATACTCATTTCAACTTTAACATTAGACGACATTAACTTGTAAGTTTTCTTTTTTTGTAAAAACAAATGGTTAGTTGTTATCCATTATTTTTTCAAGAAATAAAGCAAACATACAGACAACATTGTATTTTTTTGTTTTATATATTTTATTTAGCATTTTACATCCAATTCCTAAACGGCATACAAGACATAATTCTAAAATAATATGACTTTCGCACATTTATTTGTGGATGTTATCGCATAGAAATGGCCTTCAATGCTAAAACCGCTTTTTATAACAGCTTTATTCCCCGTAAATGTATTTTTCGAGCACGCCGCCACCAAGAATGGACGGCAATTCGTCTTTCTCTATGCGGATACCCTCTATGGAAATAAGTTGCCGCGGTTTATTAGGTGTCAGCGGAAAAAGTTAAATTGAATTTGAACTGTTCAATTTCAACGTTATATTCGATCAATATCGGACGTATAAGTTAAAGTGGAAATTTATGGTAGTCTATGATTTATGTGATGGTTAAACTAACCTTCAGCTAACATAAACTTAAACTTTAATATATTTTCTTGTGTTCGTAAGAGCTATATTTTCTAAAAATAAACTCAGAAAGATTTTCCACATGTTTAAGATCAAATCACTTGTTTTTAATTCCTCGACTACTTGTTTTTAATTTCTCGCTAACGATATAAACATCATCAGGAGATAGCTCATTCTAATTCAAAAACTAAACTATGTTCTATTCCAAAAGTTGACTAAGTAGAATAAGTCATTTATCCCAGTTTGTGGTATTTTTACATTTTGCTATTTGAATGCCCTATGCATCCAAGACTCTATTATTATTTACACTTTTAACAAGTCTTAAGTTACTAATATTTATATTATGATCATGCTCAAGTGCATGTTATACAAGATTTCTTACTTCTCTCATATCTAATGTCGGCAATATGTTCTTTATATTTAATTAATGTGGCTCTTTCAGTTTGCCCAATATTCCTTCGATGACAATCTGGACTAATTAATTTACTAATTTAATAAAAAAATTGCCAATTGTGCATGGTGGTCCTTTGGAATACATGTATGTATATGCATTCCTTTACAGACTCTTAAGTAATTTGGCTTGGTTTATAGCTCTATTCCTTACCCTTCTTTCCCACTGTGTCACACCCATTCTTCTCCACTGGTTCTTCTCCTTAATACACCCGTACATTCTTCTTACCACTATATGCTCTCACACCTCCAAAATTCATTCACTGCTTCTGATTGAGGTCCAGGTTTCTACGGCATATATTACAGATGGTTCATTACTGTTTTGATAAGTTGTTACCTTAGTTTTTTATGATATATTCTTATTTTTCAGGAGTGTCTGCAGCATCGCTGCGCATTTATTTCCATTTGCTATTCTAGCCTTAGCCATATTTGTCATAGCCATTAGCCATTAGCCTTAGCCATTCCATATTTGTCTGTGATTATTGAGCCTAGGTGACAAAAACGATCAATTCTTTCGAAGTCGAGTGTATCTTGCCCAATTTCAATTTCAACCCTTCGTGGCACGTTTCATCTTTTTTAATTGTCAATTTCATGTATTTTGTTTTGAATTTATTAACTCGGAGCCCGAACCTTCTTGCTTCTCTCATTAATCTTTCGGTTACGTTTCGCATTTCTCTCTCATTGGTGTTTTTTGTCAATATATAAATATATACAGTAATACTCCGACTTATACTACCCCGTCCAACGTGAATTGAGAGTTACGTGATTATTGAACCAGGTGATGCAACACCTGTTCCCCCTCCCGCTTTGCCAGCACTTGCGTTTGATCTACGACATGCTGGGACATGTTTCGCGTGGACTGGACGCACGTTTACAAATTGTTTTGTTTATTATATCATTTGAAAACAACTATGTCATCAAAACGAAGAATATTCTGATTCTTCTGCATCTAAAAAGAAAAGAAAAACATTATATATAGATTGTAAACTATTGTTAACATTATCAAGGATTTCGATACAAAAACTAAAAGTTTATGAATTGGCAAACAATTTTGATCTACCAGAATCGGCAGTCAGAACAATTATAAAAATAAAGAAAAAATTCTCAAAGCTGTGAACAATGCTCAATCTTTGAATTAAGCATCATTCGTAAACGTCATGGTATTATCGCTGAGTTGGAAACAATGCTGAAATTATGGTGTGATATCAAGTAAGAGTGAAAAACTGTTCTGTTGATCAAAACACGGTGTGCTCTCAAGCTAAGCTGATTTTTGAGAAATTAAAAGGAGAAGCGGGTGAGGCGGTCAAAGATGAAATCTTTAAAGGTAGTAATGGGTGGTTCAGCCGATTCGAAAGTCGTTATAACTGGCATAGCACTATGCGTCTCTCTATCCAGAGAAACTCAAGGCTATCATAGAAGAAGGTAGCTATAGCAGCCAAACCGCATTTAACGCGAATGGATTGTTTTGGAAAAAGATATCTAAAAGAACTTTTACAGTGATGGTTGGCGGGAATTCAGCTGGTGACCTCTGAGTTAAAACTTCGCTTAGTTTATCGCTCGAAAAATCTAAGAGCTTTAAAAAATAACTCTAAAGCTGATTTTCCCGTTATTTGGAAGTCGAATTCTAAAGCTTGGGTGACAGCCTCCCTCTTTGATGACTGGTTTGGTCATCACTTCATATCCGAAGTCGAACGTTATTGTCAATCAAAACAAACCCCATTTAAAGTGATGCTATTAATTGACAATGCACAAGGCCAGCCATCTTCCTGCTACTCTCACTAAGTTCAACCCACGTGTGAAAGTTGATTTTTTGCCACCCAATACAAGCAGCTTGCTTCAACCGATGGACCAGAGCGGCATCAAAACCTTCAAAGCTGATTACACGAGACGATCATTTGCACATATTCATAAAGCATGAGGCAAATCAATGAGCTCTCTGTTATAGACTTTTGGAAACAATTTAATGTTTTAGATGCCATGATCATCATTGGAAAATTTTGGGATATAATATCACAAGAAACTTTAAATGACGTCTGGAAAAACTTTGTCCATTTTTTTTCTTTAGTGAAACTCCGGAGGAATCAGCGTTAAAGCTTGATCAAATTGATCATGTTATTGAACGTTGTTGATCTTACTAGACAATTAAATTTAGAAATGGATTGTAAGGACGTACAAGAACTGCTAGATTCACATAAGCAGGAACTGACAGTTTATGAGCTCATAGAAATGTGTGAGCCAAACATTGAAGAACCTGATTTTTTTGACCCAGTTCAATCTGAAGATCAAATGACGGTTGCAAACCTGACGCAAACCCTCAGTTCAATTAAAAAAGGGTTGGACATTTTCGAAAACATAAAATCCAGTGACGAGCGCGTTTTAGTTACAAAACAGAGAGTAAAAAATTATTAACGTGTTATAAAGAAATTTCTTTTGAGAAGAAAACATATTTGACCCGTCAAGCGACTTTGTTTGACTTTATGATGTTTTCCACATCAAAATAACTTCGGTTTATGTTTTTGCATTGAAAAAATATTATAATTTGTTTAATTATCTAACATTTGAATACACAATTTTCTTGGAAATTATTTTCTTCAGCCCTTGGTCCTAGTTAAACAAAACTTGTATGCATTTATATACGAAATTCTACCCTGATTTACTAGAATTCGACATAATGGATTGTCGTTCGGTTATATATATATATAGTGATGCATTTTCTTATTAGCTCTCATATAAGCCCTATGTAACTCCAAAACTTCTTTTTAAACTAACATTTTTATTCCCGGTAAATGTATTTTTCAAGCACGCCGCTACTAAGAATGGACATCAATTTGTCCTTTCAATACGGATATCCTCTATGAAAATAAGTTGCCGGAGTTTATTGGCTAAGGAAGTTAGATTGGATTTGAACTGACCAATTTAAATTTTATATTCACTCAACATCGCTCACGTAAGTTAAAGTAGAAGTTTATGACGGCCAATGATTTGTATTTTGCTTAAAGGAACTCTTGGATACTTTAAACTTTTTATTCGCACTTTAATTTAGTTTTACTTTAATGTAGTTATTAAAATATAGATCAGGGCTATAAAATATATTATTTGCAAAGTACAAGTATAACATAAATTTAATAATTCGGAATTACATTCGAAAAGAATGAATTTTATAATTTACTAATTATTAATATTATTGTTAGGTTTCGCTATAATTGGTAGCGAGTTCAAAACAATTATATTGCCGACAATTTAAGTGATGTAAAAGGCTGTATGTATTAAATAATTATGTATTAAATATATATTATTTGTATTATTAATAATGTATTAAATAATTTATAAATAATAGGTGTTTCAGTTAATAATATCTATTTTTTCGCAGAATTTGACCGTGATAATCAAAGTATTGACCATCGTTAGCTATTATTTTTTCGCATCTTTCTGTCAAAGAATGGATTCCGCGCTAAAAGAACTTTTGGTTTTTTGAAGCTAATCATTCATCAAGCCAAATTTTCATTTGTTCGTAAGAATATAATTGTTATTCTGAAAATCTATGCTGCATCAATCGAAATAAGTGGTAGTCCAAAGGGACTAGATCCGGTGAATACACCCGGTGGATGTGGATGTCCCATTTAACGTTTTCCTAATAATATTTTATACATTTTGCACCATGGGGCCGAGCATTGTCATGCTGAAAAATGACTTTATCGTGTCTTTGAGCGTATTCTAGTCGTTTTTCCTTCAATGATCGGTTGAATTTTATCAATTGTTGTGGATATCGATCGCTAGTAATTGTTACTATCCTACCAAATAAAAAGCAAATATTTTTTGCGCTTTGGGTTGTCAAAATAGATTAACTGTTTATTATCTGCCAGAACTCGTTGTAAAAAACCTTTTCTTTTCTATTTGGCAAGTAAAATTTCACAAGTGGTTTTTCACCTGTCAATATCTCTTTCCTTCAATTCATATGGAACACATTTTCCCTCCTTCTAGATCTTTCCCAATGCATCTAAACGTTCGGAAATGAGTTGAGCTTTCATCCAATAATGTTTGCAAATCTGCATCTTCAAACTTGTTCAAAGTTTCAACTTCAAAGTTGAGTTCATGGGCAATATGCCTGCTTGTGCACCATGTTTAAACTAGTATACCAAAAAAAAAACAATTATTTTTTATGTATCATATAATTATAGCTTATTAACATCTATGGTATTTTACGAAGATGATAAAGAATATGTAATTCAAGTTGTAACCGAGTATAAGAAAAAAAATTTAAATGTAACCAAAGAAAGTTTAATTATATAAATTATATATTTGATATATTTCTAGGACATAAGCTGAACATTTAAAGAGTTCTGTTAATAAAAATCAAGTTGGTTAATATGGACACCCTATCGATAAAAATTATTTTTTTTAACCAATAATTTAGTAGCGAAAAAATAAATCATAAAATTTACCATTAACTCAACTTTAACCTTCAATAACTTTTGAATAAGTAATTTTATCGTAAATTGGTAAAATATCTTTTTTGTAGAATGTTCAATTCTCTATAAAAATATGTATTGGATATTACTATATATTTGCTAGTTCAAAAGAAAAAAAATTAAATGTAAAAAGTAAAAAAAAAATCCATGTTATTTAAATGGGAAATTTATCGTGTTTTCGGCATGGTTTAAAGGTAGTATATATATATATATATATATATATATATATATATATATATATATATATATATATATATACATATATATATATATATATATATATATATATATATATATATATATATATATATATATATATATATATATATATATATACTGACTGAAAACTACCGTCCTATAAACAATATTAACCACAACGTGTATTTCCAATAATGTTATAATATACAGGGTGTTCTCAAAGTGGAATCATTTATTTGAACAGGTTGTGGAACTCGTAAAAGGAAGTAATTTTACCAAAAATCATTCATATAAAAGTTGCAAAATAAAGAAGTTATTTACAGTTACAAAATTTGAAAACAGACCTGACTTTTTGATATTCTCGACCACTGCATTGTGTACTGATTCACTGACTGAATCTCTGCTGAAAATGGGTTCTTTTGGCAGTATGTGGATTTTCTACTGCCCAAACATTGTCATTGTAGAAATTATTTACTCCATTTCTTGTAAATGTGGCCTCGTCGGTAGACAAAATAAATTTGGTAAATTTTTCATTACTGTTATACCGATACAAAAGCCATTTGCAAAATTCAACTCTTCTAGGATAATCTTCGGGTTGTAACCCTTGTACCCATTGTTAGGGTACAAGGGTTAAAAAGAGTTGTTAGGGTACAAGGGTTGTTAGGGTACATTGTTAGGGTACAGGGATAAAAGTGTTCTTGTCGTATAGTCTTCCACATTTTACTATGAACAACTTCAACTTAACCTACTATAGATCTAGTGCGTTGTTTGTTTTCGACTATTTCTAAAATTTCATACTCAATTTCTACCATTTCGTGTGGAGGAGGTTTTCCAGCGTGATCTCCTCGTTATGCTTTTAAGTACCCTGTGTCATGAAGTCTAGTAACTAAATTTGCAAACATCGGCGGAGCCGGATGATTTCTTAAATTTCTTCTGCGTACAAACGATATACTGCGGCTGCATTTTGTTGGAGCTCCCCGTAAGTTAATATTATGTTCACTAGTTTAATGCTTTCATAAACGTGTGGCATTGTAATCGCAGAAAGTACCCAAAAGTTAAACACGCACTATTAAGGAATTATTACTACTGGTCAAATCGAACATCGCACTCAAAAAAAAATATCCCACAAGAATACAAGAAACTAGTCAAACCCAGTATTAACAATAAACAAATACTTTATGTGTTTACTTTAAATACTTTTTAGTGGTTGCGAATATCAAAAAGTCAGGTCTGTTTTCACATTTTATAACTGTTAATAACTTCTTTATTTTGTAAATTTTATATAAATGATTTTTGTTTAAATGATTTATTTTTACGAGTTCTTCAACATAAAATAAATGACTGAACTTTGAGAACTCCCTGTATGTTTCCAACAACAGAAAAAAACTAAAACAAATGTTTTCTGGTACTATTAAAAAATTTAACGTGCATGTGGTTTTTCCCATTTCTGTTTTTGTTTACGATCTTATCCGGACATTTACCCACCTAATGAATAATTATTTTACACAAAACCCGCTTAGAGTTCATTGTAGAGAATTTCTAAATTTTTGGTATACATGTTTGTTATTTTATTTGTATTCTTTGTGTAGGCTTGTTGTTTATTTAGATATTTATTTTATGTTCTTTTTTACTTGTATACATCGCTCCAGTTTTATTAATATTAATTTGTATATTTATATTTCCTCTGTATTCTGTATATTTATATATACGTATTTGTTCTACTCACCTGCTATTTCCAAACTTCAATTTTTTTTTTGTTATTATAGCACTTGTATTTTTCTTATAGATGTTTTTAAAGGTTTTTAATATCAGGTTGTTAAAAAAGTTATTACGGTTTTTATTTTAATTTCTAATGCTGTAGTTTTAAATAACTTTTTGTTAGATTGCTTTGACTATATATATTATTTTAAAGCGCATTTTTTGCTCTTAACTGTGGTATTAGTTTTGTTCTAAAATAATGTTGGCCAATTTTTTTAGAAAGTTAAAAACAACATGGACAAAAAGCTGGACAAAATGGACAACATGGACAAAAAGCAAAATGTTTTATTCAAGAATTTAGAAAACCCCTAATTTCGAAAGAAACCATTTATTTTTTTTATGTTTGAAAAAAAAAACATTTATAAAATATTCTTATTTTTATTAAACTCATTTTAAAATAGATACTATGGAAATAATAATGCCGAAAATGATAAAATCAGGAACGATAAGATCAATGTTTCTATTTTCAATGCACAATCAGTTAAACTAATAATAAAATAATTTAACAAAAAAAAAACTTAAATATCTTCCTATTGAAGGTATTTGTCTGATGCGCGTGGCAAGTTTCTCTGCTAAAACCAGCCATGGGAAGTTTTTAGTTGTCTCCGATCAGTTCAAGTGCGGCAACCGAACAGCGAACAACCTTTCGACACATAAAATTTTACAAAAATTACGTGAAATCCGAAAAAGACAATGCCCAAACGATAAAATATTTAATTTTTTTGTTAAATAGACAATGGCAAAAATGTTCAAAATTATGAAACATGCGGGACGATAAAAGTGAACTTTATAAAACTCGATGGAGTGAAAAGTGTTGAGTTAAAAGTTTAGGGCATTGCGACAACAGAAAAAGGTAATTTATGTCACTCATTATAAAATTCTATTTTTAAAACTTTTGACTTGAATATCACGCAACTTTATGCGTTCAAATACTAGTTAGTGCCTCTTTAAATACATAGAATCCCATTTCGTAATAAATATCTTAAAAAAAGCGAGTTTTTTTAGATATTATTATCAGGTATAATTATTTTTAGAATTTTATGGCAAGAAGAAAATGTATGTAGGGTAGAGCAGAGAAATAAAAAGCAATTATAAAAATTCAACAACAAAAAATATACTGCGTTAAGAAGAAACAAAAATAAAATTATGTTTTAAAAATAAAGTCTGAAAAATAACTTCCAACTCTTCGTAACAGTTTTCCTCTCCCAACAGGACGTTATTAATTTATTTTTGAATTATGAGTTTAAGATCTGCAATATTTGGTGTATGGCAGCAATATTTGGTGGTAAATGTAGAACCTTGCTTTTCAGATAACCTCATAAACAAAAATCACCTCACCGTTAAATCTGGTCATTTTGCTGGTCAAAAAATGTCCCTATATATGGAGATGATATAATTGGAAAACAAATATCTAACGGCGTTTTTCCATATACTTATCAGTGTGAGCAGTCACACCATCTTTCTGAAATCATTACTCATCATTAACAGCAGGACACTTGGTCGATCATATGAACAAGACGAGCTGAACAGTAAATGCAATTTTATGGACACCCTTGAAAAGGCATGAACCAACAAAACTAAAAGACGACGTTGATTTACAAAACCCGCATAGCAAAAATGTGTTATATATACATAAATGTATTATGAATAAGATTTCCATCTTATTCCAAAAGAGTCGAGAATAAACGACAGAATGTATGCGACTAATGTGATCTTCCTTTATCTATGCACACAGAAATTGATTCACGATTACTAACGATGTTGCAAACACAGTGAAGGCAGTTGTTTTACTCCTACCCGTGAAACACAGAAAATTTGGTATTAACCTCTTATTGCATGAATTATGAGGGAGATTAAATACATTTTTTTTAGTGAAAACTTTTATTTATCTTAAATAATCAGCACAAATTAGAAAAAACAATACAATTACTATTCTAGAAATTACTAAACGAAGCCATATATGTTTTGTGGAAACCTTTGAAGAATTTCGTTTCTCATTGCAGCATAAATAAACTTAACATTTTTCATATTTGATGAAAGAACGAAAGTTGGAATAGTTCTGGCATATTTGTCGATTTTTTTTTTCGTCCACTTGGGGAGATGATCTACGTTATCAGAACGTACAGTATCCAACGGTAGGTCTTGATACTTGGCTGGAGTTTTTCATGGTTTTTTTGTGGGATATCGGTGAATCGAGCAAGCTGGAAAAGATGGAATGTCAACTCGGCTTGATATCATGTTCCAATTATGATAGCTGGACGACCACGTTTTTTGGCCATAGCTAAAACCCTTTGTGCCTTAAGCAAATGCTCGGTAATTGCAACTTAAAAATCAAACAGAGGCATATATTAATTTACATTGATTCGGCGCCACTAAATATTTATTAACCTCATGTCCATAATGTGGAAAAAATATTTTGTACCATTAGCGAGATCGCAAATGGATTTTGTAATAACCGAGCAAAGAATCGAATAAATCTACTCCTTCTATGTGCTGGTTATAAACATCCACAACTTGAAGGGATAATATAAGCCTGTATTATTTTTCTTGTCGAAAATACCGCCTTTTTCTTGTTGTCGGCTCACTGTCTACGTAAGCTTAGTGTATATTCACAGTCTAGCCAGGAATCTAAACTTAACTTCAAGTCGTCTATGACCGCTGTTTTCCCTACCATACTTTCTCACCATTTTTTATTAATTTCTTCATTCTCTTCATTTCAAGCTATTTTGAAATAAATAGGCTTGAAGCTTTGGGCTGTTGAACCAGTTGTCGAGATGAAATCTTATATTTTTAACGGTTTGGTATTGTGGAACCGAGTCATCATTAGAACTGGTGCCAAAATCTGGTGCATCTGAAGGATAAGAATTGTTTTGCTCTCCAGCAAAATTGTCAAAGTCATAGCTGAAGCCTGACACGTCGCCCAAAAGCTGGTTTTGTTAACCCCATTTATGTGGTTGCGAATTATTTGTTCATCCACTGCTAAAAACTCCTCCTTTGGCACCAACAGCAAACGTTCGCAAATTTGATCAAAAAAAGGTTCAACTTTAAAATGATCTGTTCCACGGGGCTTGAAGTGTCCGTTGTTGCAGAAATGTAAATTCCTCTTTACAGCCTCAAACCTGTAACATGTCATGGTTTCATAAACTTGCAACTGGCCTACATGTTTCGACCGATACATCCTCATTGATGGCAACTTCACACAAGACATGAAAATTATAATTCCAATAAATTGTTCCATTTCTTCTCTCTTAATGTTCTCTCGTAATGTTTCCTGATTTGTTGACGTTGTCTTGAAAAGATTTTGTTAGACTGCTCAACAATCATATTAATTAAATCATCCGTGAACAGAAATTTGAAAATTTTTGATGGTGTATTTAACTGTTTGATTGTTTCTGGTAGATCAAAAGCTTCTATTTTTTGGTTTGTCCAAATAACTGGTATTTTTTTTGGACCTCTTTCCCTTTACTTTGGATGTAAGTGGAGCCTGCAAAAGCAAGATCCTCTACCCCTGCAAGATCATCAAAGCTATCGGATTCGGATTCTCCTTTGATAATTTGTTTTCTTTGACGAGCATGGATGATATATGGAATAGGATTGACATGCTTGGAAGTACCATAGAACCAAGACGAATCCATTTCTATAAAGAACAGAAAGCAATCTTGAAGGCATAAGAAGCCATATTTGACAGACAGTGTTTGAACGGGAATGCATATGAAGCCAATTATGCTAATTTTGAATGAAGTTCCTAAAACCATAACAATCCCGTGTTTTTAAATATGCAAAGAAATTATTTTGAAATTATTGATTTTTTACTTAGTCTTTTATATGTTTTTCCACTGATAATTGTAGCACTGATTTAGCCACACTTTAACGATTGGATACGCTGGACATAACCTCAAATACTTTGACAGTTTGCACTTACTATAGAGAATAAAAATACTTTCCGTTACACAAAGAAATATACAATTAGAATTCAAAGTTGGTTTTGAAAAAATGATTTTTAACATGCTGAAAAAAAACTTTGGCAGCCATATATGGCTTTGTATGCGGTAAAGGGCTAAAATTTGCAGGTTTATCTGTTGCACTATAAACTCGATGATATTTAACATTAACCATTAAAACACTTTTTCTAAGCATTTCGCGTTTCACAGACCATGTAATCAGCATCATTAGGATATGATTCAATGTAATTCTAAAACTAAACTATATTGCATTTATATGACAATAATGATGATTGTCACGACTATAATCACAAAGTTAAAAAATAAAGTAATGCATAAAAAGTAAAAAAAAAACATTTTATTCGGTTTAAAAATGAACTATCAGAAATTAACGGACAAAGCAATCAATAAATAGACTATATATGTTCTTTATAAGTGTTTTTATTCACAAGTGACTGTATCATACAGGACATCTTTGTTCTTCAATTTGAGGCATGCTTTCACAATTATTGATCATCTAGCATTATGATGCTTATTATGGTTGTCAATGAGTATTATGATTGTCAAGTATAAAACGTAAATGTTTGTTTTTATCTGATTTGGTTTAGCTTCTTTCAAGATTTTTATTATGATTCTTCATTAGCAAGTTGAAAATTAACCATTTTAAACCAACACAATTTAAATAAACGGAACAAAAATTTGTTTCTAGTATCATATTTTTGCAGTTTCGATCTGAATCGAATACTGACATTAACATATTTTACAGTACAGAATAAACAATTGCCTTCTAACCTGAGGTTCATCTTCTACTACATTCGACTCATCCATCCTGAAAACACTTGTATAAATGTCTGGATAAATTGATGCATATCTAAACTAATCCCATGGGGATCAATGTTTGACTGTAAATCATCTGTACTACCTAGTATATAGTATATTCTTTTTTAATTTCAATACATAATGGTTCTTGTACTAACAAATTTCCATTTTAAGCATAAGACTGATTAAAACAAATAAATTATTATAGGATTTTGTGCTGATTTCACTTCGTAATTTAATCAGAAGAAAATCTGATATAGTTTATTTGCTGTCCAATAAATAGAAATAAATTTGTCCTACCGTCAACCTCCCTAATTTCTTTCATTTAACTAAAACGAATGTATTTCCATATAATTTAGTTGGAGGAAAGCGTTGGCATATAAAAGTCGATAAAAACTACCGATCTTCTCCGTTCGATATTGCTAATTTAGTATAAAAAAGGTGTCCGTTAAATAATCAATGAATATTTCTAGAGAAAGTTAAGATACGCTTTTTGCTTAACGCTATCGAACGAGTGAAAAAGGCTCTAATAAAAAAAGAAGTGCTTTCGAAATTAAACTAAATTTAGTTAAAAGAAAAATAGCCAAAAAATGTGCATCACTATATTTTGCTTCGAATTATTTTGAGACTAGCATAACCAAGGACAGTTTTTTTATGCATCGACAAATTCATGAATATTAAACTATTCTTTTTACTAGTTTTCTTCTTTGAAAATTAACTTAAAATATGTTTTATATCTGCTTTTCACTACGGCATGATATACACAACTACAAGCTCATTTCAATTCAATAAAATCAGGCAAAATATATATTTTTCGAATTATCGTTCTTGAAAATGTTCATACCGCCTGTATCACATAAAGAATACTATATTATCTCTTAATTTAAATACACAATTATTCTTGTACTATCAAAATTCCGTTTTAAGCATAAGACTGATTAAAATGAATAAATCATTATAAATGACTAATAAAAAAAGAAGCCCTGTCGAAGTTTTGAACTAAAGTTTAGTTAAAAGAGAAACAACCAGGAAATGTACAAAATTATATTGTGCTTCGAATTTTGGGCCGATAAGACTATTAACAGAACCAAGGATGCTTTTTCTGCATAACTTAATTTAAGAATATTAAAATAATAATTTGAATTGTTCTTCCTTCAAAAGGATCTTAAAAATTGACTTATATTCGATTGATGTATATCGATCTCCGCTCGATATTGCTAATTTACCAGTGACGATCAATGTTTGACTATAAATAGTCTGTACCACATAGAAAATAGTATATTCTTTCTTAATTTAAACACACAATGGTTCTTGTATTAACAAATTCCGTTTAAAGCATAAAGCTGATTAAAATTAATAAACCATTGTCGGATTTTTACTGATTTCTACTTCGTAATTTAATCAAGAAAAAATCTAATATAGTTTGATGTCCAATGAATTGAAATAAATTTATCCTACCGTCAACCTTTCTAATTTCTACCACTTAACTAAAACGAATGTATTTCCATACAATTTAGATGGAGGAAAGCGTTGGTATATAAATGTCGATAAAAACTACCGATCTCCGTTCGATATTGCTAATTTAGTACATAAAAGGTGTCCGTTAAATTATTAATGAACCTTTCTAGAGAAAGTTAAGATACCCTTTCTGTTTAAAATTATCCAACGAGTGGAAAAGGACTAATAAAAAAAGAAGCGCTCTCGAAGTTTTAAACTAAATTTTAGTTAAAAGAGAAATAGCCAGGAAATGTACAAAATTATATTTTGCTTCGAATTTTGAGCCGATAGGACTATTAACATAACCAAGGACGGTTTTTTTCTGTAAAAACCAATACAAGTTTATTTAATTAAATAGTTTAATTGTTTTCCTCCTTTAAAATAACTCTTTAAAACCTCCCTTAAATAAACTTAGAAATTGTTCTATATTTTACTTTTTACTGTGGCATGAGATACAGAACCACGGGCTCTTTTTAATCAACATATCAAGCAAAATAAATGTTTCTCAATTCATACACCGTGATGTCTTGTCTCAATATCTCGATGAACTGATGCATACCTAAAGTAATCCCCTGAGGATCAATATTTGACTAAATAATCTGTTTCTCGTAGAAAAAAAGGCATGTTCTCTTTTAATTAAATACACAATGGTTCTTGTACTAACAAAATTCCTTTTTAAGTATAAAACTGATTTTGTACTGATTTATATGTCGTAATTTAATCAGAAGAAAATCCAGTATAGTTTATTTGATGTCTATTGAATCGAAATAAATTTATTCCACCGTCAAACTTCCTAATTTTTGCCATTTAACTAAAACGAATGTATTTCCATACAATTTAGTTAGAGGAAAGCATTGTTATATAAAAGTCGATAAAATTACCGATCTTCTCCATTCGATATTACTAATTTAGAATATAAAAGGTTTCAGTTGAATAATTAAAGAATATTTCCTGAGAAAGTTAAGATAGCCTTTTTGTTTAACGTTACCAAACGATTGGAAAATGTCTAATAAAAAAAGAAGCCGTCTCGAGGTTTCGAACTAAATTGTAGTTAAAAGAGAAACAGTCAGAAAATGTACATAATTATATGTTGCTTTGAATTTTGAGCCGATAAGACTATAAGCATAACCAAGAACAGCTTTTTTTCGGCATAAATCAATGCAAGAATATTAAATTAATCTTTTTAATAGTTTTCTTCCTTGGAAATGAACTTAAAAAAAATAAATTTAACTGAGGTAGCCGATTAGGTCGATGGACACTTTAGGTTGTGGTTACTTTTCTCACTGTCAGTTTAGTATAGTTTGTATTTGAAAAAGGCACTGTGTGTCGAAACAATTGTCATACATACAAATTTAAATAAAGTGGAAATTTTTAGTTATTAATCTTTGTTTATTTATTTAAAAAATATATTTTATTATTTTTTTGAATATTTCTTATAAAACTTTTAGCGTCACCAAGCTTTTTCTGCTTAAATTAATATAAGAATATTAAAATAATAATTTTATTTTAATATTATTTTATTAAATATTATTTATATAAAATATAATTTAAATAATTTATCATTTTTTCAGTATACCTCGCCTAAGGTACTGGACGGGTCACGAGTGGTGGATAGTGAAAGTTCCATTAGATATTAATGGACAGCTGCGAATATCTCAAAATAAGCAGCCCCGAACCAAGGCAAATAAAAACTAAATCCACTTAGCGTCTGACTTGTATCAAGCGGTTGAGTGGTCAGCGTCTGTTCACCAGTGGTGCGGCTGATATTTAAATTCTGGAACTAGTCCCTCCAGTCTTAACCTCTGAACCGTCATGGTTCAAACCTTTTATTCAAAGTACAAGATGAAGCTTTCTAGTAATAACAAAATTACCCCGGGAGGTAGACAATCCTCTGTCAGCTTTGCTGGTACAACCGGACTTTCTGATTCTGGGGCGTCCAGGCTTAAACGCAAGATCTTTCAGAGGCAGTCGGAGACCTCTAGCCAACGTCTGAAACCGAAAACAAAAAAATTCTTTGGAACGGTAAATATCAATTCACTCCTGCGTCCAGGAAAACCACACGGATTGGGACGAACATTGATTCAGCAAAAAATCCAAATTTTAGCTTTGCAAGAAACCAGATTGACAGATGATAACACCTTGGAATTCGGCACCTACAGAATTTTTAAAAGTAAAACGGACAAAAGAATACTCAAAAATACACCACATCTCGGTGTTGCTTTCGCTATCTCAAGAAACGTCAACGAAACTCAAAGTTCGACCCAACGAAAATAAAACTAACCCTAACAGAAGAGCTTGATAAACAACCAGCACAGAACTTGCAAGAATTGAAACAAAAAATTATTAAAACAGCCTTAAAGTTGGTCCCTTTACAAAAACGTAGAAAACATCCGTGGTGGGATGAAGTTTGCGAGCAAGCAGTATTAAGCCGAAGTAAAGCATTCAAAGAATGGAGCAGTCAAAAAACAGCAATAAACTATAACATCTTTTTGGAAGTAAGAAAATAAACATCGAAGCTAATTAGATAAACTAAAAGAAAATATGAAAACAATCAACTTAATGAAATAGAAAAAAATTTCCAAAAAAATAACATCCGAAACTTTAACAAAACATTTAAAACTAAATTAACAGGGTATCAATCGCAAAGTATTTGCTTCCAAAAGGAAAACGGACAATTAGCTCTAAATAACCAAGACAATTGCAAAGAACTTGCGAAATATTTTGAACAAATACTAAACTGTCCTGAGCCCTTAAACAAATTACTAACACTAAACCCTAAACAAACAAACCAAGATTCATTACTACCGAATGAAGATGAAATAATTAGGTAAATCAAGCGGCTTAAAAATAACAAAGCTTCTGGTGAAGAAGACACAAGAAAGGAGATAGAACGGATGTAAACAGCTATAGAGAGATATCTCTTCTCCCAGTTTGTTACAAGATTCTATCTCAATGTCTAATAGACAGAGCACATGGACAGTTAGAACCTAAAATTGGTGAATTTCAAGCAGGCTTTCGATCGGGCAGATCCTGCCCTGAACAGATCCTGATATCAAAAACTGTGCAATAAAAATCTCGTCTGTACATTTGTGGATTTCAAAAAAGCATATGATTCTATTGACCGCGAAACTTTATTCCGAATCTTAAAAGAACAAGGACTAGATCTGAAAATGCTGGCAATTATTAAAGCAACATTAACTAACACAAGGTCAAAAGTTAAATTCATGGGTGACATTTCAGAGCCCTTCGAAATTAAAACTGAAGTGAGACAAGGAGATGGACTCTCGCCACTCTTATTTAACTGTGTTCTAGAAAAAGGAATACAGGAGTGGCGTGAAAAAAAGTCGGCCCTGAATATTGAGCAGCCCATTAAACTGGGGAGAACCAACATTAAATTTGATTGTCTGGCGTTTGCTGATGATCTAGCAATTTTAGCTCAAAATATATTAACGGCACAGAAACAGATTGAATCCTAAAAGAAACAGCAGAAAAGGTAGGACTCTCTTTTTCCTTGAAAAGACACAACACATGACCTGCAACAGACTAAGAACACCATTTCTAAAAACAAAATATGGTAACATCATACGAGTCTCTCAATTCAAATATTTGGTTGAAATAATCATGGAAAATGGGTTGAAAAAAGCAGACAATAAGGGTAAATGTCAAAAAATGGAAATGGCATTGAGACTTACACAAAATATTTACAACAAAAAATGCCTATCTAAAAACACAAAACTGAGACTTTACAACACATTTATTAAGCCAGAATGTCTATATGGGGAAGAAACGCTCATTTTGAATAGAAAGAGGGACATCGAGGACATTTAAAAGAAGGAAAGAAAAATCATAAGAACAATCCTAGGCCCCAAACAAATAAATAGCACAACCAATTCGAGAAAACCAAGAAATCAAACAATACTCAGATATACATAGCGATATGACAAAAAGAAGACTTAAGCTTTATGGACGCATAAAACGGATGATTCCGAGTAGGCTAACTAGACAAATAGTCGAATTTTATGAAAATAGCAATAGAACTAATGTAGAAATAATTAAATGGATTGCTGCAATTAAGAAGGACCTAAGATCAGCAAATATTACACAAAGTGAAATTCAGGATAGAGGCTGTTTCAGACACAAGGTTGACGTTGGAAGGTTGGCCAGGGAGAAAAATGTAGAAAGACTGGAACAACTTGGTCTGACGAAAGGAAAAAAGCTGATAGCGAAAGAATGAAATTAGTATGGCGCAAAGGAAGGCTAACAACAACAAATGCCTCTAATTGTACTTCGCGTGATCCACCAGGGCCTAGCCATGCACCGTGATGAATTGTCTCAATATCTCGATGAACTGATACACATCTAAACTAATCCCATGAGGATCAATGTTTGACTGTTAATCGTCTATATCTCGTAGAAAAAAGGATGCTCTCTTTTAATTTAAACACACAATGGTTCTTGTACAAACAAAATTCCGTTTTAAAAATAAAACTGATTTTGTACTGATTTTTATTTCGTAACTTAATCAGGAGAACATCCAATATAGTTTATTTGAACATCCAATCTCCGTTCGATATTGCTAATTTAGTATACAAAAGATGTCTGTTAAATAATTAACGAATCTTTCTAGAGAAAGCTAAGATACCCTTTTTGCTTAAACTTGCCAGTCGAGTGGAAAAGGACTAATAAGAAAGAAGCGCTTTAGAAGTTTTCATCTAAATATTAGTTAAAAGAGAAACAACCAAAATGTACATAATTATATTTTGCTTTCAATTTTGAGCCGATAAGACTACTAACATAATCTAGACAGACTACTAACATAACCTAGACAGACTACTAACATAACCTAGACAGATTACTAACATAAAGGACAGCTTTTTTCTGCATAAATCAATACAAGAATATTGAATTAATCTTTTTAAGAGTTTTCTTCTTTGGAAATGAACTTAAAATATGTTTATATCTGCTTTTCACTATGGCATGATATATAAAACTACAGGCTCTTTTCAATTCAACACATCAGGCATAATATATTTTTCTCGAATTATCCTTCTTGAAAATGCTTGTCTCAATATCTTGCTGAGCTGATGCATAAGCTTATCTCAATGTCTGACTTTAAATCGCCTGTATCACAATACTATATCCTCCCTTAATTTAAAAACACAATGGTTTTTGTACTATCAAAATTCAGTTTTTAAACATAAGACTGATTAAAATAAATAAATCATTGTAAATGACTAACAAGAAAAGAAGCCCTTTCGAAGTTTTGAACTAAAGTTTAGTTAAAAGAGAAACAGCTATTTTGCTTTGACTTTTAAGCCGATAAGACTATTAGCTTTTTCTGCATAAATTAACACAATAATATTAAAATAATATTTTTAATTATTTTTTTCCTTCAAAATGAACTTAAAAACTGATTTATATTCTATTTTTCACTATGATATGATACCATATCATTAACATATCAAGCAAAATATTTTTAACTGTGGCATGATATTCATAACGAAGGTCTCTTTTCAATTCAACATATCAAGCAAAATATATTTTTCTCGATGCATGCACCTTGATGTCCTATATATCGATCTTATATACCTTATCTCAATATATCGATGTATACCTAAATGTATATGAAATGATGTATACCTAAACTAATCCCATGAAGATCAATGTGTGACTGTAACTCGTTTGTACCTCGTAGAAAAAAGTATATTCCCTTTTAGTTAAAACACATAATGGTTATTGTACTAGCAAAATTCCGTTTTAAGCATAAAACTGATTTTGTACTGATTTCTCTTTTGAAATTTAATCAGGAGAAAATCCAATACAGTTTATTTGATGTCCAATGAATCGAAATAAATTTATTTTACTATCAACCTTCCTAATTTCTGCATTAAACTAAAACGAATGTTTGAGTTGGAGGAAAGCGTTGTTATATAAAATTTGATAAAACTACCGATCTTGTACGTTCAATATTACTAATTTAGTATATAAAAGGTGTCCGTTAAATAATTAATGAATATTTCCAGAGAGTGTTAAGATTCCCTTTTTACTTACTTAGTTACCGGACCAGTGGAAAAGGACTAACAAAAAAAGAAGCGCTTTAAAAGTTTGAAACTAAATTTTAGGAAATTTAGGAAATAAACTTAAAAAGTGTTTTATATTTTACTTTTTACTGTGGCATGATATACAGAACTACGATCTCTTTTCAATTGAACATATCAAGCGAAATATATTTTTCTCGAATCATCCATCTTGAGGTCTTGTCTCAGTGTCTCGATGAACTGATGCATACATAACTGAACTGATGCATACACATGAGAATCAATGCTTGGCTGTAAACAGTTTGTACCGCGTAGAAAATAGTATATTCTCTCTTAATTTAAACACACAATGGTTTTAAGCATAAAACTGATTGAAATTGATAAATTATTGTAGGATATTGTCCCGATTTCTATTTCGTTATTTAATCAGGAGAAAATCCAATATAGTTTATTTGATGTCCAATGAATCGAAATAAATTTAGCCTACCATCAACTTTCCTAAATTCTGCCATTTAACTACGAACTTGAACTTAAACTAATAAATGAATCTATTTCCATACAATTTAGTTGGAGGAAAGTGTTGCTATATAAAAGTCTATAAAACTACCGATCTTCTCCGTTCGATATTACTAATTTAGTATATAAAAGGTGTCCGTTAAATAATTAATGAATCTTTCCAGAAAAAGTTAAGATACCCTTTTTACTTACGTTACCAATCGAGTAGAAAAGGACAAATAAAAAAAGAAGAGCTTTAGAAGTTTTGAACTAAATTTTGGAGGGAAAGGAAAGCCGCAACAGAATGTACATAATTATATTTTGTTTTGAATTTTGAGCCGATAAGACTATTAAAATAACCAAACACGATTTTTTTTCTGCGTAATTCAATACGAGAATATTAAAATAATTTTTTTGGTCTCTTCCTTCGAAATGAATATTTATTTCACTATTCACTATGGTGCGACAGAAATAAAAAACATAATAATAGTATAGTTTTGAGTAATTAAAAAAATAATAATAATTTTATGATATATTAGTTTGCGATAATGTTAGTTGTTCTAAAAAGTGAATTGTTTTAAAAGTACACAGAGTAGATAATTCCCTTCATCATTCTTCTCTTTAACCTAGTTTTGTCCTTTTTGACAAAAATCTCGTACATCTTGGTTCATATTCTGGGCATGAAACCGGCCATTTCATACGGCTCTTATTATGCATGATTTTTTTAGCCAAACATATGATGAAAATTATCGCTCAAGCACCGTATTCACCGGGTTATAGCTCGGTGCGATTTATTTATCTTTTTCAAACTCAAACATCCGCTCTGTGAAACGCGTTTTGACTTGATCGAGAACGTTACAAAGAATTCGCTGAGGAAACAGAAGGCCATTTCGGCCGAAGCGTATTACAAGTGCATGGATGATTGGATGCATGTATCAAATCAAATCTTGATCACCCACATTGAAAATGCTTGTGTGAATATATCGGTGAGCTTATGGGTACTGCTAACTTAAGCTTATTCCTGGTATTGTTGGGATTAGTTAGAAGTTATCGATTGATATGCAAAAGTAGGCTTAAGTTTTCATGAAATAGGGAGATAATTGAATATTGTTTCTTCTGCTATTATGAAGACATAAAAAGATGGTTTAAAGATATATAGTTTAGAGATAAAATCAAATCTTTACCATAAATAAGTGTTGCTGTCAGAATAGTGACATTTTATAGGAATTATTCTCTATGAGGTTCTGAATCTTAATGAAGCCAGTGCACAGATTATTATAGTTTTGATTCAAATACTCCCAAGACTGATTATTTGAAAAGGTGTTATTCTGCGGCATGACAATGAAAGACCTTATAGTGCCAGAATTATCCAAGAAAAAATCAAAGCATTAATTAATCAAAACTTTACCACATACCGTATTCTCCTGATGATGATGTAATACCCACATATTACCATCCTTTCAGATCAATGAAACATTTTCTTCGTGGAAAAAATCTACAGTTATCAAAATTGCCATCGAGAATAATTTACTTCAAAATCACCATCATTTCACAAAAAGAAAATAGAAAGTTTGTCAGAGAAATAGGCGAAGATTGTCAATAATGATGGAGGTTATATTGTAGATTAAAATTATTAATTATCAAATAAAATACAATTTTGTGCAGTATCCACTTCCAACTCGCGCGATCCTGAGCTTTCCTCCGTCATTTCAGTCCAATATACTTAATGATGTCATCGATCCATCGCGTTTTAAGTCTTCCTCGTCGACGCTTATGATGAAGCGGTAAACATTCCAGGATTGCTTGGGTCCATCTATTGTCACATCGCCTCGCTATATGGCCTCGCTATACATACTTTCGTCTGTTCTCTGATCCATGTGCAGGTCTTTCTGTCCCGCTTTATAAGGCCAATCATACACCTTTCCATTCTACTCTGTGGTATCCGAAGTTTTTGAACTGATTGCAATGTGAATGTCCATGTTTCACTTCCGTATATCGGAACAGGCAGCACGCACTGATCAAAAACTTTTCTCTTCAAACAAAGTGGGAGTTTGTTCTTACAGACTATGTTGAGCTTGCCAAATACGTGCCAGCCACACTTGAACACGCCGTTCCACTTCCCGTGCAGCATCACCTCCATTAAAATTCTCTGCCTAACATATATGTAGTGGTCCACCACCTCAAAATCGCTTTCCAAAATAGATATTTTTCTGTTTTCAGCAAATTTGTTGAAGATAACCTTTTTCAGGTTTATTTTCAAGTCAAATGGTTTTCCGGCTTTTTGCAGTTCTTGTATCTGTTTTTTTTGTAGTTCATCTGGGTCTTGTGACAAGTATATCATCTGCAAATCTAAGGTGGCTTAAGTATGCATCACTTATGTGTATTCATCCCGTTCTCAATCCAGACTACTCTTCAAGGCAGGCTGAGAACACCCGTGCCGTACACCCCGTTTTATATTGATTTTAACTTCAATATTATCTATGTGAACTGTTGCAGCAGCTTCATCATACATGGATCTCAGTAGGTTCACATAGGCTCTGTACATCCTTTGGTTAAACAGTGCATCCATTATGGCTTGCTTTGATATTGAGTCAAATGTTTTTTCATAGTCAATAATATCCAAGCTCAAGGGCATGGTGTATTCATTGTGCCTTTTTATGGCCTGTTGGATAACCTGGATATGATCTATTGTACTGAATCCTGCTTGCTCTCTTGCCAATATTGCCAATATTCTTTTGGATATTATCTTGGTGAACACTTTGCACAATACTGATCGGAGACTTATTGGACGGTAGTTTTTTAAATCTTATTGTGCTTCTTTCTTATGAAGAATCACTTCAGCATTTTTTCATAGGTTGGGTATTTTTTGTTTTTTGAGACATTTTGAGTACAATTTTGCCAGTGTTTTATGTAAAGTTCCACCGCCAGCTTTTAACATTTCAACACTTACACTGTCCTTTTCTGGAGCACAGCAAAGCAGTTTGACAATGCAATCTCAAAATTGCTGTCCCTCTAAAGCAGCTTCCCAGGGTTCACTTTGCCCTTCTTCGATCTTGCCATTCTTGTACGTTCTCTTTGACAGTTTATCCTAACTTTTGCTCATACAATTCTATGATTACTTCCAACATTAAAACGGTTAAAAACAGTACAATTACAAAATATTGTTTTATCGTTTAACATGATATGGTCAATGTCATTTGTGAGACCATCCATGTCCATTTTCTGCTGATTTTTTTCTTATAAACGAGTTCATAATATACAGTTCTTGTTCTTCAACAAAATCATCCAATATGTCACCTCTATTGTCCCGCTCACGCTGGGATCAACAATTTTTGCAGTCGTTCATCCGTTTTCATTGTTCGAATATTAAGAATTGCAATGTCCTAAGTCCTGTGGCAGCCTGATCTAACCCGCTGATTTTTAGCAGCCTCTGCTGTGGGACAGCTTTTCCCTCTGCCGTAGGTAGTGGTCCCATGGCCTCTGGAGAATGAGGGCAGAGTTTGAAATTGTAAAGCCATGTTGGGGACTGGGACCGTAATCTTCTACGCTGATCCAGAGCTGATTAACAGGCATTGTATCATGTTAGTCTGAGGTATCTGCCTTGACCTGTCTGACATGTGTTACTATTTCAGGAGCATACGCTCCAGATGGTATCGCTCATTGACTTACTGAACCCCCTTTACCACGCCAAGGTTTGATCCACAAAGAAGCAGGTTACAGGCAAAGAGATGGCTCCAATATACTAAATATTAAATTAAAAAATCACCAATAGTTCTTGTTTTAAAGCAAATAATGTGTTTTAAGATTTTTAATTTGATTAATATATACAGAATATTAATAGATATTACTGACCTAAATATGAGATTAATTTCTTTTTATTTGAATAAGAAAAAAAAGATTATCTTCGTGTTTTTGCCGCAGGATTTCTGCTATCATTTTTTATCATCATCCATGCCACATTAAGGCTCCATCTAAGGAAATATACGACAGATATACCACGTTCAGCAAAACGACTGCGCTTGATAATGGGAAGTCACGAGCAATTCCTGTTCGAGATGGTCCTTACCGAAAGCCCCCTAATTTCAGATAACTGTAGCAAATAAGTTTTAATGCGTTCAGTTTAGGGGATTTTCAATTATAACCCGAAAAGAATGCCATAAATTATATTTATTTCTGTTTGTTTTTGATTTAATTTATAGTAAATCTTTATTTATTTTTGTTCATGTTAAATATCAAATTAATTAAAATTATTAATATTTACGGTGTATATTTCAGAATTATATTAATGAATTATATAGGAACAGTTGCTAATATATATATATATATATATATATATATATATATATATATATATATATATATATATATATATATATATATATAAACAGTGTGTCGTATTTAAGATGAAGACTTCCCGTACTTTCGCTATTTGAAGGAATACACATTTGAATTTTTATTCAGTCATACAGGTTAATAAAATGAAAATCTGATCTTTAAACTCAGTCTACTCAGTAAACTACGAATTCACAAACAGGGTAAATTCTCGCTATTTTGCCTCGCGTTAGAGATGTTGAAAAAAGTTATTGGAAAAAGTTGTTCAGAATATTATTCATATCTCGTAGGTTTCATGACAAAATTCTATACAGAAAATTATTACAAGTGTACTGTTAATTTAATAATTAATTTAGTAATAATAATTAATTTAATTAAGTAATAATTTGACACTAGTGTAATTGCGTGTTTATATGAGTTTATTGTGTGTTTATTGCGTTAAATTCTAGTCAGTGATAACAGAATTAAAAGGCCATTGATTTTAAGAGAAATAATCGAAATAATCCGATTGTTTGGTAATTTTACTCATAGTAGCAGAGACGTTGCTGCAGAGTTTAACATGAGACATCACCAACGTGCTCCCATTACTCATGGAAAAGTTGCCTGAGGATAACGATATATTGGAGGCAAATCGAGCAAATCCAGCCTTCAAGATTTATCTTCTCAACTAAATATTAGCAAGGATAAAATCAAAAATGTTTCGTTCGTCACAAAATCAAGCCCTATAAACCAAAATTCTTACATACATTGAAAGAAGGCGATGATAATAAAATATTAGATTATTGTTATTAGGCCTAAGGCAATTTTTTAAATAACAGATATTTCCTAAAGAAGATCGTGTTTACTAATGAGGCTATATTCACCACTAATGGGGTTGTATCATCTCAAAACTGTAAATACTAGACCAGAGGTAATCCTCACTGGATTATAAATTGTAGAGGCCAATATTCCCAGAAAGTCAATGTCTGGTTTGAGATTTTAGGAAACCGAATAATTGGTCCTTTTTTCTTTAATGAATCATTGAATGTATCATGAATGCTGGTCGTTCAGTTAACTTCTTTGATGAGGAATTTTGGGATGCAATTGAAAATCTTCCTCTTAATGTGCGACAGGATATGTATTTGCAGCTAGATGGTGCATTCATCCAAAATTCAAGGGTTGTTCGTCAATGGTAGAACCAAAAATTTCCTATGCGCCGGATAGGAAGAAACAATCCTTTTAAACTGTGACCTCCGAGGCCTCTTGATATAACACTATTCGATTTTACTTTTTAAAAAATGGTTTATAGTTTATAAAACAAAGCCTAGAATAAGTCAAGCCTGTCAAGAAATCAGTATCCCGGAATTTAAAAGATTAGCTAAACAGAATCGTAAAAGAATTGAAAAATGTATTCGAATAGACGGAATACTAGTAAAGAGAGATTTCATTTAATAGTTAATTATTTGTATTATGAAAATTATTGTTGTATACTTTTTCCTAAATTGAATCAATTACCAAAAATTGTTTTCCCATAAGAATAAAATAATTATTCCTTTGTAAGTACTATTTATTTTACAGAAATATTGGAATACATGACACTATTAAATTGACAATGTGTCAAGTTTTTTACTTTCCATGGCATAGTAATTATCAAATTAAAAAATAAACTTGTAATAATTTTGTGTATAGACCAAAATAATGAAAAAAATTAAAATACGAATTTTGTTATGAAAATATTCTGAACAACTTTTTCTAATAACTTTTTTCGATATCTCTAACACGAAGAAAAATATCGAAAATTGATCCTGTTTGTGAATTCCTAGTAAGCTGAATTTAAAGCTCAGATTTCAGTTGAGTATCTTAAAAAATGTGACCCGTCAATCTGTATGACTGTGCTAAAATTCAAATATTAGTATTCCTCAAATAGCGACAATATGGGGGTGTCTTCATTTTAAATGCGACACGTTGTATATATAAATGATCCAGTAAGAAAATGAAATTAAATTGGCCTTGACATAAAAATATACGAAACAAAACTTTTTACAATTAACATCATAGATGCTTCAATCATAAACGTAGAAAATATATCATTACAAAAACAAAAAAAGAAAATATATGGTGTTAGGCCATACTATAAAAAAACCGAATAAGCCCCCAATCTATTCAGCTCTACTACGAACCCATCAGAAAAGAGAACAAGAGGTAGACCTCGTACATATGGAACAGAAAAATTGCCGAAGAAACCAGAAAATCCATTATATAACTAAGGAATATTGCACAGGACCGTGAAGAATAGAAAAAATTGTAGGGAGTATTGAATGTAAAGCACAACCGCCTTGCAGAGGAATAATAGATTTTAAGAGCAAAAATTAAATAACAGCAGGCCCGATATTGTTGTAATCGATAAAATTTTAAGAAAACATCATTTATAGATATAGTTATTCCAAATAACAATAATTTAATTGCAAAACATACCGAAAAAATTCTGATGTATAAAGAGCTTCAAGAACAAGTGAAAAGGCAATGGGATATGAAGTGCATCGAAACAATACCGATCATATTGTCACCAACTGGAGTCATCCCAAAGAACCTGATACAGAATATTAAAACATTGGACCTCACCGATCACCGTTTTAGACTCATGCAGAAGGCTGTATTGCATAGAATAGCTAAACCGTTCGAAATTTTTTAAATAACAATAGGAAACCAAAGACATCTAGCGTCACCACTAAAACTGTGTGGCCCGAAAACATGGAAAGGGCCCCCACAGAGCTTAATCCTTCTTATATCTAACATATCTGGGATAAGTCAATGTTTTCCTTAGAGAGAGTGCGAATGTTTTTAGGTTAAGTCATCATATAATTATTATAATAATAAGAATTGGAATTCGTAAGTTAATGATATCAAAATTGGGCAAATTAAATAGGCCTTATGCACATGAACTAAATATACGAACTGACTAATTAATTAATATAACTCATTTTGAAAAAAAATGAATAAATATCGTAAAAGTTAAGATTTCTTTTGAATCATCCCTGTATATTTATATAAAATTAATAAAAATGATGAGTGTGAATATTTTATTTTTGTCACGCAAATTTTTATGACATGACTGATTCAGGTCAAATTTGTTTGTCTTATTAGTTTCTGGACATGTCGAGCATGTTTAATATGTAACCGACGATAGCGAAGAATTTTTTTCCATTGTTTGATAAATAAAGGATTGAAAAAAAAATATATTTTAACAGACGGGAAATATATTATTTTGGTTAACGATTTTTTAAGTGAAGGCTGTGTTCAAGCTTTTAGACCCACTAATTATTGATGAGCGTAATGGGTACTCTGTTAGGATTGTTATAATCTATAGGTCGTTCAACAATATTTCATTCTTTTTTTTTTTCATTTACATTTCGATGTTAGTTTTGATATACCACTATTTAAAAACATTTTTATTCTACTATTTATAGAGAATACATTTAGAATAAAAATGTTTTTAAATGGTGGTAGAGTAAAACTACAGGATTATTCATTTCGTGGTTAAAAGTTTTTACAAAAATGATGATTCTGCTGTAGCCACGTTTCGCGCCTTACGAGCAGAGTGTGGTCGACATAATCGTCCTTCTCAGTGCACAATTTCCAACACAGTCAACAAATTTAAAAATACTGGGTCTGCTACGAATGTGGTAAGACATATGCATCATCGTAACGCTCGCTCGACGGAGAATATCGCCGCTGTTAGTGAAAGTGTGGCTCAAGGCCCAAATTTATCGATTCCTTGGCGTTCACAATCTGTGGGCTTTTATTAGGGCACATTATGGCATATTTTGCATTTGGACATACATCTTCATCCTTACAAAGTTCAATTCACGCAAGAATTGAAGCCCGCCGACGATGGAATGCGACGAACAAACGCCGCTTAGATACTTAAACATTCATCTGATTTTTCGAACAAAATCTTCTTCAGCAATGAGGCCCATTTCTTGCTCGGTAGATACGTAAATAAGCAAAATTTCCGTATATGGAGCTCTGAAAAACCACAAGTGATTGTGGACTATCCATTGCATCAGCAAAAGCTGATGGTGCCAACAAGACGGCTCCACAAGCTACACAACACGACCTATGTTGACTTTATTGCGCGAGAAGTTTCCAGGCTGCGTAATTTCAAAATTTGGTGATGTCAATTGGCCACCGAGATCGTGCGATTTGACGCCATTGGACTTTTTTGTGCGGTTACGCAAAATATCATATTTACGTGGACAATCCTCAAAGTCTTGAGCAGTTAAAATGCTGATTTTTATGTTTGTTTCAAAGAATATTAAACTAGAAGAGATTTACCAGTAAACACCAAATCACTTTTTTTAAACTGTTCGACGCACGTTTCGCTAATCATGTTAGCATCATCAGGAGATGATTTAATCCGATTAATCTTTAGATAATCTGAATCTTTCATCTTTAGAAATTTAATCTGATTAATCTCTAGATTAAATCATCTCCTGACGATGCTAACATGGTTAGCAAAACGTGCGTCGAGCAGTTAAAAAAAATGATTTGGTGTTTAGTGGTAAATCTCTTCAAGTTTAGTGTTTCACACCAAAGGTTCCAATAGAAGAATTGAACAATGAATATCGTTAAAAATTAATAAGCTATATTGCCAGACACTCTCCGTCGGCGGTAACTTGTGCCAGACGCTATAAAGCTTCTAAAAAATAATGTAATGTTACTTACAGTCCCAGTCTTGATTTTTATATATGATACTCAGAGAACTATTTCAATACCTTCTGTAAGGAGCCAGACCAATCTTAAGGGGCTAAACATCCCCCAGACACACATAAAGTGTCACTATGAGTACAAGCTCGAACGTGAAAATTAGATGTTTTTATAACATAGCTTTATTAAGCTTATGTTATTAATGGCTTTGTGTAAAATATCTTCGCCTTTCAAATGATTATTCATCAATACTTATTTCATTTTTCGGAGCTAATAATTTTTTATTTTGAATAATACAAAAAATGATGCTCTAATCCGTCCACTACGCAACAAAGGAGATAGAACGGATCTAAACAACTAAAAAGGGATATCTCCCAGTTTGTTACAAGATTCTATCTCAATGTCTACTAGACAGAGCACAGGGATAGTTAGAACCTAAAATTGGTGAATATCAAACAGGTGTTTCGAAAAGTATATGATTCTACTGACCGCGAATCTTTATTCCGAATCTTAAAAGAACAAGGACTAGATCTGAAAACGCTGGCATTTATTAAAGCAACATTAACTAACGGAAGGTCAAAAGTTAAATTCATGGGTGACATCTCAGAGCCCTTCGAAATTAAAACTGGAGTGAGACAAGGGGATGGACTCTCGCCACTCTTATTTAACTTTGTTCTAGAAAAAGTAATACAGGAGTGGCATTGAAAAAAAGTCGGCCCTGAATATTGACCAGCCTATTAAACTGGGGAGAACCAACATCAAAATAAATTGTCTGGCGTTTGCTGATGATCTAGCAATTTTGGCTCAAGATGTTTTAACGGCACAGAAACAGATTGAAATCCTAAAAGAAACAGCAGAAAAGGTAGTACTCCAAATTTCCTTTGAAAAGACGCAATACATGATCTGCAACAGACTAAAACACCATTTCTAAAAACAAAATATGGTTACATCAGACGAGTCTCTCAATTCAAATATTTGGGTAAAATAATCATGGAAAATGGGTTGGAAAAAGCGGCCAATAAGCGTAGATGTCAAAAAATGGAAACGGTATTGAAACTTGCACCAAATATCTACAACAAAAAATGCATATCTAAAAACACAAAACTGAGACATTACAACACAGTTATTAAGCCAGAATGTCTATATGGGGCAGAAACGCTCATTTTGAATCAGAAAGAGATACATCGAGGACATTGAAAAGAATCAGGAAGACAAATCATAAGAAAAATCTTAGGCCCCAAACAAATAAATACAACAACATACCGACTTCGAGAAAACCAAGAAATCAAACAATACACAGATATACATAGCGATATGAGAAAAAGACGACTTAAGTTTTACGGACACATAAATGATGAATGAGGATGAATCCGAGTAGGCTAACTAGACAAATAGTCGAATTTTATGAAAATAGGAGTAGAACTAAAGTAGAAATAATTAAATGGATTGCTGCAATTAAAGAAGACCTAAGATCAACAAATATTACATAAGGTGAAATTCAGGATAGAAGCTGTTTCAGACAGAAGGTTGACGTTTGGAAAGTTAGCCAGAGAGAAATGTATGTAGGAAAACTGGAACAACTTGGTCTGACAAAAGGAAAAAAGCTCATAGCGAAAGAATGAAAGTAGTATGGGCGCAAAGGAAGGTTAACAACAACAAACGCCTCTAATTGTACTTCGCGTGGTCCACCAGGGCCCGTACGTGAATAATAATAATAATAATAAAAAAAATCTCTTAATCAAATGTTTTTGTTATCTTAATTTCTAAATTGTGTGGTGTGAAATTCCTCTTTACTTTCACCAGAATTTCCTTTTTTACTTTCTTCTGATAACTCTATTAATATCTATGAAAGTAAGTCAAAAATAATATAGCCCTTGATTACATTTTCATTATTGAAAGCATATATTTCCTCAAAAGCAGTTTGATGATGCTGACGAAGATCATGCCAATGACTTTTAGGTGTTCCTTTTTTTCTGATGGTTTATAAGAAAAATCTAACCGGCAAGTGTGAGGATTATAAATTTTAAGTGAATAATTTGCTATTTTATTAATCAATTCCTAATAATTGTCATTTTGTTGATCTATTTTGGATAAAAAGTCTTTTTTATCAGATGAATATAAAGGCAATGTATTTGAGCCATGCTTTTTAGTCTTCTGGTCACAAAATATACAGGTAATATTGCTTGAATAAGTACTTACATGACCTTCAAACGAAGTATTAGTTTCAGAAGGTGAATCAATATTTTCCAGCAGTACATTATTTTCTGGGAAATTTGATGGAGCTTGTTTGACTAATTCAAGTTGTAGTATCGATGAGTGTCGCTCAATACATTGTGTATCTAACTAACACTGTTTATGATAACCATTTTCAAATAAATGAACCGGTAAAACAACATCTTTTAATTTTAGATTATGTTCCTTTCTATGATTTAACTGTTCAACATTTCTTCAACGTCTCTACTGTAAACAATATTAAATTCACATCAGGATTATTACAAAAAACACAGTTTAATAACTCTGCCATGATATTTGTTTAAAACACTACACATATTTTTAAATATAACTGAGGTAGCCGATACTTGATGGAAATTAATTTTAAAAATATAAACAAAGATTAATATCTAACAATTTCCACTATATTTAAAATTGTATGTGTGACAATTGTTTCGACACACAGTGTCTTTTTCAAATACAAACTATACTAAACTAACAGTGAGAAAAGTAACCACAACCTAAAGTGATCATCGACCTAATAATACCATAAAACATGATAGTGGGGAAATCCATTTTTTGTCAACTCTAAGAGGGCAATATAAGTTTAATAACGTTGAACCATTCAAGTCTAGCTGGTCATTTAACAAAATATCCAAATTTTTCTTTTGTTGATTTCTAGGCTTTCTAAAAGATTAATTTTTTTGGATTTATTCTCATTATGTAACATTATAAAATAATCATTGAAAGTATGCTTTTCTAACATTAAGTGGTTAGCATAATGAGAATTATTTTGTTGTTTAATATAACTTATTTTATGTTTGTTGAGCCTAGTAGAGAAAGATCTTCCTGTTTGACCAACATAGACGTTCGGACACGACCCGCACTCAATTAAATAAACTCCTAATTTATACAGTTTACTTGTTTGATTTTTATTGTTTTTAATGAGGCATTCTAGACTATTGTTTGTTTTGAAAGCAATATTTATACTGTTTGTTTTGGATAAATATCTCGACAGTAATTTGGTATTTTTTCCCGTATATGTAATTGTTTTGAACGCTGCTTTTTCGACATTGATCGGATATATTAAATTGATAGCTTTATTAAAACTTTTTTTTTATTAATTATCTTATTTATAATGTTTGGGTCATATCCATTATTTTCTGCGATCTGTTTGATGAGTTTCAATTATTTATTATAATTATCTATTGACATGGGGATATTTAATAATCTATGTATAAAAGAGTTAGATGTTGCTATCTTTTCTAATAAGGATGACAAGATTTATTGTGTATAACTAAATCCGTATGTGACGATTTATGAAAAATTGTAACATCATGTTTAATGTCTTTTCTAGTAATAGTTAAGTCTAAAAAGTTAATACTATTTTGTGGCTCTTCTTCAACTGTGAATGTTTTTTATGTAAAGAATTTATGTGAGTTAGAAATTGATTTAATTGTCTATCAGAACCTGTAAAACAGTATATGTATTAAACAATTATTTTTTAATAATTAATAATTAATTTTATAGTATTTGTAGTAATTGTATAGTATTTTATAGTACTGTTTTTAATAATTAATTTTTATAGTATTAAACAATTATTTTACAAAAAAACCTGACTTTCTGAAAACATGGAACCAAAAATGGAACCATTTGTGGAACTATGAAAATAGTGGAAAACAGTATTTTATTTTCCTTACAATTGACAACATCACCAATTCATAGGAACATTCAGTTTATTGTTTTATTGTTCTCTTAGTAATTATTTGAAAATATATTGTATTATTATTATAGCTGTAAATGTAATATTATTATATTTCCGTACATTTTGCCATAAATTTGGTTTGTTAAAAAAAAGAACAAAATTTACTGATTAATGTCGTTTAATGTCAAAGTTGAAATTAAGAGCACTAATTGTTTTGCACCATAAGACACGTTTTATACGATTCACGTCACATTAAAAAACACATGATTTATTGTTTATTTAAATTAAAAGTTCAAAATGTCCATTATTTGAGTTTATGCAAGCCAGGCGCGTACATTTCTAATCCGGTTCTCCGGAAATAAGACACATATCGTTATATTCGTAGAGACTAAAATTTTTGTTCTAAATAATTTTTGTTAGCGAACACGCGGGAATCATTTCAATTAGTCAATACAAAATAATTGATTGATTTTTTTTTAAATTGAATATAACAAATTTTTAAGTGATAATTTTTAAGTGATAATGTCATATATAATTCATTTATATATGGGGCATTTCACGTGAAGCGGACAATGAAAAAAGTGAGGTTTTGAAATTTGTTTATATTGAGCATATTTGTACTTCTAGGAGATATGAACGTGTACGCATAATATTTTTTTTTTATTTGATGTTTGATGATATTGGGCTCTATAGAATTCATCTGATGGAAGGATTTCTTTGGACTTTTTTTTTCACATTGAAGTAAATTATAATAAAATAATAAATATAGTGTTTAGTATAGAAAATTTACTTGTCATTTTGATTTTCAAATCAGATTCCATATTTGATTTTTTCTCTAATATAAAACCGGCTGTAAATATTTCAAATATTCTTTTGATAACTTCGACCATTTTAATTTAATTTTTTTTCCTGCAAAATAAAGCTTAACATTTATAAATTTTACCATAAAAATTGCAAAATGGGATCAAAATTAGTTTGCTCAAAAATCTCCATTTTTATGTGTGCTCATAAAATACTTTACCACTGTAAGTGAGATGGACAGATGTGATAGAGTGAGGCTGATAGTGACACTGTTCGACGACGAATCAGAGAGAAACATATTGACATTCAACTTTAAGATGGCCCATGTTGTGAAGATTTCAAAATGATACAACAATTGGCATTTTTCTTTCCACAAAAAATATTATTGCATTTTTTATAAAAACCTTATTTCAAAAAAATTCAACCCAAAGGCTATATGTGTGAATCAAATTAATAATTGGTCTTAATTATTTTAATAAGATAAAACTTAATCAAAACGAAATAAAAGGAATTATTGTAATACTTTTATTTATTATTATTATTATTCACGTATGGGCCCTGGTGGACCACGCGAAGTACAATTAGAGGCGTTTGTTGTTGTTAGCCTTCCTTTGTGCCCATACTAATTTCATTCTTTCGCTATGAGCTTTTTTCCTTTCGTCAGACCAAGTTGTTTCAGTCTTCCAACATTTTTCTCTCTGGCCAACCTTCCAAACGTTAACTTTGTGTCTGAAACAACCTCTATCCTGAATTTCACTTTGTGTAATATTTGCTGATCTTAGATCCTCTTTAATTGCTGCAATCCATTTAATTATTTCTACTTTAGCTCTACTCCTATTTTCATAAAATTCGACTATTTGTCTAGTTAGCCTACTCGGATTCATCCGTTTTATGTGTCCGTAAAACTTAAGTCTTCTTTTTCTCATATCGCTATGTATATCTGTGTATTGTTTGATTTCTTGGTTTTCTCGAAGTCGGTATGTTGTGCTATTTATTTGTTTGGGGCCTAAGATTTCCTTCTTTTCAATGTCCTCGATGTCCCTCTTTCTGTTCAAAATGAGTGTTTCTGCAGCATATAGACATTCTGGCTTAATAACCGTGTTGTAATGTCTCAGTTTTGTGTTTTTAGATAGGCATTTTTTGTTGTAAATATTTTGTGTAAGTCTCAATGCCGTTTCCATTTTTTGACATCTACCCTCATTGACCGCTTTTTCCAACCCATTTTCCATGATTATTTCACCCAAATATTTGAATTGAGAGACTCGTCTGATGTTACCATATTATGTTTTTAGAAATGGTGTTCTTAGTCTGTTGCAGGTCATGTATTGTGTCTTTTCAAGGGATATTTGGAGTCCTACCTTTTCTGCTGTTTCTTTTAGGATTTCAATCTGTTTTTGAGCCGTTAATACATCTTGAGCTAAAATTGCTAGATCATCAGCAAACGCCAGACAATCAATTTTGATGTTGGTTCTCCCCAGTTTAATGGGCTGGTCAATATTCAGTGCCGACTTTTTTTCACGCCACTCCTGTATTACTTATTCTAGAACACAGTTAAATAAGAGTGGCGAGAGTCCATCCCCTTGTCTCACACCAGTTTTAATTTCGAAGGGTTCTGAGATGTCACCTATGAATTTAACTTTTGACCTCGTGTTAGTTAACGTTGCTTTAATAATTGCCAGCGTTTTCACATCTAGTCCTTGTTCTTTCAAGATTCGGAATAAAGATTCGCGGTCAATAGAATCATATGCATTTTTGAAATCCACAAATGTACAGACGAGATTTTTGTTGTACAGTTTTTGATGTCTTAGAATCAACTTTAGATTCAGGATCTGTTCAGGGCAGCATCTGCCCGGTCGAAAACCTGCCTGATATTCACCAATGTTCGGTTCTATTCATAACTTTTATTTATAACAATATTTTTCTTCAAAACTAAAGCAAATGCTCAAATTGTTTGCCTTCGGCTCGAATACATGCTCTGCATCACCTCAAAAAAGATGTTTTTACCAGTTGTGCGTAACAATCTCCTTGCATTTATTTCTTCTGCTGTTTCAACAATTCAGTGATGGGGTTCGGTTAGATTTTGCACTGGTTTTGAATACACTTTTTCTTTTATGCAGTAAAAGAAATCAATGGGGTTTAGGTCCGGAGAACGAGGCGACCAATTCACCTTCCGGGATACTCTCTGTTTAAATGGCAACCATCTTGTTGAAACCACATTTCTTTGTAGATATTGAGTGGTACATCTTCTAACAAAGTCTCCAAATCGCTTTGAAGAAAATCCAAGTCGTTGGTGCCATTGAAAGTTTCAGGCAGCCCAAATGGTCCAATTATTTGTCCATTTAAAATTCCGGTCTACATGTTAACTTTAAATTGATTCTGGGACCGGTCTTTACGCGTTATCTGCGGGTTTTCCGTGTGCCAATTATGTAAGTTATGCAAGTTTAAATAACCGTCTTTGAGCACACAAAAGTATTTTTTATCATGGTATGAGTTTTTTAAAATATGATCGTTTTGCAAACAATGAGCAATAATGTGTTTTGCGGAAAGAAAAGTGTCAATTGTTTATTATTACCATTTTGAAATCTTGACTAAATGAGCCATATTTTGAAATAACTTGCCCAGGGTAGTATAATTCATTGTTTTTAAAAGCTGAAGTATCAAAGTTCGCAGACATAATTTTTAAAATCACCACAAATGAAACTTTTTTTACTAAATTATCGACGTTTATGTTCTAATTTGTGACTGCGATTGATAGTATGATAATTTAGGATCACGTTTATAAAAAAATAATAATTTATAAAAAAATAAATAAATATTTATAAAAAATAACACTGAAAAATTGGAAAAATTTGTGGTCAAGTACCTATAGCTTAGGGTGTCGAATTTCAAGATTTTCAAAAATATGCTAACAAAAATATTATAACTTAACACAGTGAAATGGATTTGTTTTCTTATTTTTTGCCAGACCTGGTATAACCTGGCCTTTCACCCGGCACCCGCTTGACGTTGAGTGTCGGGGTACACCGTATCTGTGATTTTGGAACATCACACTAAAACGCACTGAAATTACAGGACGCACGTTTCGTCAATAAAGTTACCATCTTTAGATAATGCTTAAAAATTTTAATCATCTGATCTCCTTCATTAAAACTGAATCATATATTTAAATATATATACTAATCATATATTCTAATTTAAATATAAATAATACTGACGATATTATTTCGACTAGTATCTGTTTGTTAATTTTTATTAATTTTTAATTTAAAATGTTTCATTAATGTTTAATTTAAACGTGTTCCGTTTCAGTTAGTTTGTGTTGAGATCGTTTCATGTAGTTTTCGTTCAACTGTAAAACAATGGATGCATCCTCAGACTGTGTAGTTACCTTCAAAACTATTGATTATTATACCAAAACTCGTGAAGTTAGCATGCATGGGACATGTAAAGTTTAGTTATTGTTTTGCTACACTAATTAGAATTAGTGTTGGCACTGTTACATGGTGAGGAGTTGGAGAGAGAACAATTACTGTGTTAAATTACTGACGAGTCATAATAAAAATTAAATATGTAGTTTAAATAAAAATCTGTGTTTCTACCCTTTAGCTTACAACTGTTTTGAATGTTACCATAGAGTTGTCCAAATCGAAATAAAAAAAAACACTTTTTTGTTAGAATTCGACAAAAAAGAAACACATGACTTAATTTTTATTGCTTTTTTTTTGGATAGAATTTAACTTTAAATTATATAGTTTTGAGGCTTTCCAAATTTTTAGTCACATTTGTGTCAAAGAATAGTGAAGGTATTTATTTCCTCCTTATAGTCCGTTTCAAGATATTTTGTTGCCATTCGGAAAAATGTTAACTGCCCCAATAAATCCAAATAAAAATATTTTTGGTTTCTTAAAAGTCGCCAGAGCCAGAGTGGTTTAACTTCTGAGTAATTTTGGGAAATATAAACTCTAACAGAAGTGAATTTTACCTACATATGCTCAATTGGATTAAAAATACAGTAATACGGGGGAAGGCGTAAAACCGTATGTCCCATATAGACAGCAATGACATCACATACATATTCCTTTTTAATATTAAATGTCTTTAATATTTCTAGATCACATTTTTTATATGTATTTTCGAAGTATATATCCTTTTCTTTAACATATAGTTTTGAATTTCCAATTTAGTGTTTTTGCATTAGGTACATTCTTCACAAAGCATCTTCACAAAGTTCTGCTGTCCAGGTTATGATAACCAGCAATCTTCACAAAGTTCTGCTGTCTGTCGTCATGGTAGTCCAAACATGAATGTTTAATATTTTTGGAGGAAAACCGTAAACAATTTGGAACCCATCCATTCTCGGAACAAGCATGTAAAATTGTAATTATTTTTCCGTTGTTCGCTGAAGCCGTGGTTTGGCATTTTCTTGATGTATCTACCCATCTCTCTCTGTTGCTCTTCTGCTGCGGTTGCATTTACATTAAGCACCCCATTCCCCATAAAAAAACATACACATTTTTAACAATTTGCTTAGCATTGAGCGAAAAATGTTTTCTTTTAAAATTAACCGTACCGGAGGCACAATGACCATTATCTTGCCAAGAACTCCACCTTGTTATGGAATAACATAAAATACGATCGAAATTATAGAACTGCAGTGTTTAAAAACTTGACGAGTACGCGCAGTCATAGAGGCTACGGGCGGCAATACAAAATATTCAATAAAATATAGATTTGTTTGCCCATGAGTATTATTGTACTAAGTGATCAGTGTAATAAAGAAGTATTTAACATATTGAGTAACTTTTATCATCCAAACATACACATTTTTCTAAAAATCAAGCAAGCAAGTGATTTTATAAGTGATTTTACTTAATTGGGCTTTTGAACAATCTTTTTTTTGTCATAAATGGAAAGATCATATATGAGTTTTATAATAAAACTTTTGTTTTTTCGCTTAAAAAATAATTACAAAAGTAGAAAATATCTTTTGGTTATTCAATATTTAACATTTTTCATAATCTTTGAAAACCAATATTACAAATATATAACATTATATTTATATATTTGTAATATTGTAATTTTACACATAATATATATGTATACATTATACATATATACGTATACATTATTGAGTTTCTTGAGCTTTTTCTTAATTTTTTATTAATAATCAAGGCAACTGTATAAGCTTTACTCCGAACTTCATATTCTGGACATACACGTTTGTTTACAGTGCAAATACCATTTTTGCCATTAAGTTGAGCCAAACCTATAGCCTTGTCACCGTAACTTTCTCGTAACTTTCTCTTACAAATAGTTACATCGATGCTTTAGCACCTCGAACTTCAACTGAATTGAACCGAATGTCATTTGTCAGAAAATCTGTGACCATTAAAATATCTACAGCGGGTATAGTATCAGAATTAGCCTTTATGAACCCTTTGTCACACATTATTGAACTAAATTAGTAATCAACAATATTTTATTTTGCACTTAACCAACAATAATTTTGACAGTATATATACGAATAAAAGCCGCTGACAGTACTGACGTGAAAACACTTATTCTAACTGACTGTAACCGTTGACAGTATTCTGATGTCACAAAAATAGCAGCCAATCGCGGTTAGCTGCGGCTAGCTAGCGACTAGCTAGGCATAGCGTTCGTAGTCACGTGATTTTATTTTATATTTTTATAATTTAATATATATTTTTTTTCTTTATATACATTTTTTTACATTCTATACAATTTTATATATTTTAATTCATTTATAATTAATTGTAACAAGTATTTAAAAAGTTTTTCGCATCGATTATCAATATTATTTATGAGTTTTAAAATAAAGTAAAAAATCTGTAATTATTTTTTATTCAAAACCCAATTATCAATAAAAGTTTTTGAAGTCAACGCAAATACTGTCCTTTATTCAAGAATTAGAAACCACTCAGTTTGAAAGACCCTTTAAGTTGATGACATTTTAATTTGCATTAGAGGTAGAGAATTAAATAAATTCTTAATTTACATGAATTCTTTACATTATAACAATAGATTTGCAGTTTAAGGAAAGCAAAATAATAATATTTACTTTTAAAATTTAGCAATTACGAGAAATGACAATAGATATGCTTTAGCAATTTTTCATAAACCATCCCATAGAGATTTATTTAAAATGCGTAAAAAATACGAATGAATGATGAAAAATGCAAAAAATGTAAAAACCGACACTTTTCAATCTTAGTAATACAGACAAAAACTTTTTATGAACCATCGTATTCTAAATATTACCGACATTGTAACCATGTTTAATTCAAAACCTCTATTAAAATTTTACCGACGTTCTTTTTCTTCAGCGTCTTATTCCTTTTTCGTTTAACGGTCCACGTTTCAAAGTTTATTGCAACACGATGCTTTCCTCACGAGGGAAAAATTTATGCATCTTCTAGATTTGAGCTCGCCAAGAAATTTATTACGTTTTATGAGTTTCGGGCGCGAAGAAAAAATGTAAATCCGCGAGAAAACGGAAACAAAAGAGGAACCTCGCTAAGCTTTCATTTTTAAAAGTAAATAAATTTGCAACGAGATTTGTTGCGTTTTGCAAGTGTTTAATGTTTTACTTACTTTTTCTTCTTAAATTATATTTATAACTTATTATTTCGATTTATTCTTGTTGGATTTTAATTGTAATGGCTTGTTTCAAGAATAAATACAGTTTCATGTAGAATAAATAAATAAACAACGATTATTATCTAAAAATTTCCACTATATTTAAAATTATAATTATTTTTTTATTTATTAGGATTTTCGGTCAGTGTAAATAAGTTTTAATTTTTTATTGTTTTATTTACGTTTCGATTCTACAACGAACCATCATCAGAATACTTTTATATAAAAAAAATATGAACTTACATTTAAAAACCTATCAATATCAATTAAACAATTAATTTTTTGAATTTTTTAAGTAATATGTGTCAATTTTTTATAAAATTTTTAAATGACATATTTGACTTTTGACATATTTAACAATTCTTCCACCTTTTTTGTTTTTTATTATAACCTAATTGTTTTGATTTTGTTATGTGGAATGATATTAGATGCAAAAATTTAAAAAAATATGAAAATTTATTATTTAATAATGTTATATTTTATATATAACATTTATATTTATAATTAAAATATTTATCAAGCATTTTATCAAACATAAAAATATATTAAACATTATCAAACATCAAACAAAGGTAAAAATGAATATCAAGACTCATGGGAATTTCATAATTACATAAAAAACAAAAAAAATCCAGAAAATCACATACTAGTATCATTTGATGTTGTCTCCTTATATACAAACATTCCAATTGAGTTGGCCATTAATAGTATTAAAGAAAAATGGGAAATAATTAAAACATTTACAACCATCCCTGAAAACGAATTTATTGAAGCTACAAAAATATGTCTAGAATCTACATTTTTTAAATATGATAACCAATTTTATTCCCAAATTTACGGTGTAGCAATGGGCTCACCAATTTCAGCAACTATTGCTAATCTAGTTATGGAATATGTTGAAACAAAAGTTATTGATTCTCTCGATTTTAAACCATATTTTTATAAAAGATTTGTAGATGATTGTATATTGTGCATACCTAAAAATAAATTTCAATATATATTTAACAAATTCAATATATTTCATGACAAATTAAAATTTACTCATGAAGAAGAAAAAATAAAACAATAAATTTTTTGGATATTAACATCACGTATGATAAGGATGGCAATATCAAAACAAATTGGTATACAAAACCAGTATGATCTGGAAGATATCTCAATTTTAAATCCTATACACCAAATAAATATAAAAAAAGTGTTATTAATTCTTTAATTGATAGAACTGTTATTTTAACTAATCCAAACAATAGACCAAAATATATAAATAAAATCAAACAAACACTAGAAGATAATAACTATCCAAAAAAATTTACGAACCGGTAATTAAAAATAGAATACATAGAATATATAACAATAATAACATAACAAATAAAACTAAAAATGAAAATTACATACCTTTACCATACATACCAGAAATAAATAATAAAATAAAAACAGTTCTTAAACCATATAATATAAATATAGCAGAAATACCCAATAATAACACTAAACAAATATTTACAAAATTAAAACCACAAACACCCAAAATGGAACAAACAAATTTAATTTGCAAAATTGATTGCTTAAACTGCCCAATCACATATATTGGCCAAACGAAACAATATTTAAAAAACAGAATTAATGAACACAACAAAAGCATTAAAAACTTAGAACCAAACATCACTGCACTTTCAAAGCATGCTATAGACAAAGAACATAACTTTAATTTTTACAACATAAAAATCTTAGATTTTGAAAAACAAAAAATATAAAAGAAATGATTTATATAAAAAAAAACAAATAATACCATTAATTTGAGAAATGATACAGATAATTTAACATTATTATATAATAATTTTTTATAATTTCTTTAATTTTTGATTAATTTTAATTGATTTTAATTAACAAACAAAAAAGGTGGAAGAATTGTTAAATATGTCAAAAGTCAAACATGTCATTTAAAAATTTTATAAAAAAATTGTTTAATTGATATTGCTAGGTTTTTAGGCTAGGTTTATAACCTAAAGTGTCTATTTACCTAATAATACCATAAGACATGATAGTGGGGAAATCCATTTTTTGTCAACGTCTAGGAGGGCAATATAAGTTTAATAACGGTGAATCATTCAAGTCTAGCTGGTCATTTAGCAAAATATAAAATTTCTTCCTTTTGTTAATTTCTAGGCTCTGTAAAAGATTTAATTTTTTGGATTTATTCTCATTATGTAACATTATAAAATTATTAAAAGTATGTTTTTCTAACATTAAATGGTTAGCATAATGAGAAATATTTTGTTGTTTAGTGTAACTTCTTTTATATTCGTTAAGCCTATCTTGTTGAGCCTATGAGAAAGATCTTCCTGTTTGCCCAACATAGACTTTTGGACATGACCCGTACTTAATTAAACACTAATTTGGTAACTTTTTCCGTATATGTAATTGTTTTGAACATGACATTTTTGATATTATTAATTTTGATATAATTACCGGACATATTAAATTAATGGTTGTATCGTATTATAAGGTTCTTTATTAATTATTTTATTTATATGTTTGGATCGTATCCGTTATTTACTGCGATCTGTTTGATGGCATTCAATTATTTATTATAATTACCTATCGACTTGGGGGATATTTAATAATCTATATATTAAAGAGTTAAATCTTTTGTGAATAAGGATGAAAAGATGTATTGTGTATAACTAAATCTGTATGTGATTGTTTATCAAAAATTCCAAAATCATGTTTATTGTCTTTTCTAGTAATAGTTAAGTCTAAAAAATTAATACTGTTATGTTGCTCTTCTTCAACAGTGAATTTAATGTTCTTAAGTAAAGAATTTATGTGAGTTAGGAATTGATATAATTGTCTATCAGAACCTGTAAAACAAATTAGAATCTCATCAACATATCTGTACGAGTAAAGTGATTATTTAAACAACTGATGTTGATTTATATTATTTTTTAAGTTCCCCATACAAATTTCTGCCAGTTGTTCTCGAAATTTAATTTTGAGTGCCCAATCCAAGTCCAACCTGAAAATTCGCCAGGTTGTCATTGGCGAGAGATCTAACTTTGCGAGCGGCAATTAACGGAGACGTTGTCATTTTCGGCTACACTTGCTTGAACGCCTGCAATATTCTTAACACTTCTGACTTTTTTTGTCGTACTATCGTAGAAAGTAAACTTTCTTTCAAATTTTCTAATAACACGATCATTATCTTGTTCAGAAGGACCACCACGACGAATACTACGATGGGTCTGAATTGCTCGTTGAGTAACATGAAGGGACGGTGAATTTGCGTAATAAAACTGGACAATTTCCAAACGTTCTTCTAACGTGAAACGAAACAACTGACAAGATATATTAAAAATCGGTAAACAAATATGACCGCCATGAGCTGCCAAAGTTCCATCATCTCTAATGGTAGACTCTTTATAATGGAGTTGCACTTTTTTTGCTACTCAGTATATATGATAGTCGTCGCACTAGGATTTTTTTGAGGAAGAAAATGTTGCATAAATCCGAAAAAATCTGAAAGTGTAGCATCAAGAAAATACCGTGGGTGAAAAAGTACTTCAAGATCCTACTCTTTAAGATAGAATCCTAGAGGACTTGCGATACAATAGACGTCAATCTGCCTTCGAGAAAAAGTTTTTCGTGCCCACAGGTCGACATGATTTTTGTAACATTGATAAGAAGGCTTTTTTCGCGTTTAATTTATTTTTTAATTTTATTATTTTTTTTTTATTTTTTAATCTGACTTTGGAGTATAAAGGTAAGGATTACTTTCTTACAAAGTATTGCTGCTTTTTGTGTCTATGAAGCAGTAGGGTAACAAAAGAACATTACAGTAAGAAAGATTAGCCTCATAAAAATTCTTTTGAATACATACAATATATAAACATGTAACATAATACATATAACATAAAATATGTCCCCCTTGTTAATCCAAAAAAGGTGCTTCTTTCGCCTCTCCATATTAAGTTTGGAGAAATGAAAAACTTTATCAAATCCATGGACAAAGAAGGTAATGGTTTCAAGTACAAGAAATATGTTTTCAATTAAGTGATGCAAAATTCAAAGAAGGCATATTTATTGGATCTCAAATAAGGAAGCTTCTAGATGATTTTCGTTTTCAAGAAAAATTAAATTAAATTGGCAATTGGAAGTGTGAAATTGGCAGTGGAAATTGGCAGCTTGGAAGTGTTTTGTAAGTGTAGTGAAAGGATTTTTGGGCAACAAGAAAGATGAAATCTATAAAAACCTCATACATAAACTCTTGGAAGCCTATGGAATATTAGTGTACCGCATGTCCTTCAAAATATATTATTTTCACTCCCATTTCGATTTTTTCCGGAAAATTTGGGTGCAGTCAACAACAAATAAGGAGAGAGGTTTTACCAGGACACCAGGACGATGGAAGCAAGATACTAAGGACGCTGAAACCCCTCTAAGTTGCCATCTATGGCTACTGCTGATTTTTAAAAAGAGATGATGCTACAGAACAAAAAGGGAAAAACTGAAAGATTTTGTCGCGTATGACATCTCATGTAATATATTTTTATTCACATAAGCCTCAGTAATATCTTTGCATATCTTTAACATGTTTAACATGTTTATATTAAATAAATATTAGATTGTAAAAATATGTCATCTCCTTTTTTTTTCACTACCGACCCCCTGTTACAAAAATACTACGGACCAACTGCAAAATGATATTTTTGATAACCACATTGATAAACAACTATATGTTATAATTATAAATAATATTAAACTATTATTATATCAGAAATTTCTCTCAAATTAGAAATTGTATGTTCCAAATTATATAATACCCCAACCATACGTAATAGTTAGGGTTTCTGTTTATTATTAGTTAACAACGTAAACACACTAAAAATTAGGTTGGGATGTTTTAAAGTACGAGGTTCTAGGCTTCCGCCTATTTTGCTAAGCGTTAATTAACTTGGGATTGAGATTAGTCTAAATATTGTTGAGGTTTTCAACAAACCTCGAAAACCTTATACGGGTAACATTTAACATTAGTTGTACGTTGTAACAGAAAGAGTTCAAATATATAACTAAATTAAAATGGAAATTGCCAACATTTGAAGAGTGGTAGTATATATATATATATATATATATATATATATATATATATATATATATATATATATATATATATATGGGGTCACGGGTGGTGGATTGTGAAAGTTCCATTAGATATTAATGGACAGCTGGGAATATCCCAAAATAAGCAGCCCCGAACCAAGGCAAAAAAAAAACTAAATCCACTTAGCGTCTGATTTGTATCAAGCGGCTGAGTGGTCAGCGTCTGTTCATCAGTGGTGCGGCTGATATTTAAATCCTGGAACTAACCCCTCCAGTCTTAACTTCTGAACCGTCATGGTTCAAACCTTTAATTCAAGCTACAAGATGAAGGGTTCTAGTAATTACAAAATTACCCCAGGAGGTAGACAATCCTCTCCCAGCTTTGATGGTACAACCGGACTTTCGGATTCTGGGGCGTCCGGGCGTAAACGCAAAATCTTTTAGAGGGAGTCGGAGGCCTCTGGCCAACGTCTGACACCGAAAATAAAAACTTTCTTTGGAACGCTAAATATCAATTCTCTCCTGCGTCCAGGAAAACTACACGAATTGGGGCGAACATTAAATCAGGAAAAAATCCAAATTTTAGCTTTGCAAGAAACCAGATTGATAGATGATAACACCTTGGAATTCGGCAACTACAGACTGTTTAAAAGTAAAACGGACAAAAGAATACTCAAAAATACTCCACATCTCGGTGTTGCTTTCGCTGTCTCAAGAAACATTCTTGGTTCTATAATAAATGTCCAGCCAGTAAATAATCGACTTATGACACTATCCCTCAAGTGTGCTAACAAAAACTATACATTAATCAATGCGCACCTCCCAGTTAACGAAGAAAATAAATCTAATCCTGAAAAAGTAAATAAGTCCTGGGAAATTCTGGAAAAGACTATCTCTAAAATTCCCTCTAACCATGTAAAAATCCTATTGGATGATTTTAACGCCCAACTAGGGAAAGAAAAAAAGTACAGGAAAATAGTCGGCAGTTTTCCCGCTCATAAATGGACTAACCATAATGGCAGAAGATTGGTTGAACTATGTTCGCAGTTTAATCTAAAAATAATGTCAACCCATTTTAAGAAGAAAATAACAAAACAAAAGACCTGGAGGTGCCCAAACACGTACATGGGTGAATTTCAAATTGACCATGTTGCCATTTCGTACCCCAATTATAAAGAGATTTTGAATGTTCAAGTCAGGAAAGGAGCAAATATAGACACGGATCACTACTTGACTAGAATCAAACTTAGCTTAAAACCTCGAAAACTTATTCTCAAAAAAAGAGGCTGCTAATACCAAAGTTTAACCCAAAGAAAATAAAACCAGCCCTAAGAGAAGAGCTTGATAAACAACCTGCACAGAACTTTCAAGAATTAAAACAAAAAATTATTAAAACAGCCTTAAAGTTGCTCCCTTTACAAACACGTAGAAATCATCCGTGGTGGGATGAAGTTTGCGAGCAAACAGTATTAAATCGAAATAAAGCATTCAAAGATTGGAATAGTCAAAAAACAGCAATAAACTATAACATCTTTTTGGAAGTAAGAAAAGAAACATCGAAGCTAATTAGACAAACGAAAAGAAAATATGAAAACAATCAACTTAATGAAATAGAAAAAGATTTCCAAAAAAATAACACCCGAAACTTTTACAAAACATTTAAAACTAAATTAACAGGCTATCCACCGCAGAGCCTATGCTTTCAAAAGGAAAACGGACAATTAGCTCTAAATAACCAAGACAATTGCAAAGAACTTGCGAAATATTTTGAACAAATACTAAACTGTCCTGAGCCCTTAAACAAATTAGCAACACTAAACCCTAAACAAACAAACCCAGATTCATTACCACCGAATGAAGAGGAAATAATTAGGCAAATTAAGCGGCTTAAAAATAACAAGGCTTCTGGTGAAGATGGAATCACTGCTGAACTTTTGAAATCCGCTGGTCCAGGTACAATCAAGGAAATAACCAAAATTCTACAAGAAGTTTGGCGAACCGAACGGATTCCAGAAGACTGGAAAGATGCTCTAATCCATTCACTACATAAGAAAGGAGATAGAACGGATGTAAACAACTATAGAGGAATATCTCTTCTCCCAGTTTGTTACAAGATTCTATCTCAATGTCAGCTAGACAGAGCACAAGGACAGTTAGAACCTAAAATTGGTGAATATCAAGCAGGTTTTCGACCGGGCAGATCTTGAATCTAAAGTTAATTCTAAGACATCAAAAACTGTACAATAAAAATCTCGTCTGTACATTTTTGGATGTCAAAAAAGCATATGATTCTATTGACCGCGAATCTTTATTCCGAATCTTGAAAGAACAAGGACTAGATCTGAAAATGCTGGCAATTATTAAAGCAACGTTAACTAACACAAGGTCAAAAGTTAAATTCATGGGTGACATCTCAGAGCCCTTCAAAATTAAAACTGGTGTGAAACAAGGGGATGAACTCTCGCCACTCTTATTAAACTGTGTTCTAGAAAAAGTAATACAGGAGTGGCGTGAAAAAAAGTCGGCACTGAATATTAACCAACCCATTAAACTGGGGAGAACCAACATCAAAATTGATTGTCTGGCATTTGCTGATGATCTAGCAATTTTAGCTCAAGATGTATAAACGGCACAGAAATATGAAATCCTAAAAGAAACAGCAGAAAAGGTAGGGCTCCAAATTTCCTTTGAAAAGACAGACTAAGAACACCATTTCTAAAAAAAAAATATGGTCACATCAGACCTCACATTAGACGAGTCTCTCAATTCAAATATTTGGGTGAAATAATCATGAAAAATGGGTTGGAAAAAGCGGCCAATAAGGGTAGATGTCAAAAAATGGAAACGGCATTGAGACTTACACAAAATATTTACAACAAAAAATGCCTATCTAAAAACATAAAACTGAGACATTACAACACGGTTATTAAGCCAGAATGTCTATATGCTGTAGAAACGCTCATTTTGAATAGAAAGAGGGACATCGAGGACATTTAAAAGAAGGAAAGAAAAATCATAAGAAAAATCCTAGGCCCGAAACAAATAAATAGCACAACATACCGACTTCGAGAAAACCAAGAAATTAAACAATACACAGATATACATAGCGATATGAGAAAAAGAAGACTTAGGTTTTACGGACACATCAAACGGATGAATCCGAGTAGGCTAACTAGACAAATAGTCGAATTTTATGAAAATAGGAGTAGAGCTAAAGTAGAAATAATTAAATGGATTGCAGCAATTAAAGAGGACATAAGATCAGCAAATATTACACAAAGTGAAATTCAGGATAGAGGCTGTTTCAGACACAAGGTTAACGTTTGGAAGGTTGGCCAGAGAGAAAAATGTAGGAAGACTGGAACAACTTGGTCTCACGAAAGGAAAAGAGCTCATAGCGAAAGAATGAAATTAGTATGGGCGCAAAGGAAGGCTAACAACAACAAACGCCTCTAATTGTACTTCGTGTGGTCCACAGGGCCCATACGTGAATATATATATATATATATATATATATATATATATATATATATATATATATATATATATATATATATATATATATATATATATATATATATATATAATATTGGCACCTTCAACATCAACACGCTGATCGAAACAGAAAAACTTCACAACCTAACTTCAGAACTTGACAGACTATACTTGTGCTTGCCCTACAACAAACACGCATCACGGATGAGGGCACGGTAGACTATGGGAACTATCGAATGTCCAAAAGCAGAACAGACAAACGAGTCGCCAGGGGCGCTTCGCTTCTGGGCATGAACTTTGTGATACATAAAGGGATAGTTAACTCTATTAAGAAAATCACACCCATAAACAATATACTAATGACAATGTGCATACAGTGCGCTAATAAAAAATACACCTACACCATTAGTCAACGTACATGCCCCCAAAAACGGGGACAACAAGAAAAACCCCAAATCTACAGAGAAATTCTGGGCAACACTAGAGAAGGTAATGGCAAAATTCCAAAGAATGACGTCAAAATGTTACTGGGCCACTTTAACGCACAATTCGTCCGAAAAAAAATCCATCAGAAAACCGTAGGCAAATTCCCCGGTCACAAATTTGCCAACAAGAACGACACACGACTCATCGAACTATGCCAACAGAATAACTTGAAGATCATTTCAACGTTCCTAGGAAAATCTTCACGAAAACAGAAGGCATGGAGATCGCATATACAACAGATTGGTGAATTCCAGATAGACCACGTTGCGATCTCATACCCACAACAAAGAGATATCCATGATGTTCAAGTCCGCAGGGGCGCAAACATCGACTCAGAGCACTACCTAACACGAATCAAAGTCAAGTTCAACCCAAGGAAAATTTATCACAAACAAGCACATCTACAGAAATTTGATATAAACAAGATCAAGGAATCCAACATAACAGAGGAATAGGAAAAGGAACAGGCGGATACATGGGAAAAATTCCACAAAAAATGTACACAAGAAGCACAGGAACTGATCCCATCGAAAAAAAACACAAAACACCCTTGGTGGGACTTGGAATGCGAAAGTGCATTGTAGCGACGCAAACGAGCATTTCAGGAGTACAACACTAAAAAATCCCAAGAAAGTCAACAGCTCTTTGACGTGACCAGATAACAGAGCGCAAAGATTATCAGGCAAACTAAGAGGAAGTACATGAAGGAACAACTAGACTCTATAGAGGAGAATTTCCGCAATTATAACATGAGAGATTTTATAGGGCTTTTGCAAGAGAAATCCGTGGATACACAACACAAAATCTTTGCATTAGAACGCGGAATGAGAGACTAGCGCTAACCAATCAGAAAAATTGTCAGGAGCTGGCACACTATTTATCTGATCTTTTCAATTGCCCTGAACGCGACACAAGATTCTCCAAGGAAAATTGTATCTATAGCCACTCAGAATCACCACCACCAAAACCGGAAGAAATCCACAGGCATATACGCAAACTAAAGAATAACAGGACATCCGGTGAAGTTGGTATCACCACAAAACTATTGAAAAACGTCGGACCAAATTCACTGCAGGAACTTACGCAAATTATCACGAACATCTGGCAAACAGAAAAATTGCCAGATAAATGAAAATGTGCTCGTATCCACCCGCTGCACAAGAAAAAAGACAGAACATATGTGAACAACTACAGAGGAACCTCCGAGGAAAGGAACCTCAGAGGAAAGTCACTTACAAAATCCTCTCAGCAAGCCTTCTCCAGAGAACGCAAGAACAATTAGAACACAAAATTGGTGAGTACCAGGCAGGCTTTCGTCCTGGTCGCTCATGTACTGAACAAATATTTAATTTAAAAACAATACTGATATACAAAACTATCAGGAACGTCTCAATCATCTGCACGTTTGTGGACTTCAAGAAAGCAAACGACTGCATCGATCGAAAATATCTGTTCAACATCCTCGAATAACAAGGACTCGACCCCAAAACACTACGATTGATCAAGCAGACACTAACCGACACAACCTCTAAAGTGAAATTTATGGCAGAAATTTCCGAACCCTTCCTGATTAAAACGGGAGAACGCCAAGGAGATGGGTTATTCCCACTCCTCTTCAACCTGGTCCTGGACAAAGTCATAAGGGAATGTGAAAAAGAACTGAAAATTAAGGACACTGGAAACCAATACGACTCGGACGAACCAAAAACAACTTAGAAATATCATGCCTACCCTTCGCAAGTGACCTAGCCATACTCGCAGACAATGAAAAAAGGGCAACCAACCAGACAGAAAAAGGCAACCAAACAGACAAAAATAAGACATTACAACCCAGTAATCAAACCAGAGGTACTATACGCCAGCAAGACACTAACACTTCATACAAAAAGCGGTATAGAAGACACACTAAAAGAAGAACGCAAAGTTATGAGGACAATTCTCGGCCAAAAACTGACAGAGAATACAAACTACATTCTAGAAAGACCACTAAGAGAATGCCCAACGTAGCGGCGGACATAAGAAAAAGAAGGTTGAAATTCTATGGACATATCCATAGACTCCCACCGACAAAATTCACCAGCAGAATTCTTACTTACATACAAGGAATTAAGTCAACACTACCATGGATCGCAGAAGTCAGAGCTGATCTGAGAAAGGCACAAATAGGCCGGGCAGAGATTGAGGATAGAAGGACGTACAGAATGGAATCTTCCATCAGAGAGCGAAGTTTCTTGGAGATCGGGGACAAGGTGGACGGAGGAGAGAAAAAAAATCCACGGAGAAAGGATGAGAGAGGTGTGGAGGATCAGAAAGAACACTCGAAAATGAGTCAGAATGCTTTGCGTGATCCAACTCGGTCTATATGCATCTTTATATATATATATATATATATATATATATATATATATATATATATATATATATATATATATATATATATTATATATATATATATATATATATATATATATATATATATATATATATATATATATATATATATATATATATATATATATATATATATATATATATATATATATATATATATATATATATATATATATATATATATATGTGTGTGTGTGTGTGTGTGTATGTGTACTGTTAGATTTTCTTGGACTGCGTCCAATGAGACAGCAGTAGCTGAGTGTCATCACACACCCAACCGTTGGGTTCCACAATCTCATGTGGAAGACACAAAAACCTGCGTCTCCGCCTAAATGAACACTATTGTTGCTTGCTTGACCGGGAAGGAGCCCCACCTATCCCTTCAACTGGATGACATATGTTTCATCTCCATCCAAAATCAAAAATATGGAGATCCTATATATACGTATATACATATATATATATATATATATATATATATATATATATATATATATATATATATATATATATATATATATATATATATATATATATATATATATATATATACGCCATCCGACGGGAGGTCGGCGAAAACATAGGTTGTTGGCTGTGGATAGGGTTTCCCTATTCATGATGGTATGGTATATGTCGGCGCCCTGAAGAGTCTGAACCTCGAGAGACGAAACATATGTCATCCAGTTGAAGGGATAGGTGGGGCTCCTTCCCGGTCAAGCGAGGTATATATATATATATATATATATATATATATATATATATATATATATATATATATATATATATATATATATATATATATATATATATATATATATATATAATTTTAACGCAATTTAGTATGGCTGCTAGGTTGTCACAGGTTGCTTTTATTGCCATTGAATGGGCTAAATGAATAGATAGGTTTTTGTTTCCATTATGAAGTAAGACTGCGTTTAGGTTGTATTTCGACGAATCTATGAAAATTCGCCACTGGGAAGGTACATGTTCCATATTAAGCTCGTTCATTAAACCATCAATATCACAACAGACCCATAGCGATCCTTCCAATTTATAAAAACTTGAAAATGTTACATTCCGTTTTCGGTAAAGTGAAACACTTACATTTTTATCTAACGGGTTCCACTGTTGAAGTCTGGAACCAAAAAGTTGCGATTTTTGTTTTGACAATCCCCGGTCAAGTACCAAATCATTTAATTCATTCTGAGTCACGGGCTTAGCCAAGGGGGGGATTTTGGGGGTTCAAACCTAAATTTGGGGGGCCAACTATTACCTAATATTATACCGAAAAAATACGAGGAGTGAAGAGAATTAAATTATTACATTTGTATCGAATATATATCCGACCTAGTGGACGTTGCGCACAGTAACGCCATCTCTTGTCGAGTAGTCGAACTATTTTGTATCGTTTGGAACCCCCAAAACTAAATCCTGGCTTCGCCCGTGTTCTGAGTTATTAACTAAGGTTTACAGCTCGTAGTTAAAAATGTTGGGTCACAACTACTGTTCCCTGGGAAACATGTTGTCCAGGTTTAAAGGTGCAATCGGTACCGGTAGTTCCTGGCTATGAGGAACTGGCCTAAGTAAAGTACGTAAATTTCGATTCTGAAGTGTTTTTCCTTTGCTTTTTTGAAATACCTTCTGTTTTAGTGATACAAAAGTAGCAATCACTTACACGGTCTGTAGGTTCTTTCGACACCATAGCAACAGCAAACGGTTTAAATTTATCTTACGATGCATCCACTGCACTAAATTTACGTGACAACTCACACAGCAAACACGAGCAGCCCAACTTTTATCTTGATCTTCACTTTGGCACTTAAAATATAAAAGATAGGTTTTTTGACTTTTTCGGATATAGATCTAGTTCGCGACTTTGAAGAAATCGTCCGTGTGTACATATAACAAAACCTATCCGCTGGATTTTTGCAAAATAGGTGACCAGTATTTGCCATTCTATATAAAATCGGCTTAAACACTTGACTGTACTGTAAATGAGACAAAAGCAAACTAAATTATCGAAAACAATAAAACTGGCCTTAAAGATTTGCAGAATACTGTGCAAATACCCCCTCTACGGTCTTGTGGTAATTCCTACATTGTCCAGTCCAAAGTCAGGTAGAAATAATTTCAATTGGCCCATTTCAATTCGCCCATGATATAATGGAGAAGCAGGTACTTGAAAATGAGACGTGCTAGGTCATTTCTGTGAAAAACAACTACCATAACAACTTAATAACTACCTAAATGAAATGCAAAAATCATGTCGACCTGTGATATTAAACATTGTTTTTAGTCTATTTCGAAGAAACATTTAAAAAGTGAAAAATCAATATCACTGTGTTAATTCCTGCGGAAAAAACGTCCTTGGATATACTAATGGTTTTATCGACTCAAAATTATCAAAGCAAAATTTAATTATGTACGTTCTATGGCAGTTTCTCGATTGACTAATATTTTGTTCCAAACTTCCATGGTTGGTTTTTTTTTTATCGCTCCTTTTCCACTAGTAAGGATATCTCGACTTTCTCGAAGTTTATTAATTATTTAACGCGCGCCTTTTATCTACTAAATTAGCAATATCTTATGGCGAAGACAGGAAATTCGAATCGGGCTTTTATATGGCAACGCTGTTTTCTATCTAAATTATATGGAAATATATTCGTTTCAGTTAAACTGGAAATATATTCGTTTCAGTTAAACTGGCAGATTTTAGGGAGGTTGATAGGACGGTAGGACAAATTAATTTCCAGTCGTTAGAAACTAAAATAAACTGTAAAGGATTTACTTCTGATCAAATAGAGAAGCAAAAATTAGTATAAAGTTGACTGGTTTTGTTAAAACTTGATAAAGTAGCCTGAAAAGGAATTGCTTGGATATGTTAAATTATACTAGATAACAAAAAGTACAATAACAATTTTATTATTAGGAGTACCCATATTTTATAAATACAGGTTGGTGCAAAATAAGGTTCATAGTTTGTTCGCTCGGTAAAATTTGAAAGGAACATAATAAATACACAATCTATACAACAAATGAAAGTCTTATTCTAGATATTTTTTTATTACACATACAAAATCGCATCGACCAAATGATCACCGTTCTCCTGCTCGCAAACATGTGCTCTTCCCACAGAAAAAAATATAATACCATTGAACGCAAAGAGATGGAGAGAACAGATCTACCCAGAACAGAATGAAGAAAACAGAAAGAACAGAGAGAACAAGAAACAGGGGGAAATGGAAAACCATTGTCGAGAAGGCGAAAACACCATCAATAAGAAAGGTAACAAACAAAAAATGTGGATCAACCCAGCACTTTAAGAGCAATTAAGAGTTCCTTATGCCGATACATAAAATGTCAAATATAGAACTTATTCACATTTTGCTCTTCTACTGCTACAAACGTGACATAGGTTATTTTATATAAAGTTAAATTTTCAGTAGATTTTTAGTAGAAAAAAAAAACATTCCACTTATGGGTCAATCTATTATATTCAGAGCTACGTAAATAACAATGCTAATCAAAATATTGACTATAGTCTAGCCATTTCCAAGAAAATTGAAATGTATCTATCGAAAATGTTTTACTTCTTTTTAACTGTTAACTTTTACTTTTTTTCTGTCAGTTAAAGAAACGTATAAGTGCAGCTATCGATTAAATAAAAACACTAATATGATACGTAATGTTCGAACAGATTCGAAATTTAATCTAAAAAAAAGAACACAGGGTATAAGCTGGAATATTGCAACGTATAAATCGCGCGATATTAGTTTCAATAAATACCAGTTAGGTTACGTGATACTTTCGTCAAACTTGTAAGCTGCAAACCTTGTAAGGTTGCCGATATTGATTGAATATCAAGTTCGATGAAGAGAAGAATATACCTTTCGCATTAATTTACAAGTGGAGAATATTCCATTTAAGCCAAAATTATCAATTATTTCCATCCATAAGCAAGTAAAATTAATATTGATATCAAAATTAAAATACTATACGTTTACTTTCAATATTTGATTACTTTTATAATGTCATGACCAATAATTTTATATAAAGTTATTATTGAAATTTTGATAGTACTATTATCAAAAAGTAAGGTGGCTTTTTATATAAAACAAGTTGTTCAAAACAAAGGAAATGTATTTGCTATCATTGCGCCCCATGCAAACATTTCCCTAGTCGCCAACAAATGTCAGGTAGCGCCCCCCGAAACCCGTTTCTGGCCTTAAGCCATCATCAATCGGGTTCGGGCTGAAGGCTCGAAAGTAACTGAAAGAATGACCAAAGGTACGACTATATCCATCGGTCATGGCGCATGTAGGTTGTAATCAAATACAGCTCACGCCATCCTGTGGCCCGCAACAGTACTACTGTGTGCAAAACCATTCGTGACCCACCCAGGTCTATCTAGGAATTAGGTATACATGAAAAGTTGCATAGTGGATTCATGGAGAATATTAGAAATGTTAAAAACCAAGAAACTGTAATTTTTTCATGCAAAACTCAAAGTATTTACTTATACATCCAAATTTATTTAATTTCTTTCAAAACAATCCCCGCTCACTGGAATACACTTATTCCAAGGTTTTTTCTCTTTCAAGTCTTCGAAAAAGTTTTTATGCTAGGTTTCTGGTATTTGCTTCAAAATGGCTTTAGTAGACTCAAAACTGCGCCTACGAAGTAGTTTCTTCAATCGAGAGAATAGGAAAAATCACGCGGGGTCATATCTGGTGAATATGGTGTTTAATGATTGGTAAATATGAAATACTTAATATTTAATATTTACTCGGCTCAGGATAAAATCCTTGATTTTGGTAATGTTTTCTATATTGGTTGAGGTGTAAGGTCTTCCTGAACGAGGTTCATCTTCATCTTCAACTGCATCTCTAAATCACTAAACTCATTATAAACATCTTTTTAATATAGCTTTATTGCTGTAACAACATTATCTATAAAATCATCCTTAACATTTTCAATTTATCAGCATCAGAAATTTCGATTTGTTGCAGCGAATCATTTAGATTTTTAATTTATGTGTTCTTTTTCTACAAAAGAAGAATTTCCTGAATGATAACCTCTGAATAAATATCGAAAATTGGGGGTAGAAGACCCCTGTATATATCTTTTGTATCTTCTCTTTCTACACTGACTCTAGCCGCTTGATTATCGTATTATTCCCTCATTATCCTCAAATTTAGCTTATTTATTTATTTTTCGCTTGGTAGCTTCACCAGCTTCTTAAGCCTTACTTTATCGAAGGCCTTTTCATAATCTATAAAGCACGCATGAATTTCTTTATTGAATATCAAAGCACCGTTGAACCACTACATTAAAACTAAACAGAGAATCCCGAGCACCAATCCTATTTCTAAATCCAAACTCTGTGTTTTTCAGCATTGATGAATTAAAGTTTTATGTAACTGGCTTATTAAAGATCTAGTTCGGTATTCTTCATACTCTTTTTTGTTTGATTTTTTAGGATATTGCAACGATTGTACAAATACGATGCGTATCGTACAAATGGTAATTCTCAAGTTGTCAATCTCATCTTCCAAAAATAACGATCATTGACTAGCAAATTTCATCTTTTGGGTTATAAGGTAGTTTGATAATCTCTGTTGAGTGTTCTTCGTCTTACAAATGCCAGTTGTACTTATTTACATATATATGTAAATGATAATCAACATCATCTCTAAAGACAGAAGACATTAGACAGAAATAGAATTTCTATGAAAAATTTGACGAGATCGCATGCGTTATTCCACACCATATGACATCATTATTATTACAATCTACTTTTTAGTACTTCAAATGTCAGTATTATTTTCCTGTTGAATGACTCATAATTTAATACCATTTATTTCTCAGCTTTTAATTTCAAGCCGATAAATGAGTTCCGATAAATATTTCATTGTGCTTGATTCATTATAAATCTTTGTTTAAGCTCTAACGAGAAAATAATTTTCTGTCGCTAATTGACACCCTGAAATTAATTAACCGCACAATTGATAATTGACGATCTTTTCAAACGGAAATTAGTACCACCTGTTACAATGGTTAACAAATGAGTTTTTTTTAGTAACACTTATTAACACTAATAACAGTAGCAAATCCAAAATTAAAAAACATTCTAAAAGCACTAACGCTGATTATTTTGAATATAAGTTAATAAATAATAATTTTTATACATGTTATTAGTTTTACTACATTAGGTGAATCAACAGAAACACAAATAGGAGAAAAATCAATTTCATACTCAGTTCGATAAAATGATTTTTTTTCAGTTTTTGCAGCTTATGTTTCCTTCTGTGATTTCATTGCTTGTCGCGATCACCAGACTTTCAAAGTATTAGTACGGGCCCCACCCATCCCCTCCATTGGGGGGGGGGGCATGTTTCGTCTCTTGATGTTTAAACTTTTCAGCACACCAACACCAGTGGAAGGGATGGATGGGGGCTCGGTTTCTAACCATTCAGTCGTCATCAGCCGAGCTCCAGACGAACGTTAGGAAAGCAGTTAGGAGAGACGATCGGGGCCAGGTCATGTCAAGTGGCCATTTTGATGACGGGTTGTGATAGCACACAACTCACGCCACCATACGGCGAATGCTCGTAGCAGTCAGGACTGTTCGTAACATTCTGCCTGGAACCTCGGGTATAGTACCAGGTATGCCCACAAGGTAGCGTAACGGAACCGTGGAGGGAAAATATTACAGAAATCTTTCACCCTTTTTCCACGTGGTACCACCAATCCCCTTCGCCCAACTGTCCACCATGCGACGTTACGTATCTCTCAGGACCGGTTTCTGGCCTTTCAGCCGTCATCAGTCGAGCTCCAGACGAACGCAAGGAAAGCAGTTGGGAGGTTCCAGGTAGAATGCTACGAGCAATCCTGACTGCTATGAACATTCGCCGTATGATGGCGTCAGTTGTGTATATATATATATATATATATATATATATATATATATATATATATATATATATATATATATATATATATATATATATATATGTAAGTATAGAAGTTGGACAACTAAATAGGGTGCAAAATTTAAAATTAATTTTATTTATACAGTGTGTCTCACAAAACCGTGGCGGGGTACAGTTTTGTTTTTTCTTATACAATACCTTATATGTACATCCATTTTTACATTCTGCTATTAATTCTAAACATATTTCGTGAAACATGTCCTATACCTAAATCCAATGGTTTTACCTATATCCGCCATTTTGTAAATAATATCCGAGTTGAAGACTCTATTTTGCAGTGTCATATATTATTTATTTTCTCATGTAGGATCATAATTTTTGGTAGGAATATTAGCGAAACTATGACATACATTTTAATGCAAACAAAATGTATCTACGTTATACACGGTGTTCTGGATAACTGAGATAAATGAAAACATCATATCTCAGTTTTTTAAATGGAATGTCTAATATTTTTTTATTTTGCGATATTTCTAAGGCAAAATAGTGTTATTTTATTCTTCTTAAAAATATCCTATACCTATCTGTCATAATTTATTTTTGAGATTTTTACATTTTTATTTTTTATGGAATTCACTTTTTTTGCCTAATTCGCGTTTTAGTAATAACATCATAAAATTCAATTGAAATGCAAATATTGTTTTAGTATAGCTTTTAAACAGTTCCTTTATCTAGAGCCTCGTCGAAACGATAGTTTTCGTTCTCCGATAACTAAATATTTTCCACTGCAATACGCTCACGGCTACGTTATCCGTCTTTTTTTTAAGTTGACATCTCTTGTCACCGTTCTTACGTCCACTGCATCATAAATAATCATGACCGCTAAATAGCGGCACTGCTTTCTTAGGAAACCGCAGCTTAACTATCATCAAAATAATTAGTAAGTTTATACTTTAATTCATATACTTTGTTTTAGCTTACACAATATACATGAGGAGCTCAACTATTGTCCAGATCTGCAATTCGACAACCAAACAATAAAAAAGTAAGCAAACAACACATTTTTAACAAGTTTGTTGCATAGAAGTACCCCCTCTTCGATGTAACTGTAGTACAATTGCAAAATACTCTCTATATTAGCAAAAATACCAAATTGTACTAATGTTCAAAATAAACTGATATTTTTTTGGCTAATCCTCAAATTTATAACCGTAAGGAAAAATCCAACAAAAATATTGGATATAATAGGGGTACTAAAAAATGGGACGTTATAAAAACTCTTAATAAAGATATCTATACATAATACGAAGGTGAATCAAATATAAAGAGAAATTGTTTTATACATATTTATTATTTATGAAATAATACAAACAAAAACTATTGGTTATTTTTCGAAATTGTCTCCTCTACACTCTACACATTTTTCCCAGCGGTTTGGAAGCTTGTGAATTCCTTGCTCGTTGAAAGTTTCTTCAACTGATGATTGATGTGAGCACTTCCAAAGTAAATATCAACCTTTAAAGTGAGTTCATGTACAGTGAGCCGTCGGCTACCTTCGATAAGGTCGCAAACTGTACTAATGTTGTCAGCAATGACACTTGACCTGGGACGTCGATTATGACTTACATTTACCACACTTTTTCGTCTACTCGTAAACTTCTTGGTCCAACCAAACAATTGAATCTTAGACAGGGTATTGTTTCCATACTGAACCTTTAACGGAGTTAATATTTCGGATGTTTTGATGCCTTCCTTGGTAAAAAACTTTATTATAACCCGTTGCGCAACGGACGATAGAACTTTTTGCACACTCATGGTTGTACGGACAAAAGAACTCAGTGAAACAGCTCACGGAGCCTCTTCCTCACTCTTAATACATTACACTGCAATGACCTACACTGACAACCCACTCGTGATCGGCTGAGAAAAGTAATTGTAAGGTTTATATTTGATTCACCCTCGTACATGTTGATACATTTGATTGACCCTCGTAAATGATGATATATTTGATTCACCATGAAAAATGATATTCAAAAAATTGACTTTGGTTAATATTCACACATCTCATTAATTAAAAACCAAACCATTAACGGACAATACGAATACATTTTATATACAAAAATATATATTCCTTGGCTGCAAACAAATCAAAATCATTATATAAAACATTTATATCAAATAGAAAACGTAAACGGCAAAGAAACAGTTCTGAATGTGACGTTGAACAAGGCTATACTCATATTTCTTCTCCTCTTTTCTGTTCCCCTCTTTTGTGTTTTATCACTTCGCCGACACACACATCCAAACGCCATCTATTATTTTAAGAAGACACATTCCGAACAAGAAAACAAAACCGATATCTGTATTTGAGTTTTATTTTCATAAATATATTATTTATAGTGTATTTTCTGCGTTCGTACAATAAGACTGTTCATTGGTAACACAAATTAATTCTTTTTGTCCTCTGGTTTGTGGAAATATTTTCCATTTTTCTAAATAAATAAATAAATACCGTAATTTCTGTAAATAACGAATCCGCGTGTTGAGAACTTTCGTTAATAACGAATCGATTTATAAGGTACGAACTACGAAGTATCCGGACGGTTACTTAAAGGTAACAAACCCGTTTATAATGAATTTTGAGATAAAAATCTATTTTTTGGCATAATCGCAAAAAAATTTCACTAATAATTTAACTAACTTCAAGTGGTATTTTACCGAATAAACGGGGATTCCTTTCTTTAAATAGATATAGCAGAATGTCAACAAAATCTGAAATAATTCATTTAAAAAACAATTTTTTTGTAGAAAAAATAACCAAAATACAATTTTTCTACTATTGGAACACTGGAGCAACCGCCGACGTTAGCTTACTGCTTAGTCAATCTGTGTATTGAATGTGATAATGATGTATAATGATGAGTGACGTAATGTCAAAGAAAACACGCAAAACTCTTACTTTGAGTTGTAAATACGATATTGTCAAAAGACTGCGCGAGATGTGAAACAAAGCAAAGTTTGTTCGGAAATGAGTTTAAGTAAATCAGCTGGGAATATTGCATAAAAACATGTTTAAATATCTTAAGTCAGACTATCCTGTTTCGCGGCAGCTGGTAAAACGGACGAACTTTGGGAGAAAGAAATTGTATTGTACCGGCGTTGCCAGTATTCGGGAAGTGTGAAAATCGAGAAAAAATGCTGCCCAGAAAACGGATAGTGTGACGCCGCACTAAAATGATCGCAATTTTTCCTTAAGTTTTCATTTTTACTCTTCTGTGCATTGCAGATTGGTACAATCTGGAAAAATAGAGCAAAATACTTGAAATGTTCAAAAAAGGCAAACATTAAAAAGTTTTAAAAAAGCCAGCAAATTTTGGAGTTAATCAGGGACTTTTGAAATAGTTTTCTCAGCAAAAAAATAAAAATGTAACCATTAGCGGCGCTATATTGCAATCGAAGACCTTGGAAAGAAGATTTTGAAAAATGAAGAATGAATCTGGATGGAGAATGGGGGGAATCTAGGGGGATCCATCCAGGGATCTGGATGGAGAATGAAGATGAAATGAATTTGGATCGAAATGTCTAAAAAAAGACATTGTATAAAATTGTTAAAGAATCTTCTGCAGTTGATATGGATTTTGTAGATAACTGGCTGCAGAGTAAGTGCCCAACCATTAAAGGAGGACGTTCAATGGAGGTGTAACCGGCTTATTTTACAAGCTTACACCTGACAGGACATTGAGATTCAAAGGGAAAACCTGTACATGTGGAAAGCTCTCCAAAGAAAGAATCACTGTGTTCGTGGTGGCAAATTTAATAGGAACAGAAAAAAGAAAATTATTACTAATTGGAAAATTTAAAATCCCTAGATATTTTAAGAATGTTATACATTCACCAATAAATTACAAATCCAGTTAAAGACCATGGATGACCTCAAGGTTTTTTGCAAATGAATTGTAGAAATGGGATGTTTAGTTACGTCGTAAAATATCGATGAATCATACTCTTACTGGAAAACTGCCCAGCTCATCCAGTTGTTAAAAATTTTGATAGAATCGAGTGTTCATGCTACCAAATATCAGTTCCAAGGGTCTTATCCAAACTTTAAAGCGTTATTATCATCTCTTGAAAATGGAAAATTTTTTTGAAAGTGGTAGGAAATATTTAACTATTGATATTTTGGACTTAATTCATTTGGCATAGCAGAGACACTTTGACATATCGACTGAGTTCGTTATTTCCTTCAGTCAAGAAATACTTGTCAGTGTTCTTAATTGACTAGCCGAAGTGGAATTCCATGTAAATGATGTTTATTTCGCAAAAATAAAACAAACCGAAATAAAGGATTTTTTTCAAATAAGACTATGGAAAACTGTTAATGTACTTATATATCGCATTAGATATTTGTGTACCTGAAATGTGTATGTGTAACTTCTGATATGTATGAGAATTAATTATCGTTTACTGCGAACTTCTGCTTATAATGTTTCAATTTCGTTTGTCCCTTGAGGTTCCTTATTAGCGGATATTACTGTACATTTATTAGAATTACTAGGTTCTCGAGTAGAACCGCGTTTTAGATTTATAAAATCTCGACGTTTCGGCTTCCACTTTGAATCCATTTTCAAGGGAATATAGTTGATTTACTCCGAGGCCTCAATCTGCCTACTCCCCAGAGTTCACAACTAGAAAAGAACGTGGACGGCGTGACCTCTGTATTAATAGGTGAGCTTGTAGGTGGGACATTCGGTTGAGAGTTGGGGGTGAGACGAGAGGTGGACGTTTGACTGGAAAGGTTTCGGATGGCCAATTTGAAAATAAGCGGTTTCCATGAATTTGAAACTCTAAGAGCGTCGTCCCTATTGGTTAAGCACTCTGGACGTTTTTCGATCTCAATTGCTTCACGAATTATGCGGGGTTTGTAGGAATATATAGGTGCGATTACTTTGACCTTGTCAAAAATCTATTTTGTGACCCGTTTGAAGATGATGTTCTATTAAAGTCGAGGGGATATCAGATTTTCGGACGGCGAGAGAATGCTCGTATATGCGATTTTGGATACGTCTATTAGTTTGACCGATATATGATTGGGAGCAGCCAAAACAAGGAATCTCATAGACACCATGTGACCCTTGTGGAATATTATCCTTCACTGGTCTGAGGAAACTGGATATATTTCTTTCTGGTATACATATCGTTTTAATATTACGGGATCTGAATACGTAGCAAATTCTATCAGTAACTCCCTTGATGTATGGCAGAAGAACTTTGGGATTTTGGGGCAATTTTCTAGTAGATTAGTTGGTATGACCTGTTGCCTTTGGAGTTCCTCTCAATCTGCCTACTCCCCAGGGTTCATAACTAGAGAAGAACTAGGTTGGCACGACCTCTTTATTAATGGGTGAGATTGTGTGTGGGACGCTTGGTTAAAGGTGGGGGTAAGAGAAACGTTTGATTAGAAGGGTTTCCAATGGACAATTTGAAAATAAGGGGTCTTCATGTATTTTGAACTCTAAGACCGTCGTCCCTCTTGTTTAGCCAGTCTGAGCGTTTCTCGATCTCAATTACTTCACGAATTATGCGGAGTTTGTAGAAATATATAGGTATTATTACTTTGGCCTTGTCGAAATCTATTTTGTGACCCGTTTGGATATAATGTTCTGCTAGAGTTGAGGATAGATTCAATTTTCTAGTTGTGGGCCATGTGGAGTAGGCAGATTGAAATTCCGGAGCAAGGCAACTAGATTTTCTTGATAATGGCTTTAAAGTGAAAGCCGAAGCATCGAGATTTTACAAATCTTAGACACATTGAAGAATTAATTGAAGATTAAATATTAATCATTTATTGAAGATTTTTTCAACGATGTCGCGAAATGACGTAGTTTTTAAACATTTTTTTTTAGTCATCCCTCTCACTCATTGTACTCTCTGCCCTCTAACACCTCACAAATTAATATCTGAGTAGCAAATGACCCCACTATTTTATTTAAAACAGAACCACTCCGATTATTTTTGGAAGTGAGGGGGTATTGTGTATCTGAATTTTTTTTTTAATTTTAGTGTATACTGATTTTTGATGCCACCTTTTACATGTAGAATGACTTACAGCATTGTCTCCTTTTGTAGCACAAATTACACAGGTAAACAAAAATGAATTTATTTTTTGTTTATCTGTGAGTTGAAGTTGTGAATGTCCGTATTAAAAACAGAACATTTCAAAAATATTTCAGATAAACTACTGATTAAAGTTAGTCATTTTAAAGAACAAAAGCAAATTTTAAAGTAATAATCTAACTAATGATACTAATCGCAATTTAAATGATATTGTGGACTAGAACGAATTAAGAATTCAATCCCTTCTATCCTTCATGCTGGCCGTCAACGAAAATAGAGAGAAGAGAGAAAAAAGTCGAACTTCTATTGTGAGAGGTCGTCTAATTAGTCAGAGTGGCCGTTATCTGTGAGCGTTTGCGGTCATATCTTTGCTCGCCAGCCAAACTAACTTTAGTCTCATTTCTAACGTTACGCTAGCATGAGGGTCAGCGCGGTTTTGTTTTCGCCAGACAATAGTCGCTTTTCTTGATTGCAGAAGGGCGCAACTTCTATTGTACGTTCTCCTAATGAAATTCGTTACAGAAATGAATAAATTTTATGTGGACGGATAATGTATATGATGAAGAAAATTCGTCTAAGAAAATAGGAGTAATAAATATTATACACAAATGCATCAAACGGAAAAGATTCTCACTGTGTATCTTGAATACAAAGAATAACACGAGGATTGCTATTTATGTATCTGAAATATTAAATAAAAACAAATATTTACTTTATTGTTTTTCAAAATATTTTCCGCTATGATCGATGTACTTTTGCAAACGTTTGAATCAATTTCCATAGCACTTTTTCCATTTCGATTGAGGTATCTTCAAAACATGCATTTTAAACGCATCAACCCCTTCTTCTGGCATCGAAACTTATTGACCACGTAGTGTATTCTTTACGGATGGGAATAAAAAGAAATCATTGAGTGCCAAATCAGGACTGTACCGCGGATGACCATTAAATTCGATGTTTTGACCGGTCAAATATTGAGTTGGTCTGTCCGATGTATCTGACCTCGCGTTGTCATTGTAAATAATGATCCTGGGCTCGTTGTTTTTTCTTATTTCTTTAAAGACTTCTGGCAAATAGTTGTATACCATAAAGAATTTAGTGTTCTACGATTCTCAAGTCGCACTGTAACCACATGCCCGTTCATCCCAAAAAAACAGGCGACCATTTGCTTCGAAGTTCTTCTTGCGCGAACAACTTTTGTTGGGTTTGGCTCATTTTGAAAGACACATACAGTCGACTACTGTTTACTTTCGGGCTCATACGTATAGATCCAAGATTCGTCATCTGTGCAAATGTTATACACAGTTTTTGACGCACCACCACTGTATTTTTTGAGCATTTCTCTACACCAATCGACACGAGCACCAATTTCACGGCTAAATGTTCATGTAAGATCTTGTGTATGCTTGTCATATTAATGCCCAGATATGTCTCAATCTCACAGTATGTCACGTAATAATCTTGCTTTGTCAGTTCGCGCACAATATCGATGTTTTCCGGCACAACAATCGATTTTGGACTACTTTCTTTAAATTCATCCGTGAGTGAACGATAGCCACGATTGAATTCACTAAGCCAGTGATATCCAGATGTTTGAGGTGGTACTTCATCGCCAACAGTCGAAGTGAGTTGATCGATGCACTGTTGTTCAGATAATCCACGACGAAAGTCGTAGTAAATCATCGCACGAAAATTATCATGAATTGATTCAATTTTCTGACAGATGAAATTTTCAAGTCACTAAACAACACAAAAAGCGTCGGTATGACAAAACGGTCTGAGTATATATACAATCAACAATGTCAAACTTTACGATATATATGTCAGATGACGTCTAGAATACGAATGTTGCCAATTCCAGCACATAAATAGCAACCCTGGCACATGTTTTACTTGATCACATTTATTTTTCTGTTGAGATATGAACATTAGTTGTAGCGCATCATTGATCACTTGTAGCGCAGAGTGCGATGGTATTTTAAGGGGTGTTGGACTTACTTAGTGAAACCTACGGTGCGTTCAAAGTTAACAAAGTTGAACAAAAAATTAATATATTGCAACAAACTGTTCCTAATAAGGAAAGATAGCTGATATTGTTGTGAATGGTCAACCACTGGAAGAAGTAGCTTTTCTTCTTGTGCTTTTCCTATTTGGGAAGTTAAATTTTCAGCTCTGCCGACAAGCAAGAACAGGTCAGATAGTTTAGTAACCGAAACTTAAAGGAACACACTAAAATCAGTGTTTACAATGCCATTATAATTCCAACTATTCTATATGGAGTTGAATCATGGGTCCAACTTGAGAGATTTTATCAAAGCTCCCCGAATTTTACTTTTTGAAAATTTTTAATATCCTTCCTCAGCCCAGTATGTAACTTTTCATGCATACCTGATACATAGAATAGGGCTAGGTGGGTGGCTCACGATAAGTTTCGTACACTATAATACCGTTGCGGAACACAGGATGGCGTAAGCTGTATTTAGTAACAGCCTTCAACCAAAATGGTCTAAGTATATTGTTGTACACTTAGTCATTTCGTCAATTGCTTTTGAACTTTCAGCTCAAGCAGGACTGATGATGGCTTAAGGCTAGAAACTGGCCTCTTGAGACGATTGTTTACGTCTGATGGCGACTGACGGAATGGGCAAATTTTTGCGCGAGGAATGTAAAAAAGATTCTTTGTTTTTTAATTATTTTGCACGACTAATTTCAATCAATTCAAAACTTTTGAGGTCTGATTAATGCATCTCTTAAGATTCAATTAAAATAGGATACCCGAAAGAAAATGGGACACTTTCAGAAAAAGACCTTTCTTAATTGGGTCTTAAGCATTTAAAAAGCATTGTGTTAGCTTGATATTACAATTCGGATTTTTCTTATCACGAAAAAGGAGAGCTCAGTAGTCTGTTTTGTTATCCTTAATGAAAACAGTTTTACATTTAAGAGACTAATTATTTTCCAGGTTCTTTCTCCTTGCTGTTGTATACAGTTTCATTGTATTGAATGTTATTTTGCTTTTATTAGTGGCAAGACGAAAGAATTCATGATTTGCTTGAAGTTTTTTTGTGACAATGAGAGGAAACCTCTCTCAATTAAATATGTAATGCATCTAAATTTTTTAGCATTTTAATTGCTTTACCCCTAAAATTCTTTAGAGGACTGTTTTCTTTTTTCCAATTTTCTCTCAGTTAAAAAAAAAACGAAATAGAATATTAGGGGTTTTCAAAGACGTAAAGTTAAGAATACGACAATATACGAAGCGATTTGATCTTTTTTTATTTGCTTGAAAAGAAACCTTTTAAAATCAGAGCGCTATTAAGCTAAATCCAAATTTTCCTGAAAGAAAATTATTTTCTTTATAAAATAACATCGGTTTTAAAGAACTTCTGTTTAAAGCAGAAAGTAAAACAAGACTAAAAGACTTATTCTCCATGGTGGACTGTGACAGCTACTTTAGCGCCTAAAATATATGTATGTGTATATATATATATATATATATATATATATATATATATATATATTGGATAAGGAAACAATTTGAAGTGCAGTTCATGCAGATTAGCCATCGTTGCTATCAATTTGTGACACTGTGCATTGTCTTGGTGAAACTGCACGTCTTGGTGAAACTGCTTCATCCATTGTCACATACCGTTTGAAAAAATCATTTTTATTTCCCTTAAACAGCTCCAAACATTGCTCAGAATAATCAATACGTTGTTGTTTTTGGCCCGCTATGAGCAAATTTCGAAAGTAATTTACTCACTCCTTGTTAGAGAACAGTTATAAAGTCACTGGAGCCTGTTGGAAGGACACAACAAGCTAAGAGAAGTCAAAATAATCTACTTCCTCAACAATTTTTCGACCCTCCTCTCTAAAAGAATCTCCACATGGTTTAGTATGAAATCTGGACATTATGCTCTCACTCACAAGCACCTCTTGAGGAACATTCCTCCTCCTAACTGTTCTTAACCAGGACCAGACTCTCCCTCCCTAGTGACCTCTCAACTCTCTTTCGACCCGACTTCCTGGACGTACTCCTTCTCTACCTTAGATAAATGTCTATCAATACTCATAACTAGTCGCTGCTCTCACTGCTTCACATCTCTCATCATCCATCACCTGCATTCCTCAATCACCATTACGCGTGCTCTCCTCCACCATCCGAAAATGTGTCATCCTTTTCAACATTCGCCCTCCTTCATCAAACCCAGAATCCAGAATCTCAGATGTCAGTGAACATCTGCCGTAGTCGTTCAAAACGTCTCAATTAATAGAAACACTGTGATTGCTAAAAGGTCCCTGTCACCGATGCGACCCTTATCATAATCTAACTAACTATTATTCACTCCCAAATGTTCATGCAAAAATGTGTAAATTCTTTCTATCGACATCTTAATGATACTAGCTATCTCCTGCAGCTTCACTTTACAGTTTTCTAATGTTGTCTGGTGTAACCACCTTATTTGGACGTCCAGAGTATTCGGCATCATCGGTGCTTGTACGTCCCATTTGAATTCAGCATGCCAATCAATTATTGTTGATTTTCGTGCGGCCGAGTCCGTGTAATGTTTATCAAGCCATTATTTTGCTTCAACGGTATTTTTCTTCATAAAAAAGCAATGCTTAATCAACAAATGAATTTCTTTTCACTCCATTGTTTTGAAACTGACAAAAGTAGCGTAATTTAAAGCACAACATCTCAGAAAATAGTAGACAGATTGTCATGAAATTTATGACATATGACATTAAAAGGTTGGCACAATCGACCACTAGTAAAAAAAATGTAAGTGACCCCATCCATATGTCAAACCGGAGACTTATTGTTCAATGTATTATAGTTATTATATCTAACGTAACATAGTGTTGTTTTTTTGTATATAATCAAAGAACTAACTTGCTATCCATACAATTTAAACTAAATAAAAAATAGTGAACGAACATTCAGATGTACTAATTGTACTCATTAAAATACTAAGCGAGGACTAATTAACGCGGTTCTTAAGATTCAATTTAAATAAAAAACCGAAAGGAAATGAGATACTCGTTGATACGTTGAAAAAATTCATATTTAATTGGATCTTAAGTATTTTAATAAGCATTATCTTTATATTATAATTCAGATTTTTTTTATTACAGAAGAAAAGAGTCTCGCGGCTTTCATCCCTAATGAAAACAGTTTTATTTTTAAAGAAATAATTATTTTCCAGGGTCTTTCTGCTTTCTGTTCTACATTCTTTCTATATTCTTCAATTTTTCGAAGAAATCGTAATTCTACCGTAATTATGTTACTCTAATTTCTATATCTGTCCAAGACTTACTGCCATAAATTAAAGAAGGTCTTATATTATTTATATTTTTTATACTACACTCTTTACACTTTTCACTATTTCTTTCTTTTTTCTCTAAAAATGTCTTGATAAGTGCTTTGTACATTCTTCCAGCCTTGTTTGCTTTATTGATCCCTCTACATGGTGGCCTCCTGGGTGACCTCCTGTGTGGTTAATGTTTGGATGCGCTGTCGAAAATTTGGTAGGAAGGGTATTTGGTGGAGTTGATCTTAAATGATAGTTTAAGCTAGCGCTACACGAAAGAGGAGCGCTCATTTCAACAACAACTCTTTTACTGTTTTCACGTTAATGGCCATGTCAATAATCAAAATTGCAGCTGCTGGTGTGGAGAAAATCCTAAAATAAAACATGAAAGACGGCAAAATCACAGCTTGGGTTGCAATGTCAGAATCCGAAACAATCGGCCCGTTTTTTTTTTCGAACACTACCTGCTCTTCAAAAATTTGAAGAATACATTCAAAATACTTGGTTCCAATAGGAGGTAGCCATCTACACCACTTCCAATCTCGCTTCGCCTGTCATTCAGGCGCTTTTTCCGGGAAAATTGATTTCTTGAAGAGGAGACATTCAGTGGCCCCTCCGAAGCCCAGACCTGACTCTCTGTGTTTTTTTATGGAGGTATCTTAAAAATCAAGTGTACGGCAACCACCCTGCCACTCTGGAAGATCTAAAAAAAATATTCTGCAAGAAACCATAACTGCAGACATTTGCCACCGTATTATGGAGAATTTTAGAGGTCGGCTTCAGAAATGCCATAACAGAAATGAAACACATTTATACAATGTAACCTTCAGAACATGAATTTCTAAGAATTTTTAAATACAAAAAATTTTAAGAATAAATTTGTTAAAAATTGAGCAACTTGTTTTTTTAATTTCATTTAAAAAGTTAACAACTCTTTGGACCACCCTGTATAATACGATAATTAAAAAGTAAGGTGACTTTATAAATAAAACATAAACTATTTATTCATACCGAAAAAGCAAAAGCTATAGTTATCTCAACAACCAATTTGATGTACTCGTATATATAAGGATGTAAAAGATATAATATGGATAAACAAATATATGACAATAGACAGCAAGGTTCGAATCTACAGAACATGTGTAAGACTCATACTTACATCTGTCTTACAAACATATTGCGGAAACAACAAAATCTAAGCGTATATTAAAAACATCAGAGATGAAAACGTTAAGGGCAATGAAGGGTGTCACATAAAGAGACAGAATAAGAAGTGAAAAAATTAGAGAGGACTGCCTAGACCAGAATATGGTAAGATGAGCAAGGATAAGATGAAGGAAATGAAGCCATTGGGGCCAATTAGCAAAATTGGCAACAATAGAAAATCCAGATAATAAAAGACCACCTGGAAGAATACCTAAGAGGTGAAAGGAAAGGCCCTCCGTGTTCCAGAAAATCATCAAATGGAAATAACAGGACCCAGTCCTAAGAGAAAAAACAGTTTTTATACTGGACTTCTAGTGTTTCCTCCAACGCAGCCAGCGAACTATCTTGAATGGTTTCTATGGACTCAAAACGGCATCAGCAAAGTGGGTTCTGCAATCAAGGGAACAGGAAAAATCATAAGGTGCCATATCTAGTAAATATGGTGCTTGCAAAATGGTATTTATTTCATTTTTGACGAAAAATTGACGAATTACTATTTTGGTGGATGGTGCGTTATCTTAAGACAAAAATCTAGAATAGATATACCATAAATCTGGACGGAATATCCAGGGTGGTTCTAATATTCAATCGATTATTACTCAGTACAAAATCCTGGATTTTGGAATTACTTTCTTCATTGGCTGACGTGGTGTCTGAACGAGATTCATTTTCAACTCCTTCTCTACCATCGCAAAAGTCCCTGCACAACTTGTAAACATTTTTTTGACAGAGCTTCATCGCCATAACACTTTCTTAACATTGTTAATACACCACCACAAAAAAAATAGTTTTTTAATAAAAATGTAATGCAAATCTTTGCTCAACAACATTTATCGAGTAAAAAATTATTTTTTATAAAATCACCGAAAATATTTTTTAACCTGCACAAAAGGTGATATAATAACAAATAAAATTATATGAAACATCTGTCAGATATCCAGTACAGTCATACCAACTTAAAAAACAAATGATCTTATGGATATGTAAAACACGCGAATTCAATTCAAGTCACCTAACTTTGTGATCATAGTAGAAGAAATATTTGTTTATAAAAGTGTATAGAGCAAACATATTAAAACTAATTGAAGGAAAATATGATGTTTCAAATAAGTCAACTTATTTCGAATTATAAAACAACTTATTTCGAACCTGTAACTTCCTTTCAAAGACTTACTTCGCAAAGGATTATTTATTATTAACTTAATCAAGTCGTTCCAGCTGCAACAGTATTAATCTAGAGTACACCAGAACAAACTCACTGAGTAATAAAAGAAATTTCTCCTCCCAATTACTGTGTTTATTAACAAATCAAAAGATAAAACTAGAACATTATTCTTCAGCACGAAAAATCTTTCATAAATAAAAAATGAAAGGTATAGTTAATGTCGGTCTTAAGATTCAATTTAAAAAGAAATCCTCAAAAGAAATGAGACATTCTATTGAAAACGACTACTTTTACAAAACTAGAATTTTTCACGCTACGTTTTCTTACCCTTTATAAAAATATTTTTACTTTTAAGTGACTAATTATTTTTCGGGATTTTTCTCCTTCCTCTTGCATATTGTTTGCCGATTTTATATTTTACTGCGGAATCATCAATGGCAGAACTAAAGGGTTAAGTTTTACGAGGTGTGTAAATAAAATAATGAAACTGATTTTTTTATTCAAATGAGATTACAATAATTCTGTATTGTCTCCCTTCACGGTAGTTGTTTTGGGAAGCTACTCAGCGTTGGAGACGATTTACGCACTCTTCATTGATGTGCTCGAACTCAGACACTGGAATAAACTTCAATTGGTCTTTAGCGGTAAAAAATCACCGAAAATATTTTTTAACCGTTGCGAAAGACGATATAATAACAACCAAATAATACGAAACGTCTGTCAGATATCGACGATAGTCATGGCAACTTAAAAAACAAATGGTAGAATGGATACCTAAAGCGCGCAAATTTTTAAAGTCACCTTACTTTTTGATCATAGTTGAAGAAAGGATTTGTTTATAAAACTATATGGAACAATCAAATTAAAACTAATTCAAGGAAAAAATGATATTTCAAATAAGCAAAACAACTTATTTCGAACCTACAACTAACATTCAAAGACGTAATTCGCAAAAAAACTATTTATTATTAATTTAACCAAATCATTCCAGCTACAACAGCCATCTATAGTACACCAGAAAAAACTTATGGAGTAACAAAAGAAACTTCTTCTCCGGATTACCGTGTTTATTAACTGGTACAAAAGATAATACTAGAACATCATTCTTCAGGACGAAACATTTTATGCCATTCAGGTCCTTTATAATTCAAAAAAAAGGAAAGACATAATTAATATCGGTCTTCAGATTCAATTTAACTACAAATCCTCAAAAGAAATGAGACATTCTACTGAAAGCGACATTCCTTAATTGGGTCTTAAGTATTTAAGGAAGCATTATGTTGGTATTATTTCATAATTTTACATTTTTTACGAAGCAAATATAATTCAGTGCTATGTTTCCTTACCCTCTATAAAAATATTTTTACTTTTAAGTGACTAATTATTTTCGGGATTTTTCTTCTTCTTGTTGCATATTGTTTGACTGCTTATATATTTTACAATGGAATCACCAAAGGTAGAACTAAAGGGTTAAATTTTACGTGGTGTGCAGATATAGTAATGAAACTAATTTTTATATTTTTACTGAAATTACAATAGTTCTACATTGTCTCCTTCACGGTAGTTGTTTTGGCAAGCTACTCAGTTCTGGAAACGGTTTGCCCACTCTTCACAGCAGTTCTGAAACTCGGACACTGGAATCAACTTCAGTTGGTCTTCAATGATAAAAATCATTAAACATATTTTTTTTACCACTAGAAAAGACGATACTATAACAAGCAGAATGTAAAAAACACGCGAATTTTATAAAAATCATCTACTATTTTATCATAGTTAAAGAAAAATGTGTTTATAAAAGTACATAGAACAAACAAATTAGTTCAAACCTATAACTAACTTTCAAAGACTTACTTTGTAAAACAGTATTTGTTATTAATTTAACCAAGTCGTTCCAGCTGCAACAGCCATCTAGAATACACCAAAACAAACGTATGAGGTAACAAAAGAAATTTCTCCCCCCAATTACTGTGTTTATTAACAGATTCAAAAGATAAAACTAGAACATCATTATTCAGGATGAAAAATGTTCAGCAATTCAGGTCGTTTATAAATTAAAAAAAGAGATATAATTAATGCCGGTCTTAAGATTAAATTTAAATAGAGATTCTCAAAAGAAATGAGACATTCTACTGAAAACAACCTTAATTAATTGGGTCTTAAGTAATTAAGAAAGCATTATCTTAGCGAGATATTATAATTTTCCATTTTTTACGGAACAACTATAATTCAGTGCTATGTTTCCTTACCCTTTATAAAAATATTTTTACTTTTAAGTGACTAATTATTTTCCGGGATTTTTCTCTTTCCTGTTGCATATTATTTGATTGCTTATATATTTTACAATGGAATCATCAATGGTAGAACTAAAGGGTTAAGTTTTACGAGACGTGCAGATAAAGTAATGAAACTAATTTTTATATTTTTAATCAACTGAAATTACAATAGTTCTACATTGTCTCCTTTACGTCAGTTGTTTCGGCAAGCTACTCAATGCTGGGAACAGTTTGCCCACTCTTCCTAGCAATTCTGAAACTCAGACACTGGAATCAACTTCAGTTGGTCTTCAATGATAAAAATCATTAAAAATATTTTTTTACTACTACAAAAGACGATAAAATAACAAGCAGAATGTAAAAAGCACGCGAATTTAAAAAAAAAATCATTTACTATTTTATCATAGTTAAAGAAAAATGTGTTTATAAAAGTACATAGAACAAACAAATTATTTCGAACCTATAACTAACTTTCAGACTTACTTGGTAAAAATTATTTGTTATTAATTTAACCAAGTCGTTCCAGCTGCAACAGCCATCTAGAGTACACCAAAACATACGTATGAGGTAACAAAAGAAATTTCTCCCCCTAATTACTGTGTTTATTAACAGATTCAAAAGATAAAACTAGAACATCATTATTCAGGATGAAAAATGTTCAGCAATTCAGGTCGTTTATAAATTTAAAAAAAAGGAGAGATATAATTAATGTCGGTCTTAAGATTCAAATTAAATAGATATTCTCAAAAGAAATGAGACATTCTACTGAAAACGACCTTCCTTAATTGGGTCTTAAGTAATTAAGAAAGCATTATCTTAGCGAGATATTATAATTTTCCATTTTTTACGGAACAACTATAATTCAGTGCTATGTTTCCTTACCCTTTATAAAAATATTTTTACTTTTAAGTGACTAATTATTTTCCGGGATTTTTCTCTTTCCTGTTGCATATTATTTGATTGCTTATATATTTTACAGTGGAATCATCAATGGTAGAACTAAAGGGTTAAGTTTTACAAGATGTGCAGATAAAGTAATGAAACTAATTTTAATATTTTTAATCAACTGAAATTAAAATAGTTCTACATTGTCTCCTTCACGGTTGTTGTTTTGGCAAGCTACTCAATGCTGGGAACAGTTTGCCCACTCTTCCTAGCAGTTCTGAAACTCAGACACTGGAATCAACTTCAGTTGGTCTTCAATGATAAAAATCACTAATTTTTTTTTTGTTCACTACAAAAGACGATACAATAACAAGCAGAATATAAAAAGCACGCGAATTTTAAAAAAAAGTATGTACTATTTTATCATAGTTAAAGAAAAATGTTTTTATAAAAGTACATAGAACAAACAAATTACTTCGAACCTATAACTAACTTTCAGACTTACTTGGTAAAAATTATTTGTTATTAATTTAACCAAGTCGTTCCAGCTGCAACAGCCATCTAGAGTACACCAAAACAAACGTATGAGGTAACAAAAGAAATTTCTCCCCCAAATTACTGTGTTTATTAACAGATTCAAAAGATAAAACTAGAACATCGTTATTCAGGATGAAAAATGTTCAGCAATTCAGGTCGTTTATAAATTAAAAAAAAAGGAGAGATATAATTAATGTCGGTCTTAAGATTCAGTTTAAATAGAAATCCTCAAAAGAAATGAGACATTCTACTGAAAACAACCTTAATTAATTGGGTCTTAAGTAATTAAGAAAGCATTATCTTAGCGAGATATTATAATTTTCCATTTTTTACGGAACAACTATAATTCAGTGCTATGTTTCCTTACCCTTTATAAAAATATTTTTACTTTTAAGTGACTAATTATTTTCCGGGATTTTTCTCTTTCCTGTTGCATATTATTTGATTGCTTATATATTTTACAGTGGAATCATCAATGGTAGAACTAAAGGGTTAAGTTTTACGAGACGTGCAGATAAAGTAATGAAACTAATTTTTATATTTTTAATCAACTGAAATTACAATAGTTCTACATTGTCTCCTTTGCGTCAGTTGTTTTGGCAAGCTACTCAATGCTGGGAACAGTTTGCCCACTCTTCCTAGCAATTCTGAAACTCAGACACTGGAATCAACTTCAGTTGGTCTTCAATGATAAAAATCATTAAAAATATTTTTTTACTACTACAAAAGACGATAAAATAACAAGCAGAATGTAAAAAGCACGCGAATTAAAAAAAAAAAATCATTTACTATTTTATTATAGTTAAAGAAAAATGTGTTTATAAAAGTACATAGAACAAACAAATTACTTCGAACCTATAACTAACTTTCAGACTTACTTGGCAAAAAAGTATTTGTTATTAATTTAACCAAGTCGTTCCAGCTGCAACAGCCATCTAGAGTACACCAAAACAAACGTATGAGGTAACAAAAGAAATTTCTCCCCCCAATTACTGTGTTTATTAACAGATTCAAAAGATAAAACTAGAACATCATTATTCAGAATGAAAAATGTTCAGCAATTCAGTTCGTTTATAAATTTAAAAAAAAGGAGAGATATAATTAATGTCGGTCTTAAGATTCAAATTAAATAGAGATTCTCAAAAGAAATGAGACAGTCTACTGAAAACGACCTTCCTTAATTGGGTCTTAAGTAATTAAGAAAGCATTATCTTAGCGAGATATTATAATTTTCCATTTTTTACGGAACAACTATAATTCAGTGCTATGTTTCCTTACCCTTTATAAAAATATTTTTACTTTTAAGTGACTAATTATTTTCCGGGATTTTTCTCTTTCCTGTTGCATATTATTTGATTGCTTATATATTTTACAGTGGAATCATCAATGGTAGAACTAAAGGGTTAAGTTTTACGAGATGTGCAGATAAAGTAATGAAACTAATTTTTATATTTTTAATCAACTGAAATTACAATAGTTCTACATTGTCTCCTTCACGGTTGTTGTTTTGGCAAGCTACTCAATGCTGGGAACAGTTTGCCCACTCTTCCTAGCAGTTCTGAAACTCAGACACTGGAATCAACTTCAGTTGGTCTTCAATGATAAAAATCACTAATTTTTTTTTTGTTCACTACAAAAGACGATACAATAACAAGCAGAATGTAAAAAGCACGCGAATTTTAAAAAAAAGTATGTACTATTTTATCATAGTTAAAGAAAAATGTTTTTATAAAAGTACATAGAACAAACAAATTACTTCGAACCTATAACTAACTTTCAGACTTACTTGGTAAAAATTATTTGTTATTAATTTAACCAAGTCGTTCCAGCTGCAACAGCCATCTAGAGTACACCAAAACAAACGTATGAGGTAACAAAAGAAATTTCTCCCCCAAATTACTGTGTTTATTAACAGATTCAAAAGATAAAACTAGAACATCATTATTCAGGATGAAAAATGTTCAGCAATTCAGGTCGTTTATAAATTAAAAAAAAAGGAGAGATATAATTAATGTCGGTCTTAGGATTCAGTTTAAATAGAAATCCTCAAAAGAAATGAGACATTCTATTGAAAACAACCTTAATTAATTGGGTCTTAAGTAATTAAGAAAGCATTATGTTGGCATGATTTTATTATTTTACATTTTTTACGGAACAAATATAATTCAGTGCTATGTTTCCTTACCCTTTATAAAAATATTTTTACTTTTAAGCGACTAATTATTTTCCGGGATTTTTCTCTTTCCTGTTGCATATTGTTTGATTGTTTATATATGTTACAGTGGAATCATCAATGGTAGAACTAAAGGGTTAAGTTTTACGAGGAGTGCAGATAAAGTGATGAAACTAATTTTTATATTTTTATTCAATTGAAATTACAATAGTTCTACATTGTCTCGTTCAGGGTAGTTGTTTTGGCAAGCTACTCAGTGCTGGAAACGGTTTGCCTACTCTTCGTAGCAGTTCTGAAACTCAGACACTGGAATCAACTTCAGTTAGTCTTCAATGATAAAAATCATTAAAAATATTTTTTTACCACTACAAAAGACGATACAATAACAAGCAGAATGTAAAAAGCACGCGAATTTTAAAAAATTATCTACTATTAATATATTACATACTACAAAAAAATGTTATACTACTATATATACTACAAAAAATTTTAAGCCATTCAGGTCTTTATAAATTAAAAAAACGATAAATATAATTAATGTCGGTCTTAAGATTCAATTTAAATAGAAATCCTCAAAAGAAATGAGACATTCTACTGAAAACGACCTTCTTTAATTGGGTCTTAAGTATTTAAGAAAGCATTGCCTTAGCGAGATATTACAATTATACATTTTTTTACGGAACAAAGATAATTCAGTGCTACGTTTTCTTACCCCTTAAAAAATATTTTTAGTTTTAAGGGACTAATTAGTTTCCGGGATTTTTCTCCATCCTGTTGCATATTGTTTGATCAATTTTATATTTTACTGTGGACTTATTAATAGTACAACTAAAGGGTTCAGTTTAACCCCTCTGAGCATCTCTCTTTATATATTTTGAAAAATATTTTTCGTTATGTGCAATTTCAGAAAACCAAAATAATTAAAAAAACTTGTTCCAACAAAAAATATTTAGGTAGAGTGAATGTAGGGCATGTCTAAATATTCATACACTAGATTCTAATAGAACTTTTATTGAACATATATTGTTTAGTATCTTAACAGTAACAGAAATCTAATTATAAGCAAAATACAAAATTAAAACCTCTTTTAGGCAGTATGATAAGCTTTAATACAATCGATATAAAGTCCAGCATTGAATTTGATGCATATAAAAGTCACACACTTATGACATCGTGCACATCATCGGTGAATGGGATTTTTTATCAGCAAATAATCCAGGCAATCATACCTCACTTCTTCAGGAACATTTGAGTTTCTCTATGGCATAAGAATCCGCAGCTTTAGAGTTGAAAGAATAAAATCAATTTGTTCGGAACAAAATCCATGAATTAACGATAGGTGCATATAGGCAGAAGCGAACAATGGGCCAGTACCAATTTCGACTTCTTATATTAATCTATGGGGACCACTCTATTGATCGAATAAATCGACACTCCCCATGCCATAGTTATATTCATCAAGTAAGAAAGGTTACAAAATTGTTATTCTTTGTTTTCGTGCCTGGCTGTAACGCTTGCTTGTTGTAGTATTGTCGACAAGTTCATCAATTATGTTGCTAACTAGTGTAACTTGACAATTATTATGCCAGCGGATCAAAGTAACATTGGTGGCTTCTTAATTCAAATCAAAATGCTCTTCTTGCTCTATTTCAAATTGAATAGGTTCCCAAAGACGTTTTTCCTCAATGTTTGGGTTTTGAAAAATACTTCTTTGGCTTTTTATTGGATTTGGGGAATAAAACTTTTTTCTTTCTTTATTACGCGAAATTAGTTCAGCTTGTGAATACATATCTAGGAAGCCAGGACCCAACCAATTCACACTGTCAACATTTACTATATTTTAATCTTCTGAGACCTCGTTAACGCTTGTATCTCCGCTTCCTTCAGGTGGAAATAAGGTGATAGCGATAGATTCTATACCAGCAATTTCCTCTTCCATATCAGATTCTATTCTATTATATTATATTCTAGTCTATTCTTCAGTCAAGTTAACAGTTCTTCTCTTGTAAGGGATCTTCTAAAATTAATAAAAAATAACATTTTCAGGCATTATTTTAGGCATCCACTTCACTTATATTTTTATTTTTATAGAAACCTAACGTATGAATTTTCAGACGGTTGACTTTGCTACCCTATAAAACATAACTCTAAAATCATGTAAATATTTTGCTTCTGAAATATCATTGATCAAGTTTATTCCAATATATTTAAATATAAAACTAAATAAAATAATAATATTTAATATATCTGTTGGTATAAAACTTACATCATGTTCTATTTTGAAAGGGGTTTTTTGACTTTAACATGACTTTCACCTGGCGTAGCCGCCATGTTTGGAAATAAACCACGACCAGTTTTTGACAGCATGAAGAAAATATCTTTGTTATCGATATTTTAACCGGAACAATATATACTAGCGCCACCTTTTATTCGTATACCTAATTAAATTAACTTGAAAACGCGTATGAATGTTTAGACGGTACGTTCTAGTAGGTTAACCCAGGTATGTAAATAAAGTAGTGAAACTAACTTTTAATATCTTTTTATTCAATTATTGTTTAATAATTCCGTTAAGGAAAGCAACAAATAAGATCTAAAGACCTATATCCTTAGCTCCACCGATCAGAACAATACGGAACCATGGGCACGTAACAATAAACAAAAAGCGGAAGTATTTCCAGAGCATCTGATGGATATATTTACTCCTAACAAAATCAACGAAGATACTCGACTGGAAGCAATAGAAAACCTAAGAATTGAAAATATAACTTTAGTTACTCCAAAAGAATTAAGCAAAGAAATAAAGTCTAATTCTGCTTACATACATGATCAGTGCAGCCTTCCGACTAAAACATATCCCCGCAAGCTGGAAAGTAGCTGAAATAATCATGATACCAAAGCCAGGCAAATCACCCAACAGTATCATCTATAGGCCTATTTTATTTTTGCCAATTATCTCATAGTTAGTTGAAAAGCAAGTATTAAAACGGCTGAAACCACTCAGTGAAGACAATAAGTTGATACCAGATTATCAGTTTGGTTTCAGATTAAAACATACAACCATTGATTAAATTCACCACGTTACTGAGAAAATAGACGCAGACTTCCTAGACGGGGCTCAGGCCTTTGATAAACTGTGGCATGAGGGCCTAATAAACAAGCTAAACAAAATGCTGCCTAAAGAATATGTAGAGATACTGACATCATATATATCGGACAGGCTTATCAGAATAAAGCAAGAAGATGAGTCTGTTACGGTTATATTTGTTTACCAGGTTTGGTTGTATTGTGTTGGAATTTCAGTTACTTAGACTTTCCATATTTTGCCATTTTGGCGAAGGTACTAAAGTAAATGGAGTACATTTTGCGTCGAGCCTGCTGCGTGGTTATTTTGCATATCCGGTACTGCGTAGTAAGTCGGGATACAGGGCCGTACTTTGTTGCGACCGTATCGAGAATTTGTAAGAGTTGATTACGTATTTTCTTGCTCATATTTGATTAGGCTTTGGCAGAGGGTCGGTACCATGTTTCGTTAGTTTATCTTTATTTTAGTTTAGTTTATCTTCCTGGAATCACTACAAAATACTTTTCACTCACTTTCATTCATCTCAGTCTGGTACTGGTAGTTTGGTAGTAGTACATTACTTCGCGGGCTTGATTTTGGAAGGAACCATTTTTGGTCTTCTTCTATCTCTTCTCCTTCCGACCACCTTCGAGAGCAGTCGACAGTGCAGCAATAAGCCTTAACCCAGTGCAGAATTTCCGCTGATTAGAATCTTGGAGTTCGGGATATTTTGGGAATAGTGCCGAGTTTACGTGTTAGCTTTGCTGGATTTTTATTGCTAACACACTGCGAGCTGCCCCCGAAACCTATCGAGGTATATTTTGGACCATCGTAGTTAAAGAACCCTCGTGGCCGTACGATTATTTGTCGTCCGACGAATAATTCTTTTTTAACCCAGATAGGGGTAAGAATAATTTAACCTAATTAAAATATTTGTCACAATATTTATAAAACCTCTTTCTAGTTTTTTTTGGTAGTGGATTGATTCCCTAATTTCATATTTTCCTGTACACGTGGTTAATCCGGGTGAATCTTTGGCTTCTTTCCACGCACGTCTTTGGGTGTCCTCGAAGCCCTCACGACCCACAGGAGCAGACCCACGGGATATCGGAAACCGTAAGGGGTAGACAGACCAACGTTCCGCCTCACGTGGCCCGTGCGACACTCATCGGGGAGTTTCGTGGATTGACTGACCAAAGATAAGTTATCATCTTACTAGTCATATTATATTAGGTTTATTACTGTTTCTTATCTATAAGACATCTTTACTAAAGTGCCTGTATTTTACTAACATAGTTAATTTCTGATTATAACCAAAAATCCCTCTCCTATTCTTTGGCTTCCACGATATTTTTTTAAATGATGATAATAAATGTCTAAGTACCGAATAATGTTTTCTTTTATCGCCTGAGAATCTCATGTTCTCTGAGCAGTAATTAGCCCTGGGAAATATTCACCATATTAATATATATTATATTTTTTTGAAGGGTACTTTTTTTGAAGCCCCAAAACGGGTAAATTTGGTACCCAAAACGGGTAAAAATTGAAATTGATGATTTGATTGATGATTTCTTGAAAGAAATAAGAGCGAGAGTTTATCAAGGCAGTGTTCTTGGTCTCGTCTTTTATCTATTATATACTAGCGATTTAGCTGCTCTGAAAGACAGTGCTATAGCCACATTTGCTAACGACAACTACTAACAGTCTAACATCTACTAACAGTGATGCAAAACATAGAAACCTCAACTAGAAAACTAAATGAAACTACTACGACTAGAAAAATGGAAAATCAACCTCAATGAACAATGAACACACACAAAAAATAACAGAACAGCTTCTTATAGATATAAATGACACAATCGTTTCGTATGTGCTGAATGACAAATACTTTAGCATAACTCTTGATGCATAAAGTGGAAAGAGCATATAAAAAAAAAGCTAAACTTGATCTCAAATATAGAAAATACTATTGGCTTATAGGAATAAATTCCAGGATGACCATAAATAATAAGGTAATGATTTATAATCAAATCCTAAAACCAGTGTGGAGGTATGGCATGCGGTTATGACGATGTGCCAGCTATAGTAATATACAATAAGTACAACTGCTGGACAACCAAAATCATGTCCGAAAACTGAAGAGAACTAAACGTCGTGACCTCGTGTATTATGTTGTGTGCAAAAGGAGAACATAGTACGCGAGTGGACAATCTAAAGGACTTTAGTTGATACATATTTGTGTTAAGATTTGTTAGAGAAAAATTAATGGTTAGTCTTTGGGACTAGTTTTAATAGATATAGAAAGAAAAAAATCTATTGAAGTCACACAGCGCTAATTACTGTAACACGTACAGTTTTTTGTTACAGGCGGTCGGTGGTGGGAAAAAAAGGAGACGACATATTTTTGCAATCTAATATTTATTTAATATAAAAATGTAAAACGTATTAAATCTATGCAATACATTACTGAGGATTATGTAAATAAAAAATATATTACATGAAACTTTCACTTTTTCTTCTTGTGTTTTATAGCATCATCTCTTTTTTAAAAACCAGCAGTAGTCTCCCAACACAGATGGATTCCAGAATTTCTGGTGTTTTGCCACTCTCAAGGTTCGACGCTTCCTGCACTCAAATTATCCGAAAAAAATCTAAATGAGAGTGTAAAAAATGCATTTTTAAACGCTAGTATTTCATTGGTTTTCAAAAGCTCATCTATGACGTTTTTTTAGTTTTCATTTTTCTTGTTGCTCAGAAATCCTTTCACTACACTTACAAAATACTTCCAAGCTACCAATTAATTTTCATTTAATTCTTCCTAAAAACGAAAATCACCTAGAAGCTTCCTTATTTAAAGTCCAATAAATATGCCTTCTTTTAGTTTTACATCACTTAATTGAGGAAATATTTCTTTTATGTACTTGAAACCATTGCCTTCTTTATCAATGGCTTTGACAAAGTTTTTCATTAGTCTAGGCTTAATATGGAGAGGGTGAAGAGGCACATTTTTTGGGCACATTTTTGGGGGGGGGGGTATATTTTATATTTGAAATACTAAATGCAAAATAAGTTCTATGAGGCCAATCTTTCTTAGTGTAATGTTCTTTCCAGCAATACTTTGTACCAAAGTACTCTTTACATTTGTACTCCAAAGCAGATACAAATAATTTCAATGAGCCTATGATATAAAGGAGAAGTAGGTTCCTTTAAAATGGGACGCATTAAGCCATTTCTGTGAAAAGGTGTTTTAATAAATACCTAAATGAAACGCAAAAAGAGTATGTGTATGTAATCTCCGCTAATCCAAGCATATTATATTATTATTTTTAAAAAAACTTTATTTGAAAATGATAGACAAACAAAATATACATTAGACATTATACTTTTCAATAATATCAATAAGACAATTGCATATTTTGTCTTACAAATCAAATGCTAACATATTCTATAATATAACAATATTCGCGAACCAGCCTCGTATACAATTTAAAAATAGAAACCTAGAATAAAGTTTCAAATCCTTTAAACAGAAAGAGAGAAAGATCTAATTAATGCTGGTCCTAAGTTTCAATTTCAATAGAAAACTCCAAGGAAAATGAGACATTTTACCGAAAAGGACCTTCCTTAATTGGATCTTAAGTGTTTTAAAAAACATTATCTTAGCATTATACTACAATTCGAATTTTTCTTATTAGGCTGAAGGAGAACTTTTTACTCCGTTTTCTTATCGTTAATGAAAGTATTTCGAAGAACTAATTATTCTCGAGATTTTCCATTTTTCTTCTTGTACACAGGTTCACCGGTTACAAATTTAAATTCCTAACTAGTCACTATACGACTAGGATTCAATTTTATTAAAGTTGGAATATTTTTCCTGTAAATGTCTAGAGTTTATGACAATACAATAAAAGAGAATCTGCTTGTTTTGAAACAATGAGATCTATGTTGATTACACTGGCCTACAAAAAATTGTTTTTCAATGTTTCCTTCACTCCTTGAGTCAAATCGTATTAATTTTGGGTTGAGAAAAACGAATATGATTGTACAAACGAAAAATTTGTATTAGTATTTTTATATTTGTATCTGTATTTATTGTATTGCATTTGTATAGTAGTAAATTTGTATTTGTATTAAGCTAATACAAACAAAAAATTTGTATTAGCTCTAGTTTCTGTTATATACAATAGGTGGAAGTATTTTATTTTAACGGCGTGAGAGAAAACGATACATTGTAACTACATATGCCAAAAACATTGAAAGTCTACTTTAAATGTTTTATGGAAATCTTCTTTAGCCGCGTTGAGCGATTTTCGGTAGCGGCAAAACTTATGGATTCGCGTCACCGACATGCTACTGCCATTTGTGTTTTAAATGCATTTTAATGTGTTTTAAATTAAATTGTGTTTTAGATAATCATTATTTTAATTGTTTAATTGTAGAATTACTGTGCCGTACAAGAGTGAGTACTTAATATTTTTGTGTAGAAAAATGAATAACAAAAACAAAGCATTAATTTTTGAATATTTCCAATATTGGTATCAATATTTGCGTGAAATATTTGATATTATTTATTTTTCTAATATTTAATCTCTGCAATATATCGTGCAATGATTATTTCATAGTGGCTTAGGAGTTATCTTACTAGCGTGGTAAAACAGATTTCTAGTTGTTCGATAGTATTTTTGTCGCAAATTTTAAAATTAAAAATTCTATAAAATTTTATAATAAATTTAATTTCCCTAAATTATTGTTTATTGGTTTAAATTGTCAGAAATAAAATACGTGTTTTGTTATTTTTTAAAAAATGATTATTTATAAACTTGTATCATTCAATTTCACCATTAAAACTTTCCAAAAAAGTATTGTAATATAATTAGTTTTCCTAAATGTCCATTTTCTATATTTGTTTAAATTCTCGATCCTACGTAAAAAAAATGATAAATTTTTAAATTATAACAAAGTTGTTAGTTATTAAAAAACACAGTTATTCCAAAGTTTAAAGTTTTCACTTCTGTCGGCAGTCCCCATGACTGCCTACTTTTTTTTTAATGACAGTTATATTCTAAGAGTTTCAAATTGATGGCAGAATACTTGGCAGGTTGTTGGGTTTGAAGAGAATCATATGGTGACTACATGAGATTGTTTTCCTTTAGTTTGCCTCTTGTAAGTGAGTCCCGGAACATCTCTACACACAGACCAGCAATAATTCGCAAGCATTGCTTCTATCGCAGAAATATGCTGATGGAATCCGTGTTCGTCACTAACAACTCTACAGCTAGGAGGGAAAAAGTCTAGAAAGGAAAAAGTCTAGGAGAAAAACTCTTCTTCCATACCGTCTTCATTTTCTACTTCAAGCTTATAATTTTGGGTGAAGTAGGAACTGGTAAACTATCTGAATGAGGAATAGGTTGAATAGCTGATGAAAGATTCGGGTATTGAGCTGTGCCTCTTTTCTTCATTGACAACTATCTGGCAATATAAGTGCCTTACTAGGTCTACTTCAACCTGCCTTCATAGGTGGAGTCAAGCAGAAATAGCAGTAATCTGTACGGTTTGTAGGCTTCTGCCAAACCATAGGCACAGCAAAAGAAAAAAGATCTATTTTTATTTTTCACCCAGTTATTTTTAAATATTTTTCGCAGTATAACGAAACAAGTGTTCCAGCATATAAGTGGAGCTCATGACTTATCCTGGTTCCCTACCTTTAAACCAAAATAATGATAGACAATCTGCACAGTAGGCGTCAGATTACGTTTCTGTAACGAAAATGTTATTTCATCATTTTGATTTATCAAATTTTACACATTAAAACCAAAAATGTTGCACTATTACAACGGAAACAATAATCAACTCACAGTCACAGCAGCAGTAATTATGCTTATAACTTACAAACATCGGGAGAACGTTGTGTTTTGTCAGTTCACAGACCTGAACTCCCGAAAACAAAATTCCCCAAACTGAAAATGTAGACTATAAAAAATAACATGTTACTGTGTCTGCAAAGCAAGAGTCAAACGGTCATTTTATGATGATTTTTAAATTCAGCAGGTGGAAATACATAAGAATCAGTTAATTTTGAGCCCGAAACATTTGCTTTGTTTAAATATAAAGTGACTTAAATAATACACAATGTATTTATTTATTCATCCAAATTTAATGTTTTAACCTTATTTCTCTCACTGCAATATATTTATTTCCAATTGTTGTATCCAATCTTCGAAACAGTTTTTACACACGGCCTTTGGTATTTTCTTCAAAGCAGCCAGCGAATTCTTTTGATTAGCTTATATCTGCTCAAACCAGCATCCGAACAGCTGAATATGGTGCTTGTGATACATTTTTTTGATTTTACGTTTATGTAATGGGTGTAAAAATCTAAGACTTAATCTCTAATACTCGGCTATTACTTTATTACTCAGTCTAACATTCTTGATTTTTGTAATGGTTTTTTCTCATTAATTGACGTGACGTGGAGGATTTTCCTGAAGGAGGTTCATCTTGAACTACTTCTCTATTAAAACTAAAACCCTTATATTATTGGTAAAAATTTTGTTTTATTACCTGCTTTTATAACACTTTATGCACAGACAAAACTTTTTTAGGCGTGAGCCTAACAGTCCCACCCCGGAAAATAATTGCTGCTGCGAGACCTGATGTAAGGTGTGTGATTTGAGCAAAGGAACTGATTTTTTATAATTTTTTATTTAATTGAAATTTCCATTGTTGTCATATCTCAAAATGGTATTCTTTAAGGTAAATTTTCGATCTTTCGTTGAAATTTGATCAAATCGTGGGACTCGTAGAAATATGAACAGTAATGAGATTGGAGTATGCCATTTCTTGCTCTGACGATAACGAACTTACAAGATCTCGGATTTTGTAAACATTTTCATAACTTCCTGCAGCTGAAGGCCGTCCACTGCGAGGTTCATCTTCCATATAGTCTTGGCCTTCTGAGAATGCCTTAAACTACACGAAGTACTGGACCTTTTACAAAACACTATTTCCATAGTTCTGTTGAAGTATTGTAAGAGTTTTCATCAAACTATGCCGAAGTTTGAAACAAACTTGACAGTGCACCGTTGCGTTGCGAACGATTTAGAAAAAACAGGTTTAGAAAATGAATTACTTGCTAATTCTGGGAAGTACAAACTCGTCCTGAAGACGCTTCAGATGTTGGCGTACCACCCCTCCAAGAGAAAAGCCAACAGCGTTGCCAGATCGAATGCTACGTCACCAGTTTCATTGTTTTGTTTGCACACCTCGTACAAGTCTCAGGTTAGATTGATACAATATATCGATCTGGTTGAAAGCGAAGGTCAAAGGATGTTAAGGCTCACTAACGGGTTATAGCATTACAGGAAAAAGAAGATAAAAACTTTCGTTTTTTTTTACCAAATTTAAGACACATATTTTGCCCGATAATTGTATCCATTTTAAAATTTACCCACAAAAATATTTAACAGTCACAAAACACGTTATAATTCCAACTAACCCGGCAAGTTCGTAACGATTAACAAGAAACAACTATTTTTCTTAATTTTTTTTTATAATTTTTATAAATAACTCTTCGATCATGTTGACTTTTATTTCATGGAAATTCACTATAAATGTTTAATAAAAAACATTTTTGTCTAAATTTCTATTTTATTATTACAGCTTAAAGCGTTTCGTTAATACTGTAGCTTCTTCAGTGTCAACCAGTTCTCAAAGAGTTACAATATTATAGAAATGCTTCAAACAATAATAGCGAAGTTGAAATTAAAATAAAAAGTTTTTGATTAAACTTATAAATAGTTTTTCTTTGAGATATATATACACAGGTTAGCACTAATAACGAACATATTCATAATATTTGATCAGCTCTACATAATTTTGAAACTAAGGTAAACAAAAATTAAAATATCTCCATCGAAATATTATGGAGCGAAAAATGTAGAAGAAAAGCGCATGTTGTAGATTTTTTGTGGAAAATATTGTTGATGAAAAGCAAACAACGGAAATTATTTTGTTTTACAGAACGAAATGTGTTTAAGAGGTGCTTTTAACATATTTTTTGTTTAGGAAGCATAGAAATTTATGAAAATCTTACACGCTGTTTGATTATGAGAGATCTAGGCGAAATTTTAGTAACGTTTTTGGTTATAAATGATATCGCCTTTAAATAATTAAATATAAAAAATTAAAGCTCCTAAGTTTAAATCAATCACTAGTCACGTGAGTTACAAGATTAAATGAAGTCTCAAAAACGTGATTAAATGTAAGTTTTAGTAAATAAAATTTTTAAAACATTCAAAAAACAAGGATTTTTTCCCTGCTCCACGAAAAAAAATCCCTTTAAATATTTTTAATATCCTTCACGAGGCCATTGTGCAATTTTTTTATACATGCCTGATATATATATATATATATATATATATATATATATATATATATATATATATATATATATATATATATATATATATATATATATATATATATATATATATATATACCATATATACCATATATATATGTATATATATATATACATATATATACATATATATACATATATATATACATATATCATCATCATCATCATCATCAGCCTGTATCGATCCACTGCAGGATGAAGGCCTCTTCAGCATGCTTCCAACCTTCACGGTCCTGGGCTTTCCTCTGCCACTCGGGTCCAATATACTTAACGATGTCATCAGTCCATCGTGCTTTCGGTCTTCTTCGCGGACGTTTGCGATCAAGCGGTATCCACTCCAGGATTGCCTTGGTCCATCTGTCGTCCCATCGCCTCGCTATATGGCCTGCCCATCTCCATTTCAACTGTTTTACTCTTCCAATGATGTCACAGACTTTTGTATATATATATATATATATATATATATATATATATATATATATATATATATATATATACATATATATACATATATATACATATATATACATATATATACATATATATACATATATATATATATATATATATATATATATATATATATATATATATATATATATATATATACATATATATACATATATATACATATATATACATATATATACATATATATACATATATATACATATATATACATATATATACATATATATACATATATATACAACCAGTTTAATGCTTACAAATATTTCTTTGTTGTAAAAACAAATTTACTTATACTGTCAATAAACTTTACTGCACTGAAAGAAAAATATTCGGTAGATTTTATTTTGTTTACACTATTGCCAAAAAAGCAAACTAAGGAAACAACTTTTCTTGGGACAAAAATATATAGACTTTAGAGATATCATAAACTATCTTTATTTATTTCACTTTAAAATTAATACAGTTAACGTACGCATCAGTAGACATTCATCCTAAGATAATTCTTAAAATGCCGCGTGGCCCTCATTTCATTCGAGATAAGCAGTAAAATAGTTTACTATACCAATACTACAAACTATACCAATATAATCAAAATCAAGCTACTAAAGCTAAACATTTTTAGATTGGAAATGAGTATGTTGGAGCGACGAATCAAAATTCAATATGTTTGGATCTGTTGAAGTTCGTTATGTTAGACACTCTGTTCGAAAAAAAATGCATCATAAATACCCAGTTCCTACTTTTAAGCATGGTGGTGGATCTGTCATGATTTTGGGGAGGGTTTGGAGTAGGTCCATTATAGCGCATAGAAGGTATTGTGGATAACATGCCTTTAAGATTTTCTTTTTAACAAGATAATGACTCAAAGCATTCTTCAAAGCTAGTCAAGCAATTCATATATATATATATATATATATATATATATATATATATATATATATATATATATATATATATATATATATATATATATATATATATATATATATATATATATGTATATATATATATATATATATATATATATATATATATATATATATATATATATATATATATATATATATATATATATAAAATATTGCCAACTAAAACTGGCCATAGCAATCGCCGTATTTGAACTTTATAGAAAACATGTGGGATTATTTGAATCGACAGATTAAAGATTCGAGTTACTCCACCAATGAAAATCTATATAGGGCATTGGTAGGAAAATGAAAAAGTATTGAACATATCTACATTAATAAATTTTTGAGTTAATACCTAGAAGGTGCTAGTATAGTAACAACGGTTATGGCACAAAATATTAAGCAAATTACTTACTTTTTTGGCTTATTTGAAGTGTTGTTATATTTGTACAACGTTTATAGTTAGTAATAAGAACACGTATTTGTTTTTAAAATTAAAATAACTTTAACTTACAAATCATAAAAAATCACTTTGTCTACATACTTTTGTCCATTACTGTATATACATTTTGAACGACCCCACTGTGCAGTTTTTCATGAATAAAAGTTTATTTTAGTTTTTCTCAACTAACGGGATGAACTTTTGCATCAATCCAATAGTATAAATTATTCTGAAATATGTTTAATGTTTTTCTAATCAATGTACTCTTTTAAAAATCTATATTTTGCACATACACATATCCCTCCTTCGTAAATTATAAATTATTAATAAATGAGCCTTTTCGAGCATAGCTTAAACGAATAAATTAAATTTGAGCGTCGCTCAGAAAATAAATTAATCCTTAATGGCCAATTATTCGCGATCGTCTTCCGAACTGAAGTAATTAAGAATGTTTGAAGGTCCCGATAAGATAGTTTAAGTCGGCCAGTGTTTTGATAAGAGAAGACGAGAAAGGGTTAATGATTTCGAAACTGGCGAGCGCGCTAACAAAGTTAATTTTCGAAACGAACTATTCTGCTTCACGAACGTACGTTTCACAATCGTAAAGTCGACAGTGTAAAACATTTTAAGGAAATGTTCCTTTTCGGTTGTTATTTGTTTGGTTACCGATCTTGGGTGTTACCTAAAATTTTATACGTGATAAAGTTTTAGTACAGAATTTATTAGTGTTCAGCTGAAATTAGTGTAGTGGAAGTGACCAGAAATGTTTATAGATGCTATTAATTATTACCCAATTTACTTCATCGATAATTTGTCTGATGTGTATTTGATCAGCCTTTAACATTCTAACAAGAACATAATTATTCTTAACAAAGACATGCGGACCGAGTTTCTCAGGACGTCAGGACAAGTGGGTTTGAAAATGATATTCAAAAAACAAAGATATTGAGTATAGAAGAGGACAGTCTTATACTTTGAATATAAAACTAACAGGAAGGAGCCTGCCTATCTTTACGCACATATAACGGAAACGGCCATATTGAAACACCATAGATGACTCATTGTTTTGGCATGTTGGTAGTTGGTGTCAACAACTTAGAAGTTTAACAGTAGATTTGAGCAATTTGAGTGTGTTTTAATCAATAATAAGTGCCGAATAAGGGTACTGGAATATTCTTTTTGTGTTTTTCAGTGTAAATACATATTAATACTCATTATATTGACAATAAAAGCAATAATATTGAAAGTAAGACACACATAATATGACTACTTGTGGTTGTTCCCTAACACAAAAAAAATTCAAGAATAACATTACATAGGTAAGTGCTTTTAATTCTAAATTTGCCAATTATTTTGAAATAAAAACGTTTTTTATTGAATGAAATTTTATGGTTATGAAGCCTTTTATGGTTATCGCCTGGTATGCATTGGCATAGTCAAATTAGTTTAGATAAAATAATATAATTATAATGTTATTCAAGATGGTGATTATCTTTTTTTAGAACTTAATTTTTTAACGTATGTTCTAAAATATTTAAAAAGGAATAAAACAATTTTTTACTTTGTTATCTATCACTTTTATTTATGATTATTCACGTATGGGCCCTGGTGGACCACGAGAAGTACAATTAGAGAGGTCTTTGTCGTTATTAACCTTCCTTTGCGCCCATACTAATTTTATTCTTTCGCTTTGAGCTTTTTTCCTTTCGTCAGACCAAGTTGTTCCAGTCTTCCTACATTTTTCTCTCTAGCCAACCTTCCAAACGTCAACCTTATGTCTGGAACAGCCTCTATCCTGAATTTCACTTTGTGTAATATTTGCTAATCTTAGGTCCTCTTTAATTGCAGCAATCCATTTAATTATTTCTACTTTAGCTCTACTCCTATTTTCATAAAATTCGACTATTTGTCTAGTTAGCCTACTCGGATTCATCCGTTTTATGTGTCGGTAAAACTTAAGTTTTGTTTTTCTCATATCGCTAAGTATATCAGTGTATTGTTTGATTTCTTGGATTTCTCGAAGTCGGTATGTTGTGCTATTTATTTGTTTGAGGCCTAAGATTTTTCTTATGATTTTTCTTTCCTTCTTTTCAATGTCCTCGATGTCTCTCTTTCTATTCAAAATGAGCGTTTCTGCTCCATATAGACATTCTGGCTTAATAACTGTGTTTTTAGATAGCCATTTTTTGTTGTAAATGTTTTATGTAAGTTTAAATGTCGTTTCCATTTTTTGACATCTACCCTTATTGGCCGCTTTTTCCAACCCATTTTCTATGATTATTTCACCCAAATATTTGAATTGAGAGACTCGTCTGATGTTACCATATTTTGTTTTTAGAAATGGTGTTCTTAGTCTGTCTTTTCAAAGGAAATTTGGAGTCCTACCGTTTCTGCTGTTTCTTTTAGGATTTCAATCTGTTTCTGTGCCGTTAATACATCTTGAGCCAAAATTGCTAGATCATCTGCAAACGCCAGACAATCAATTTTGATGTTGGTTCTCCCCAGTATAATGGGCTGGTCAATATTCAGTTCCGACTTTTTTTCACGCCACTCCTGTATTACTTTTTCTAGAACACAGTTAAATAAGAGTGGCGAGAGTCCATCCCCTTGTCTTACTCCAGTTTTAATTTCTCTGAGAGCTCTGAGATGTCACCCATGAATTTAATTTTTGACCTTGTGTTAGTTAATGTTGCTTTAATAATTGCCAGCGTTTTCAGATCTAGTCGTTGTTGTTTCAAGATTCGGAATAAAGATTCGTGGTCAATAGAATCATATGCTTTTTTAAAATCCACAAATGTACAGATGAGATTTTTATTGTATAATTTTTGATGTCTTAGGATCAACTTTAGATTCAGGCTCTGTTCAGGGCAGGATCTGCCCTGTCGAAAACCTGCTTGATATTTACCAATTTTAGGTTCTAACTGTCCCTGTGCTCTGTCTAGTAGACATTGAGATAGAATCGTATAACAAACTGGAAGAAGAGATATGCCTCTATAGTTATTTACATCCGTTCTATCTCCTTTCTTGTGTAGTGGATGGATTTGAGCATCTTTCCAATCTTCCGGAATCCGTTGGGTTCGCCAAACTTCTTGTAGAAGTTTGGTTATTTTCTTGATTGTACCTGGATCAGCGGATTTCAATAGTTCAGCAGTGATTCCATCTTCACCAGAAGCGTTGTTATTTTTAAGACGCTTGATTTGCCTAATTATTTCATTTTCATTCGGTGGTAATGAATCTATCACTTTTATTATATAACAAAGTAAAAAATTGTTTTATTCCTTTTTAAAAAATGAACGGAATGAACAAAGTAACGGACAAATCAAGCAATAATCTGAAATATTTAGTTTTCTGAGATATTGGACATTAAAAATTCAGATTATTTTTTAGTTTTCGTTTGATACATATAAAACGTGTTACTTTACTCATATAAAGAACCTATAAAATATAACTAATAATACAACGTATTACCTTTTTGTACAATCATTTTCTCTGTAGAAATTATTGTACTAATAAATGTAAATGTTACTTCCATTTTGATTTGGATTTCATGTTATTAAACCAGTTTGTATTTTTTCAAGAGTTTCCAAAGATCCAAATAGAAGAACACAGTGGATTCATTTTATTAAAAAGCCAGACTTTAGTCCAAATCGCAGTAGGTTTTTATGTTCTCGTTATTTTGCTGAGGATTGTTTTGATCGAACATCTAAGGTAAAAGTGAGACTACTACCAAATGCCATTCCAACAATTGAAGTGGACTATTTAAAATATGTCATTTTTTATTTTACCATTTTGATAAATATCTTTCATAACATTTACTCTTGAAAGTTAGCTTTTTTGGTTGTTGTGAAAAATGAGTATATTCTCGATTATGTAACATTTATTGAGTATTTACACTACAAGAATTAATTATATTTGTAAAAACGCTGTAGTAGATAAAAGAATTCATTAATTTTGTTTAAGGGACATTGAACACTAAACAACTAAATTCAGAAAGGATATATGTCTTTTTATAATAAATGACTTAGTGAATATTACTGCCTTTTATTTCATTTATATATAATATATGCAGTGTTAGAATTCTTTGGACTGAGCCCAATGAGACAACAGTGCTGAGTGTTATTAGACACCCAACTGGTGGGTTCCACAATCTCATGTGGAACACACAACAACCTGCGTCTCCGCCTAAATGAACATTCTGTTGATTACTTGACTAGGAACGAGCCCCACCCATCCCTTTCATTGAAGGGCACATGTTTCATCTCTTGATGTTTAGACTCTTCAGGGCACCGACATGTGCTCTCTCGTAAAGAATAGGAAGATCCCATCCCCAGTCGTATTAGCCACATAAAAGACCCTTTACTCTTTGAAAAAATAGATTGTTTAAACTGATTTAAATTTTTACATTTCTCTGTCGTATCTAAAAAGTCTTCGTTAATTTAATACAGTAACGATAATAATACAATAATTTATTGTTTTAAACAACTGTAAATGTTTATCAGTTTCTTATTTTTATTCATACTGTCCTACGCCACTGTCAAATCGGAAAAAGTAGTCGGCGATATGCAGCTACCATTCTGGTCCCACTTACAGAATCATATGCTCTTTCCTGTAGTTTTATATTCAAAGAAATATTGTGCTTAGAATTGTAGTGCGTCCTAACTTTAAATTCAAATAAATCAATAACCAAATTAGATGCCTTGAACATAAACTTTCCACCGAATTGTTCCCTCAATAAATCGATTGTTGCGTTGGCTGTATGAGATGTAGAGCCGTGCTGTTAGAACCGCGTCTCCTCCAGATTAATTACCATTCAAATTCGGAATTAAAAAATCAGTGATCATCGCTCTCTAATGATTCCCATTAATGGTAACGAGTTTTCCAGCTTGATTTTTTAAGAAATACAGCCCAATGATGCCATTTAGAGAAAAATGAGGTTCGTCGCTGAATTAAATGTTGCGATTAAATTCTGAGTCAAGTTGCAATTGATTTTGAGCCCATTCACTGAGCGCACGACGCAAATGATGATTTTGCGGCTTGAGTTCTTGGACAAGATGAATCTTGTAAGGCACCAAACTAAGTTTGGAGCACAGAACACTGATTTTGTTCTGTTCCATGATGATTTGTCAGACTATGCTGAATAGTTTTAACACTAGAGGCGCCCAAAATCACATTTCGTTTGACAGCGACTCCTATCGGAAGTTCAGACATACCAAAAAATCACCCTTTACTTGAGACATAAAATCAAGATTGGAGAGGAGAACCAAACCACTGAGATATCACGTCGAATAAGCTTAAGGGAACCCGATGACTGGCTTATCCATGTGGGAAAGTTGACAGCTTTGAAAACCTTATTGCTGAGCAACTTGTTGTTTATTCAGCTTTTTAATCTTTATTAGTAGTTTAATTTCACATTTTTTTATTCAATTTCGAATATTGCAAAAGTTTTGACAAGCCCCCAAATCACATTACTCGATGTAGCTTATAAGGTTATTGCAAGAGCTATAAGAGGCATTCTTGAAATATATTTAAACGTACAAGTAGGAGAATACCAAGGTATACGTACCAAGAAGAGGTACGAGTAGGTTGGAGAATACCAAGGGTACGGTGCCAATACCATACGTATTAGGGAAAACTTAACTTGAAGTTATTGTTCATCGACTTCAAACAAGCTTATGAGAGAAGTTGTATCAAGCATAGAACGTGCTCCAATTTCCGAAGAAGATCATTCAAGTGACAAAAATGACTCTAGGCAAAACAGAATACAGAGTTTTGGTGGAGGAGTGCCTTTCTGCAGAAAGGTTTGAAGTGAGGAAGGGATGTGTCTGCCTCTAGCATAGCAATAAAAAGGACTGTCTACAGTCCTTTTTATTGCTATGCTAGAGGCAATACTCCGAGAGAGCGAAATAAGAGCAGGGGAACAATTTATAATACTAAGATCCAAATATTAGCATACGCAAACGACGTAGTACTCTTGTCAAGAACAACAGCAGAGCTAGCAAGAATTTTTAGACTGTTTAAAAAAAGCGCAATAATATAGCCGGCACATTAATAAAAATAAGACAAAATTCCTTGAGATGGCAGAGGACGTGGATCATACAGAACAAGTTATTATTAAAACGGAATAAAATAAACATTATAAATTTAAAACAGTAAAAGAATTTGAGTATTTAGGATATATCATAACCAGTGAAGGCGATGAAATAAAGAAAATTGAAAAAAGGATGGCAAGAGGAAGCAAATCTATAGGAGCGTTACACAACATGCTCAAGTTAAAAAAAATAACATGGTCAGCAAAGTTAAGGTTCTACAGAACTGTTATTCAACCCACGATACTATATGGCAGAGAATGTTGGGTAATAAATAAAAAAGAAAAAGAAAAATTGAACGTCTGGGAGCGAAGAGTACTGGGGAAAATATTTGGTGGAGTGAAAATATAGGAGACAATATGGAGAAGAAGAACCAATGCAGAAATTAAACATCTATACGGAAAACCATTTATAAGCCAGATAGTTAGGTCTTTCTGATTGGGTTATGTATTAAGAATGCCAGATAGTAGATGGGCAAAACAAGCATAGCTAAGAGGAGATAGATGAAGAAGAAGAGGACAACCAAGAAGTGATTGGAGGCATGCAAGAAAGATTTGGGTTCAGTAAGGGTAGGAAAATGGCAGGATGTAGCCATGAATAGAGTAAAATGAAGAACGATAGTAAGGAATTCAAAACCATGGGTCTTTAAAGCCTGTCGCTTTATTATTATTATTTTTGGAATGGATATTATTAGTTTGGAAATCCTAACTTTTTAGGACGACCGATTTTTTATCACGATTTGAATTCATCGCGCTGAAAACGTTAGTCTTTGGGATTTGGGAAACTCAGCCATATACTAAACAACTCGAGCAAACCTACAAGCCTAAGATGAAAAACTTACGAAACATCATACCGATTGCAATATATGGTTTAGAGACGATGATATTGATGAAGAAGAGTATCATAAAACTATAAGGTAAATAAAGCGCCATGGAAAGGGCCGTTAGCATTACACCGCAAAAAAATTCCGCATGAGCAAATTATTCAAAACACAAAAGTAATGGACATAAATGACAATGTGTTAAGAATGAAGTAGTAATAGGCTATACATGCATGCAGAAAAAAATCTGATGTTTTCTATTTTTAGGTCGAACTTTATATAAGATATCCTATGTTTTGTCCCAGTTCAGTTCAACTTCGTTCAAATTCACTCACCTGGTGATTTATTCCGTTCGTGCTTTAGGCATTTTAATATTACCAAAATTAATCAATTATTTTCGGACAATTGCAGGCATAAGATCCCCAATTGCTTGAAAAGGTGTTCGGAAATTGGATTGACAGAATACGCTTGGTCAGAAGTATCTGCGGCGGACATTTGTCCATAATTCCTTTCAAACAATAATGCTATTTGTATATTATTTCACATAAAATAAATTGAGAAAAGTTTCCAGGTATCTAATTTAATTGTTGTTTTATTTGAATTTAAATCACCCTATATATATATATATATATATATATATATATATATATATATATATATATATATATATATATATATATATATATATATATTAAAAGAACAAGAAATATCATAACAGAAAGAATACAAAAGCAAAATGTTCACATATGTGTTGTATGAGCCTGAACATCTACAAGCTTAGATTCAAACGATTTTACTTGTTTGCTAAATAATATTATTCAAAAAGGATATTCCCAAAAATCGTATTTAAATTACTGAACATCTGAAAGAAGTGAATTCAATCGAAAAATCCCACTTTTAACAATGACATTTTTAAATAGCTAACACTCGACACCTTTTGTACTGAAACAGCTTAAAACACAATGCAATTTCGTATTTCGAAAATGAGATGGTCTGTAAATAGAAAGAGAGTGTGAGAGGAAGAGAGAGAGAGAGAGAGGCACCGTTGTTATTCAGCACCAACACTCAATAACGCCCCTCCTGAATTTACTTTTAACGAAATGTAAATATGTACCCCGACAGGTCCTCTAAAAGATCAAACAGGTTAGGTTTAAGAGGGTGTCAACAGTCGCTTGTTTTATGACTTGCCCATATCGCTTCCTCTTTTTTTCCTTTATGTTTATTGACTCAATATAAAAAGATTTTGAATTAAACCAGAATAAATTATAGAACTAATAGTGTTCCTTAACAATTATTACATTACATAAGAGTGTCAGCATTGCATGAATGAATGATATTCAAAAATGACATTATTAATGTCATGATTGCATAAATTATGAAGGAGATTGAATTAATTTTTTTTTGGTGCAAAATCTCTTTTATTTGTCTTAAATAATGAGTCCAAATTAAAAAAACAATACAATTACTATTCTAAAAATTACTATACGAAGCCATATATAGCTTCGTATGAGTTAAATTAAAAAACAATACAGTTTCGTTTCTCATTGTAACATAAATAAACATGACATTCTTCACACTTGGTGAAAGAATGGAATTTTGAGCAGTTCTGGTATATTTGTCGATTTTTTTCATCCATTTGGGGAAATGATCGACGTTATCAGAACGCATAGTAACCAAAGGTAGGTCTTGATGCCTGTCTGGAGTTTTTTATGACTTTTTGTGGGGTATCGCTGAATCGAGCAAGCTGGATAGAGTGCCCATTCGACTTAAGGTCGGTATTCTGATGATGATAGCTGGACGACCACGTTTTTTAACCATAGCTAAAACCTTTCCTGTCTCACGCATATGCTCGGAAACTGCAAATTTAAAATCAAACAGTGGCATGTATACATTTACATTAATTCGGTGCTTCCAATTCTTCTATTTCTTCTCTCGTAAAGTTTCCTGGCTTGTTGACGTTATCTTGAAGAAATTATGTTACACTGCTCAAAAATCATATTAATTAGATCATCCGTAACAGGAATTCGAAAATGTCTGGTGGTGTATCTAATTGCTGGATTGTTTCTGGTAAATCGAAATTTCCGAATATTCCGTATATTTCCGAATTTCCGAATTTCCGAATATTCCGTAATTCGAATTTTTGATAAAAAAAATTTGAAGTTTTTTTCATCAAAAGTTTTAATTTTTTGGTTTTTCCAAATGACCTGGTCTTTTTTGGATCTCTTTCCTGTTGCTTTGGATGTAGATGGAATCTATAAGTTTTGTGCGGTCATAACATATTTTATTTCGAATTTTAAGATTTGTCAAATTAGGTTAAAATGATACCAGGTTGTCATTTTTAAAATATATATATTTTTTAGTAGCTACTGACGAAATTGGGCCAGACTGGAAAGCATTGTTTATATTTTTTTCTTTTTTAAGTTATTTTCTATAACTTTGCATTTAAAAGTACTAGACTATCACTTCAGGTTAGCCTATGTTAGGTTTTAAAAAAATTATATTTACATATTACTCGATCATACTAATTATCAATATACAATAATTAACTGTAAATAAGCAAAGATATCTAAAAATTTCCACTATATTTAAAATTGTATAGATAGCAATTGCTTCGACACACAATGCTTTTTTTCAAATACAACAGTGAGAAAAGTTAAATTGAATTTCCATCAAGCATCGGTTACCTCAGTTAAAATAATTAACTGTATTACTAAATACAGCTAGTACGCCTAGACGAACTCTCTTGTTCGATTACTAAAAGAAAAAAAATATCCACATCTCAAGAGCGGTTTCATACTTTAAAAACTCATCAGTTAAACTCGGATGCTTAAATTGTCCGATGTTCGAAATTTAAGACGACTGGATTTGGTTCGATTTCTTCGAGAGAAAAGCATCCGAGCTTAACTGATGAGTTTTTAAAGAACGAAACCGGCCTTGAGATGTGGATGATTTTTCCCCCTAGTAATCGAACGAGATATAGTTCGTTTAATAGTACTACCTGTATGTAATAATAAAATGATTTGGTGTCAGTGGTAAATTTCTTTGAGTTGAGTATTTCACATTAAAAATTCCAGAAATGCATATATTATTTTGACTTTTTTCTTTCATTTTGCTTTATAACATCTTACATTTCTATTTAGTATTCACGCCTTAAATGACACGAGTCACTTTCGGGAATAGCTACACTCATCTGTTAGTAGGACAGAGTCAGCATTCCTTCCTAGTCGAACCCAAACCATCAATTACACCGAGTTTGAAACTAATACACTTTGAGACTTTACTGGCATATGCCAGATATAATTCACCCTTACCCTAAGAGTTTCCTGCCTTACCCTCTCCACCGTCGAAACCTCAATATATCCGGAACGTTGTGTCAAATTCAATTACGCTAATTGGTTCACTTCGCGGTCCTAAACCAGCGCCGTTTGATTTCATACCTGTTACTCTCCGCCTTTAATTTGCCCATTTCACGACTGATTGAGTTTCAGTTCCAGGCAGAGCCGCAAACAGCATTTCAGTTTGTTTTAAAATAAAATTGACAAGTGGAAGGATAAATAATGAGCAAGCGAAACATGTCAATTTTTGTTTTGGTTTTTTTTCCAGTTCCCCAAATCCAGTTTTTTTTTATTCAATTTTTCCAATTCAATTTTTTACTGTATCTATCACTTTTATTTTGAACTTTGTGTAACTATAGTTTCGTAAATGATCGTCGATGTTACATTCTCAAACACTACTTTAAAACTAACATATTACAGCTGTGTATCCTATATACCTCTTTTTACAGTTTTATTGGGGTTAACTTTTTACAATATTTTAAATAGTGGAGAATTTCGGAGATCCGTCTGATCGTTTAATAGCTGTCTTGAGGGATCTTTATAATATTTACAAATTTCAACCGCTTCTAAAATGTTTAATTTTTTACTTTTTGGCGCTGTATCTAAAACTTTTAAAATTGTAATCTCGGGAAATATGTCCGGTATCTATAAAATGGTTCTCAAAATTAGAAATTTGTTTCTTTAACAGGTACGCAGATTTGTGTTCTTTGAATCTGATCTGAAAATTTCGGCCCGTTTGTCCCACACAGTAGCTACTTCACTCGTTGCAACTTAACATATAAACTTCAGATTTTTTATTTTGTGATGTTTTATCTTTGGCATTAATAGTAATTTTCTGATTGACTGGTTTCTGGTTCTGGTTTTAAACACTATTTGCAAATTATATTTCCTCTAAGAGCGAGTTATTTGTTCTGAAATTGGATCGAAATATGTTATCTTACATTATTCATCATTTGTTTGTTTTACTTTTGAGTATACTTGATGAATTGATAATTGTTTCCATTCTTAAATGTTTATGTCAAGCTTTTTTGAAAACGGATAAAGCAAAAAATGTATTTTATGGTTTAGATATGTAGACGACATTTTGGTTTATTATACTGAAAACGACAGACAAATAGAAGAAGCATTAAAGCATTTAAATATAATGCGCACCGCAACGCATCTGATAATAGACCGCGGACAATGCCTGGTTTCTTTGAAGGTCTATACCTGCCCCAGGTATAAATGCATGAATATAGTTGGCCCGAAACATTTGAAGAATAGAGAACTGAAGATCCTGTAGTCCAAAAGCGCATTTCAATATTTGTTCAAAACTTTAAACGCGTTTTTCTCAACACTACTTTTTTCGACCTGGTTGACATAATATATAAAGTTTTATCCAAGCGATTGACTTTAAATTAGGCATGAACCTTCATCATGTGACTTTCTGTTATCCTTACCATATTTCTGTATCAAAATATTTTTTTACTATTTATAAAAATTCAAAACATGGAAAAAAAGTTAGCCTTCAAACGTTCGCCGTTTTGCGAAAACATTTCTTCTTTGATACCAATGATAACGACGTTCTTACTAATTAAGAATTCGCTTTTCAATTTTGTTTCAGATGAACGCAATGATGGCAGTCATGTCAACCAGCATACTTTTTTTTTCCCCCACAATTGGCAGCTCATTACTGCTTCAATTTAAAAAAATATTCTTTGATTTTTTATATTCCTAAAATATCAATAAATATGTTACCACCCATAGAAGATGTGAAGAGCTTTACATACTTGCACAGCATTTTGTCAAAGGGGCTTTTGAAGCGCTGGCATTTAAGTAGAGAACAACGCAATATTCAACGTAAACAAAACTCCCAATATTTAACATCAATGTAAGGACAGCCTTGCTCTATGGATGTAAAACGTGGAAAATAACGAAGACAGAAACAAATATACACATATATCCAAAAGTTTGGAATATTTACAAATAGGATATCTACGCCTATGATACTGTAATAATTATGATGGATATTAATTTTAGACTGTTTTTAAATGAACAAAAGCATTGTTTTGCTGATAACGCCGGTTTTTCGATTTTTGCCCATTCCTTTGATACTAGTATTTACACATTATTTCAGTTCTTTTTCAATTTTCAATCAATCCGTTTAAAAATGCCTAGAAATTGATAAAAAATTATAAGAAATTGTTTGGAATCTGCAAGTGGTATATAATGGGAACTTATTGGGTTTCAAGGGGTAAATGTATTACGACAAACGATAACATGTAGGCTGAAAGCGGTAAATTTGCACGCAAGACCTTTACGTGCTCCCAAACTAACCCTTCAACAAAAAATGTAAAATTGCAATGGGCTCGAGAAATTGTGGATCATAGTCCTAACTGCAATAACATGATGTCCTCCTATAAGGCAAGAATTAGCTTAGTTTCTGATTCACGAAGAATATTAGTTTGGGGAGCTCTAGATGGAGAAGCCTGACTAGAAACAGCTCAACCACATATTCCATTTGAAGGTAGGAGTGTGATATTTTGGGGTGGTATTATGAGGGCTATACGGATATCTCTAGTGGTCCTGAAGAAAAGAGTCACTGGTGTGTAGATCGAGAAAGTTTTAAATCCTGTTGTGCATCTGTTCCGAGGCGCAGTGGGTCGACGGATTTGTTTTCATGGAGGAGGGAGTAACCATGTTACGCTGCCCAGTAAATTCCCCCGACATGAATATCATTGAACATGCTTGGGACATTTTTAAAACCCGCATCAAGAAACGGAACAATCCCCCTTTTACCCTGCGAGAACTAAAAAATGCTGCTCGTGAAGAATGTGAGAGAATTTCACAAGCCCAAATTAATCCTTTAATCGACAGCATGCCAAATCACCTACAGGCATGCATAGAGGCCCATGGAGGAACTACTGTTTATTAGTTTAATTAAAAGTTGTTCATTTTATTTTTAAATTACTTTTGAAGGCAATTAGTACATTGTAATTTTTTGAGTCCAGAATAATAAATCAATTTTATAGACATTGATCATTTGGGGTCGAGTTTTATTTGGTACTGGTAAGGGTTGTAATAAAATGATGATTGCGAAAACGAGTAAAAGAAAGACTTAATATTAATAAGAAAGTAAAATGTTTGAATATTCTAAAGTTTTCGACATATGTGCACTTCATGTCTTCACAAATAAATGAATGCGGAAAATACTATGTATATTCTGGCCGAACAAAATTCAAAACGAAGACTTACCCCACTTCCACTTCGTTCTCACTCAGAAAACAAAGTAACTGTATACCCAAAGTAACATTGAACTGGAATCCGCAGGGTAAAACAAGTATTGAAAGAACCGCACAGAATTGGAAAAGAACGGTCCATTATGAATTGCAAACCAGTTTCAATCCTACAATCCATTTTTTTTGTTTGAAAACAAAAGATGCATTTTCAAGGATTTGTAAGACGATTTAATCAGTAAATTTCTACAAACAAATATTGAGTTAGCAAATTCCTTCAGTTTGTTTTTCGGTGCAAGTTTATTTCAATTTACTCTTGTATATATCGATTGCACATCGAAAATGTGCAACTCTGACTTACACATTCTATCTTTTCTTGTGGTCATTTTTGGAAATATCCACTAAAGCAGGATGGAAACCAAGTTAAAATTATAAAAATGTGTCGAAACTCGTTCCCTTTATAGTTAATTTCACAATGGCAATTTCATGGCGACAAAGAAGGAAATTACAAGGTAATTAAAGTGTGGCCAAATGACAGTGATATTTGTCAAGAAGGAATCAATAGATGGCGTGTTGGCAAGTTGCAGACTTATTGCAACGAAAAAGCCTTGCCTTTTCTGTCAAGGCCAGAAAACTGTTTCGGGAGACGCTTGTTAACGTTTGATGGTGACTAAAGAAATGGGCAAAACTTTGTTTGGAACACGGAAGAAATGTGTTTGAAATTGTTTTAGTATAATTTTATCCACAAGCCCAATATTAAAGTTTACATGACTACTTTGAAAAATAATTTTAAAAATCTCAAAAATCATGTATTTTCTTTGTCAGGCCGATAACTTTCCTAACAACCTTCGTACATAAGTACAGTTGCAAACATTACACATCGTTAAAGATGCTAGACGGTCTTAAAGAGAAATAATAATTGCATTTAAAACTGTAGCTGCACGTTTAGAGTCAAGAAGTATTTCTCCTTTGAACTACCTTTCGAAATGCAACAGCTGAAACAAAGTCTTGAAAGTTTAAGACGCCTCACACTTTCATAATTATGATAATACAACAATTGTTGTAGTGCCGAGAGGAGCATCTGAAACGGTAATTACAACAAATAGAAATGAAACAGAAAAAGTAACACGGCAACAAGGTAATATCTTACAGTTTCAGCTGCTTCCTTCACCAGATACCTTGTTATTTTATTCAATGTTCCTTTTAAATTAGTTTTGCATTTTAATATTTATACATGATTGGTAATGGTGTTGCTATAAATCTTCTGGCATATACAGTCTGTCAAAAAAGTGCGGGGAATTGATTATTTGAAAAGCCCGATGAAAGGGATTGTCAATTTGTTTTTATCGCTAAGTTGGCACAACTGTCCCCTATATTGACGCGGAGTTTTAATGTCACCTGTCATTTAGTTTGTTTACAGTGCTCGATTTTTCTCAATTCATCTAAGTTGCGATTTTCTACAATGGATAAAAACATCCAACAAAGAATTTGCCTTAAATTTTGCATTGCAAATGGAATTTCGTGTGCCGAGTCGCTGAAAATGTCGCAGAAGGCTTACGGTGAATCGACTTTATCAAAAATACATGCATATGAGTGGTACAGTGCATTCAAAAGCGGTCGAGATGTGGTGGAAGATTTGCCTCGCTCTGGTCAGCCATCAACGGCTTCAATTGAAGTTAACATCGCTAAAGTGAAGGAAATGGTGACTGAAAGTCATCATTTAAGTTTGAGGGAGATAACCGCTAATCTTTCCGTGTCTCACGAATCAATTCGTACTATTTTTAGCGATTGTTTGGGCATGAAACGCGTTGTCGCTCAACTAGTGTCGAAAGACCGGAATTTTCTTCAGAAACTCGATTGCGTAAAGGTGGCTGAAGACATACTAGAACGAGTCAATTTTGACCCCACATTCATAAAACGCATTGTAACTGGTGATGAGACATGGGTATACGAGTTTGCCATACAAACCAGTCAACAAACTTCGGAATAGCGCCTTCCAACTGAGCCAAAACCGAAAAAACCATGGCGTTTTGGGGAGCAAATTCGTGCGGCGTTTGGGGGAGCAAATTCGTCAAAAAAAGCCGGATTTGAGGAAAGAAAACTCTTGGATTTTTCATTACGACAACGCACCATCTCACAAGGCTATTATTGTGAATGAATTTATTGCCAAAAGCTCAACAAACATCACGAACAACCACCGTATTCACCTGATAAGGTTCCGGTCGACTCCTTTCTCTATCGCAAGCTCAAATTCTCACTTTGAGGCATCCATTTTCAGTCGATAGAAGACATAAAAAAGAATTCGCGGCGAGAACAGAAATCGATTCCGGAGAATGCGTTTAAAAAATATTTTGACAATTTTGTTATTCGTTGTCATAGGTATATTATTTTGGAAGGGGCCTACTTTGAATGAGATGCAATAAATTTGGATAAATAATAAACATTTTGTGTTTTATTGGCCAATTTCCGGTACTTTTTTGATTGAATGTACATCGTAAAGTTTGACATTGTTGACTATGTACGTACTCAGAACGTTTTGTCATACCGACGCTATTTGTGTTCCGTATTGACTTAACAGATTCATCTCAGTCAAAAAATGGAATAAATTTGTGCGAATTGTCGTGCGATGATTTACTACGACTTTCGATGTCGGATTATCTCAACAAAAGTGCATCGATCAACTCACTTCGACTTTTGGTGATGAAGCATCATCTAAATCGTATATCACTGGTTTAGTGAATTCAATCGTGGTTGTCGTTGGCCCACGGACGAATTTAAGGAAGATCATCTAATATCGGTTGTTATGCCAGAAAACATCGATACTGAGCGCGAACTGATAAAGCAAGAACGTCATATGATTCTTTACCATACTTCACCATGACAACGCGAGCTCTCATAAATTGGACCGAACAACTCCTTATTTAACCGCTCCACACATCGAATTAATAGGTCATACGCCGTACAGTCCTGATTTGGCATTCATTGATTTCTTTATGTTCGCGTCCGTGAAGAATAAACTGTGGTCAACGATTTTCGACACCAGAAGAAGCGGTTGATCCGTTCAAAACGCATTTTTTGGAGATACCTCAATCGAAATGGAAAAAGTGCTTTGAAAATTGGTTCAAACATATGCAATGTCGCGGGAAATATATTGGAAAACAATAAAACCATTTTCATAGATGAATATTTTTTTTTATTATTATTCCGGATACATAAATAGCAACCCTCGTTTATTTATTAAAAACAAGAAAAAGTTCCATACCCTCTTATATTTATATTCTACATCGATAATGTTGTCGTTTGCGTAATTATTCGATTATTTGTAACTCCCGCGTTATGCCTTTCATCTCGACACTTTTCCCAGTTAATAAACACTCTTCATATTCTGACTCATCCCGCTGAACAATGTCGGGGAACCCTCGACGCGGAACGTCATCATAATAAAAAGCGAGAAAGTAAAATAAAATACGGGCCCTAACACGACCAATTTGGGCTTTATGGCCCTTAATAGAATAAGGCTTGTGTTTTTTTAATAAAGTCCGCAATAGCTGTACTTGTCACCGAAATTTATTGGCGCCTTTTAAATTTTTCCCCGAACTTTTCCAGGCCAATTTTCAACTTCAAGCGCTCATGGTGATATACCGAGGTGGAAAACTTTTTAATTCAGCAGTTGTGTTTTGTGAAAATGATGCGTAGTTGAAAATTTAATATTAAAAGTAGAAAATATACAATCAAATAATATATTTAACTGAGGTAACCGATACAAAGTATATAAAAAAATATATACAAAGATTTATATATTTAATTTCTACTATATTAAAAACTTGTATGTATTACAATTTTTTAGACCTACAAAATATATCAAACTAACAGTAATAAAACTAGTCCTTTGGCCTAATAATATAATAAAATATAATAGTGATGAAATCTATTTTTTTTTCAATTTCTAGATGCGCAATATATACTAAGTGACATAGAAAAAAAGAACACCAAAAAAAATATTAAAATTTAAAAAACTACTTTATAGATTCATTGTTATTGTTAAACAGTACAACTGATTAAAATTTGAAGATCTGATTAAGATTTGAATTGATTGATTGATCTAATTTCTACGAGTTAGGAAGCTACAATCAGTAGTGTCACCAATGGGTGGATCAATCTCCACTTTGTATACATTCATGGAGGCGCACTGATCTAATTAGGTGGTCAATTTCCTCTTTGAGGTATAGTGTCTCATGCTACTTGAATTTCATCCCATAGTGCCTCCAACGTCTGTTGATGATGTGGCAATCTGAACAACCTTTGACTTATGATATTCTACACACGTTCTATTGCGAAAAGGTTCGGGGACCTCGATGGCCAAGTCAGAAAATTAATTTGGGCTCCTTTAAAATGTTATAAAGTATCATGTGCAACCTGTGGGTCTGCATTTTCCTGTTAAAAAAGTGGATTTGAAAGTGTTCGACGGTAGGGGAACAAATGGGGATCTACAATTTCTTGGACATACCGCTGTGACATCACACTATCTCAGACAAAAACTAGAGGTGATCTAGTACCATGTGCGATGGCACCCCATACCATAACGTCCACTGTGCGATGTACATTCCTCTCCATAAAAAACTCCGGATTTCGTGGTTCTGTGGTTCTCCACAATATCTTCTTTCCGAGCACGGCCGTCGCGACCGCCTATACAGAAACGGGACTAAAAACAACACGATTCCGTTCCGCATCCCACTGATGTCTTTCTCTGTACCACTCTACCCGTTGACGCCGATGTTCCGCCGTTAAAGGTTAAGCCAGATATAGTCTGTAAGAAACGAGCCCAAAAGATCTGATTCTGCGGTAGATTGCTCGCATTCCAATTATCTTTCCATGTCCTTCGTACCACTGGTTAGCAATTGACCTTGAAGTTGAAAAAGGCCTCTTATTCCTTCTTCGGCCCACTCTCGCCAAATTCTTCAATTCATTCAATTCAATTCATTCAATGCATTTAATTCAATACTTTCAATTTCCTGAAAAGATAATCCGGCCTCTCTTAGACCTACAATGCGGCCCCTCTCAAATTATCAAGTTAAAAGTTATCAAATTGTAAAAGTTATGACGTAAAAGATGATAAAATGATCAATCAAATGACGTCAAATACGTCAAATGACGTATCATCTTTAAGGAAAAAGTAACAGCGCCAAAACTTTTTTAACGAACAAATGCTTCGTCGCTATGGCTGAAATGTTGCTAATTTATTTCTGATGTCACTAGAAACAAGTATACAAAATAATATTAAAATACAAAAACTTTTACTGGGTGTTCCTTTTTCTATGGCTCTTGGTATAACTTTAACGAAGTTAACCTAGTGAAAAAAACCTTCCTGTTTGTCCAACATAGACTTTTGGACAAGAACCGCACTCAATTGAATAAACTTCTAATTTATCAAGTTTACTCGTTCGGCTTTTATTGTTCTTAATAAGGCATCTTAGAATTATTTCATCCTTATTATTTGTTTTGAAAGCAATATTTATATCATTTGTTTTTGATAAATGTTTAGAAACTAATTTGGTAACTTTTCCTGTTTATGTAAATAAAAATAAAACGCAAAATCAAATTCAAAATTTAAAGTAATTTCAATTCTATTAGTTTATTTTGTGGTATACTCGGAGATAAATTTTGTGGATCATACACTTTAGTTTGATATAGTTATTGAAAAAGACACTGTAGGATAGAGCGAGGCTTGTTAAGCAACTTTTCGCCTGATCTCCCTTAGCTTTAAGAATATGCATCGGATTTAATTGACTCTTACTCTGTTAGGTTCGTAATTTACTCTTCTCTAAAATATTTAGCGGTGTAAAAACGATTCGAATACAAGTTTAAAAGTTATTCTCCAACTCCAACCCCAAGTTGCCCAACGCGCCTCACTAGTGGGGCTAGTTGAGCATGGGTATGGGTCTAGTTGAGCAATGGCTAAAATGGACTTGATGACTGTATAGAATGATCTGAATACAAAATAATTATAATCAACAAGCAAATATTTATTTATTATGATTATTACATAGTCATATGTTACTATATCTAAGGAAAAATAAAATTAAAGTGAAACAAAATTAAATCTTCCCAATCTTTTAATTATTATTACACTTTTTATATTTAAAATTATATATTTAAGAATAATTATACCGCAAATAAATATTAAATTAAAGTAGTAACTAATTATGAGAACAGGACTATTGCTAGATGATAAATAATTCCAAATTATTAATGATCTTTGTCTCTATAACAATTAATACAAACATAGGTTAGACCAACGTTCGGATATTATATCGGTTCGGTGCATATTTAATATAGGACCATTGTTTGCAAATCTGACACTGATTCCAGTTTTCTCCAGGTATGCTCTCAGAAAATTGCTCATAACAAACCAGACAAGCGTACTCGTCCTCTTCTTAATTTGATTAAAAAAATTCCATCCTAAAATGTAATAATAATCATTAATACAATTATCAATATAAGTAATTTTAATTAGTAAACTTTGTATAGAATTATCACATTCACAAATTAATTGACGGCTATTAATTTATTAAAGAAAAATTTGATTTTTTACAATGAACATCTAGTGGGACTGGTTGAGCAACGCGCGTTTAATGCTTGTTAGTCCCAGTTGAAGCAACAAAATAAAAATTAGGTTATAAAAAATCATAAGAATTAAAAATAAATAACCATCTATAATCGAAAGAACAACAATTAAGTAACCTTTAAATACTTACGTGGTTCTTATTAAGTGTTTTTATACGAGTATAGTAGAAACATTATGACAACTTGTAATATTTTTTCTACGCCGAAAAAAAATAAAGCGTTCTCTTATTTTATCGGAGCTCCGGACAGTATTTGATAGTCATGCTATTTATTCACCTCTCATAACCCCTTGTTTTCGCTATTTACACTTTTGTTGTAGGTTGCTTAGTTTTAAAGATATTTCGATTGCACAACTTGCCCCTATGATCACTCTACTCTTCTTGGAAATTTATATAAAAATCTTAATTTGTTTGTACAAAGAAACAAAATAATAATGACTAACATCGTATACAGAAAAAGAAACATTTAGAAAATGATATACAAGGGGTCCCATAAGAAAGTTTCTATTTCACTGACTCACTCCGCAAACGCAACAATTGTGAGGCGCGTGAGAAGCATGTCAATCGATAGCCCCGTGTTTAAGAATTGAGTCGTTATGGAGCATTTCTCGGAAGCACACTCTGCGTTGTGTATGCGAGAATTTTACAAGAACAATGATTTGAGGCTCAATTTCATCTCAACGGTCATGTAAATAAGTAGAACCATCATTACTGGACTGCAACGAACCCAAAACTTAAGCATCAAAAACCCCTACATTCGCCTAAAGTCACTGTATGGGCTGCAATGTCAGCTCGAGGAATAGTCGGTCCGTACTTTTTTTGAAGACGCTAGGGGACGCGCAGTTACCGTCAATTTTTCAGTACCTGAACTACAAAACTTGGCTAGTTATAATCAAACATGGTTATAATCATCGAACACTTCCAACACGCCTCTGCACACGAGTTCGTGAAATTTTCCCAAAAATATCCGACACGAAAGGCAGCCATTCCAGAGATTTTCAGAATTTTGTTGTTTGCGTTTATGCCGATGAATGCCGTGAGCGTAAATGTTTACATTTGGACGATATTATTTTAAAAAAATAATTTCCAAAAATGTTTATTTTAATAATTAATAAAGGTTTTTTTTCGATGGACGTTTCTCTTTTATTTATATCGCTATATCAAAAAAAAACTTTCTTTTAGGACACTTTGTATTATTCTGGATACTGCTATTTACAGCTTTTCCTTGTAGAATTCTTCCTGTAAAGAGATAACATAACTTACACGAATTCTTGAGCAATAGCTAGATCTATTTTTATACAACCTGTATATTTCATGATGCGATATGTGTATTTTCATTGACGTTAACAATAATTGTTCTGTAGGACATTGTTTCAATGTTATATAAATATGGATCGCATATAACGGGCTATGTACGAGTTTTGTTCCAATGCGGAATAATGGAAAAGTGAGATACAATACTTGGAGCTTCGTATTGTTCCAAGCGGAATGTATACATTTCCCCAGCACATATCAGATCTCCCTCAATGGTCATTTCAGACTTAATCGAGACTTATTTAGTCCCATTTCTGCGGCATCGAATGCTCATAATTCATCGGACCAATCCCCCTATTGTGCCACCGGTTTCAATTAAGGGTTAAAACTGGTTCAGAACATATATTTTACGATATTAGATTTTGTTTTGTACCACAAAACGGTCCGATTATTGAGATCTACATATAATAGGTAAAAGTTTCCCATTCGAATTGAATGTTGGTATAATGCGCTTACTAGACCGTACTTTGCCTATGGGGAATTATGTTTCTTTTTAATTTCGGTGGTAATTATTACGAATTGTATTATCGCTAATATCTTTAGGGTAATATCAGGTATATTCACATTATACACAAACTGGCAAACATGGTTCTATTGCTTGTCTAAATATTCTCCTTTGTGACGATTGCGTAGAATCAATTTTCAAAACATTTAAACCACTCAAACATATCGAACTCAGAAATATTACTACTATGATTAATAAATAAGATGATAAACTAAAATTAATTTCTTCCAGTATACCTCACCTAAGGTTCTGGATGGGTTACGGGTGGTGGATAGTAAAAGATCCATTAGATATTAACAGATTTGCGAATATCTCAAAATAAGCAGCCCCGAACCAAGGCAAAAAACTAAATTCACTTAGCATCTGACTTGTATCAAGCGGTTTAGTGGTCAGCGTCTGTCCAACGGTGATGTGGCTGGGATTTTAATTCTGGAACTAACCCCTCCAGTCTTAACCTCTTAACCGTCATGGTTCAAACCTTTAATTTAAAGTACAAGATAAAGCGTTCTAGTAATTACAAAATTTTCCTAGGAGGTAAACAATCTTCTGACAGCTTTGCTGGTACAACCGGACTTTCGGATTCTGGTGCGTCCGGGCTTAAACGCAAAATCTTTCAGAGGGAGTCGGAGACCTCTGGCCCATGTTTGAAACCTCCCCTGCGCCCAGGAAAACTACACGAATTGGGGCGAACAATGAATCAGCAAAAAATCCAAATTTTATCTTTGTAAAAAACAAGGTTGACAGATGATAACAACTTGGACTTCGACAACTAGAGACTTTTTAAAAGTAAAACGGACAAAATAATACTCAAAAATATACCACATCTCGGTGTCGCTTTCGCTATCTCAAAAACCATTCTTGGTTCTATAACTAATGTCTAGCCAGTAAATAAGCGACTTATAACACTATCCCTCAAGTGCGCTAACAAAAACTCTACATTAATCAATGCACACCTCCCAGTTAACGAAGAAATAAGTCCTTAATAATAAGTCCTTAACGAAAAAAGTCCTGGAATAGACTATTTCTAAAATTCCCTCTAACCATGTAAAAATCCTATTAGGTGATTTCAACGGCCAACTAGGGAAAGAAAGTACAGAAAAACAGTCGGCAGTTTTCCCGCTCATAAATGGACTAACCATAATGGCAGAATATTGGTTGAATTATGTTCGCAGTATAATCTAAAAATAATGTCAACCCATTGTAAGAAGAAAATTACAAAACAAAAGACCTGGAGGTGCCCAAACACGTACATGGGTCAATTTTAAATTGACCGTGTTGCCATTTCGTATCCCTATTGTAAAGAAATAACCAAACCAAGTTTTAAAACCTTAGTTTTTAAGTAGTGTTTGAGAATGTAAAATCGTTTTACGAAACTATAGTCGCACAAATTTTGTTTCAAAATATAAGTGATAGATAGCAAAGTAAAAAAAAATCTTTTATTCCTTTTTAAAAAATGAACTATCACAAAGATACGGACAAATCAATCAATAATATTAACTTAATACATTTTAACAATAATATAAAAAATAACACGCACTAAACAATTACATATACAGGAAAATTAGTTTCCTAAACATTAGTCAAAAACAAATAATATAAATATTACTTTCAAAACAAATACTAGGAACAGGAAGGTGTTTTTCCATTAGGCTCGATATACTTAAAAGAAGTTATATCTACCCTAGACTGGAACCATTGAGTCATTTTGGCATCTTATCACATTTGAATATATCTATAGCCTGGTTTCGTCAACGTGCTCCATATCAGGTCAGTTTTAGAAGTCATTGAGTCAAATTGACTCACGCTTCCAATAACGTAGGCCGGGCGAAGTTTGACAAACTCATCGCTTTCATTCATTGTTCCACTATAAGGAGTCAATTATACTTATCCCTTACATTGCAAGAGCATGCAATGCATGCACGAATATATTTATAAAAAAGCCCTTGTTAAATTAGTCAATTATATTCATTACTTATTCAAATTAATCAATTATATTCATCACTTACATTGCAAAATGTTTTACCTAAAGATAATATGTATAAATTTATTTATAAAAAAAGGCCTTCTTTGTATTTTTATTTAAGTGTTTAAATTTTGTGAGTTACAGTTTTTGGTATCTACTTTTTACTATAAAAAAATTAACTTCGTAAATAAAATTATAAACCGTAGTACTACATAATACTTTAAAGTATTATGAATAAGCAAGGAGTAAAACGATACTACAATAATGAAGAAATTGAAAAAATTAATGACGAAATTTTGAATGAACATATTGATTTTAGCTCCGACGAAGAAAATGATGAAAGGCATAAATGGAAGAGGAGGGGAAACACCCAATAAGGGAGATTTTGAGAGGGATAGTTCTGACACAGACTCAGAAATTAATTTAGTTAATGAATTTGAAGTGTGGCCCGAAGTACTTGAAGATGAGTTGAATTTGGTTATGAAAAATTGTGAAAAAGGTATAAAAAGAGAATCAGTTAAAAAAATAAAAAGACACTTCTTTAAAAAATGCTGAAAGTTCAAGGAAAAGTAAGAAAAGTGATAAGAATAATGAGCTTGAGGAGAATAACTGTTTAATAACACCTGATACTGCCACACTACAAGGAAAAATTGACAATAAAAATACTCAACCTTTTTTGAATGGAAATGCCAATAGAAATTGGCAAAATTGCTGGAAAAAATGTTGTGCACATTACGCTCGGACCAGTTGCAAAAACAAAATATGTAATTAAGCTAGTTGATTGATTCCTTTTATTTATAACAGATAAAATGACAGACATAATTATTAAATATCCAGATGAAGAAATTAGACGAAATCACTTGAACTATAAGAACATAATCGATAAGACGTTTTCTGATATTCAATCTACTAAAATGAAGGCCTTATTAGGTTTGTTTATTTATTCAGCGTTAAAAAAAGATAATCATTTACCGACTACTTTATTATTGAACCCGTTCCAATTGGCACTGCTCCAGTTGTATATAAAAAGATTTGAATTTTTAGTTTGTTGCCTTCGATTTGACTCAAGAGTAACGAGAGAAGAAAGCACGAAAGCAGGTGATAGGATAGCGCCAATTAGTGAAATATGGAAATCGTTTTTGAATAATTGTAAAGTCCATTACAAATAGAAGTCGTACGTAACAATCGATGAACAGCTTGTTTCTTTCAGGGGCAACTTCAGATTTAGAATGTTTATGCTAAATAAACCCAACAAGTATGGTATAAATATTATAATTATGTGTGAGTCAACAACAAAATATATGGTGGACTGCATCACATACGCGGGAAAAGGCACAGCACCAGTTGGAAGTTCTTCAAAGTTCTATGTTGACAAGTTGGTACAAACAACAAAGAAGTTCAACCGAAATGTTACATTCGATAATTGGTTTACTACTACACCTCTGATTTCTAAATTATTAGCTGACGGATTAACTGTCAGGAATTTTTTTTTTGATTTTTTTTTTTTCGAATAAACATACTTTTTGTCCCAGTGCTAAGCGTAAGTATTGTTCCGTGAATTGTATATAGTGTTAAAAATCCGTTTGTGGTGAACATCAAATATGAGTGTGTCTAGACTGCTCAGAATGAGTGAAATACTTCCTTTTTTTAATATTTTATTTTGATTTTTGAAGTGAAAACTTCTTTAGACGCGTTGAGCGATTTTCTGAAGGGGCAAAACTTATGGGTTCGCGTTACCGACATGCTAGTAACGTGTTGCGCCACAATGGCGAAGCTAATTGTATTTTAAATGTGTTTTAATGTGTTTTAGATTTAATTATCTTCCAGATAATCATTATTTTAATTGTTTAATTGTAGAATCACTGTGCAGTACAAGAGTGAGTACTTAATATGCTAATATTTTTATGTAGAAACATGAATAACACAAAAAAAGAATTTATTTTCGAATATTTCCAATATTGGTAAAAATATTTGCGTTGAAAAAGTTGATATTATTTATTTTTCTAATATTTAATCACTTCTATACATCGTGCAATGAATATTTCATAGTGGCTTAGGAGTTATCTTACTAGAGTGGTAAAACAGATGTCTAGTTGTTCGATAGTATTTTTGTAGCGGATTTTAAAATAAGATATTCTATAAAATTTTATAATAAATTTAATTTCTCAAAATTATCGTTTATTGGTTTAAATTGTCAGAAATAAAATAGTGTTTTGTTGTTTTTTGCAAAATGATTATTTATAAACTTGTATCATTCAATTTCACCATTAGAACTTTACAAAAAATATTGTAATGTAATTAGTTTTTCTAAATGTCCATTTTCTATATTTGTTTAGATCTTCGATCCTACGTGAAAAAATAAACTATACATTTTTAAATTATGTATTTAAAAAATAATTAATATAAAAATAAAAAAAAAAGTTATTCCAAAGTTTCAAGTTTTCACTTCTGTCGGCAGTCCCCATGACTGTCCACCTTTTTTTAATTCTAAAGTTTACAAAAGTTTTATTTACTGCTGTAGTACTGCTGAAAAAATATATTATTTTAGACTATTTTTGTTTCGTAAAAGTAATTTAGGAATTACGGATGCAACATTATTATCATTAATTTAATATAATAATATATATGTATATATTCCGATACAGTATGTTTTTTATCATGAAGAACAATGTTTCTTTTAATTATATGTTTTCTGGATTTATATGTTTGTTTAATATTCATTTTATTTTATTTTTTTTTTGTATATAATTTATTTTAAAGACGCGCGCCGAGTCAAACTGGCTCATCGTTTTCATTAAAGGGACATTGTGAAATGTTTCCATTCTAATGTTAAGGTACAACAAAATAATTTCCATTATGATAATTACTTAATGTCAGAAAATTACACTTTGAACGAAAATTTTATAATGTTACATAATGTACTAAAAATTAAATCTCATAGAAAGCCTAGAGATAAATAAAGAAAAAATTTGGGTATTTTGCTAAATTACCAATTAGACTTGGTAATTTAGTTGGACAACCTGTGTTAAATTTATATTGCGAATATAGACATTAAAAAAATGGAAATCCCGACTATATCATTGATGGTATTATTAAGTCGATTGACCTTTTAGGTTTGGTACTTCTGTACCAACTGTATTGTACTTTTCTTACTGCATCGAAGAAATTGTAATACAAGTTTTAAATATTGTGGAAATTTAGATATAAATCTTAGTTCATTTATTTGATTCTTTTTTTCCAAAATTTCAGCCAACAACATATGTGAATGCTATTTGAAGAAATGTATACATTTTTTTTCGTCCATCAGGATAGCTCGATTACTGCAACTTTTGAAGTGACCTACATATTTTAATGAACTTTCGTCATAAATAATTCGTTACTGTGTTAATTTTACATATATGCAAGCAAATTTATAAAGCACTTTGTAAAACTTTCTTGTTTAGTTTATGATCCGAACAGCAACATTAATAATGTAACGTATGTATATTACATAAAATTGGCTATGCATAAAACAAAAATATTCCGAATTTCGTTGTTGATATTTTGATGCCGATCTCAGTTTAGAGAACGATCACAAAGACATAAATAAGATCGTTCATTTTGAATCGATTTGAATTTCATATGCATTCTGATTATTATTCGAAAGTAATATTTAAAGAAATACGAATAAAAAACACGCCCGTTTTGAATGAAATTGTAAAATAACCAGAATTAATTTTGGGAATGTCGATCTCAAAGAGGCTTTAAATTCTAGAAGGGCGAACAATTCCAGTATGAAAGATTGTTTTTGTTTACATTTAATGTTAATTTATTCAAAATTATTTGTAGGCCTATACCATTACAATAAAATGACATGCGTTTCTCTCGACATGTTAAATATATATTATAATGACTGAATTAAGTCGCAAAATTATAGCAAAATTGTAAATTTCGTTTCCAGGGTCGACTTTTCGAAAATGTGAAGATATCAGAATTAATTTTGGAAATGTCGACCTCAGAGAAGGTTTAAATTCTAAAAGGGCGAACAATTTCAGTTTCAAAGATTCTTTTTGTTTACATTTAATGTTAATATATCCAAAATTATTCGTACACCAAAAATACTATTACAGTAACCCGACATGCGTTTATCTAGACATATCTTAAAAATATTTTAAAATGAGTGAAATAAGTCGCAAAATTAGGGCAATTTTAATGTATTATTTTAAAAGAGGCTTTAAAGCGATTTACACCGCTTGTGAGATTGGCAAAGTAAAGTATCGTATCAACCTGTATCAGTCAGCTCTGGTTCACAATGTTCCGGGAGGAAGACATCAGTTGTCATCAGACTAAGATCAGATCATCTACGGTCTCTCGATTCCGATGTTTTAAGAGCAGACTCGCCGTGGTACTGAAGAGGTATTGAGTTACTGGCTCAACGATCGATCTAAGTTGAGGACTACATAATAATGTAATACGGGGTTGTTCAATAGAGGCGCCTGCACTTTGACAATGTAAAGCGACCATGTTGGGAAGCTACAGTTGTCCAATTTGGAGGTTATAGTAATTAATATTGGTCAAATCATTGTGGAAAGTTACAATGTTGAGCAACGCGTGCAAATCATTAAACTTTAGCTACAGGAAATTCGTTTTCAACGCTTGCTTCCGTATACCGTGTACCTAAAAATACAATTTCAAATTTTTTGAAGGAAGTTTGTGCAGCTATTAATATTATTATTCATGTATGGGCCCTGGTGGACCACGCGAAGTACGGTTAGAGGGGTTTCTTGTTGTTAGCCTTTCTTTGCACCCATACTAATTTCATTCTTTCGCTATGAGCTTGTTTCCTTTCGTCAGGCCAAGTTGTTCTACTCGTCCTACATATTCTCTCTGGCCAACCATCCAAACGTTAACCTTGTGTCTGAAACAGCCTCTATCCTTAATTTCACTTTGTGTAATATTTACTAATCTTAGGTCCTCTCCAACTGCAGCAATCCATTTAATTATTTCTACTTTAGCTCTACTCCTATTTTCATAAAATTCGACTATTTGTTTAGTTAGCCTACCCGGATTCATCCATTTTATATGTCCGTAAAACTTAAGTCTTCTTTTTCTCAAATCGCTATGTATATCTGTGTATTGTTTGATTTCTTGGTTTTCTCGAAGTCGGTATGTTGTGCTAATTATTTGTTTGGGGCCTAAGATTTTTTTAATGATTTTTCTTTCCTTCTTTTCAATGTCCACGACGTCTCTCTTTCTTTTCAAAATGAGCGTTTCTGCCCCACATAGACATTCTGGCTTAATAACTATTTCAGTTTTGTGTTTTTAGATATGCATTTTTTGTTGTAAATATGTTATGAAAGTCTCAATGCAGTTTCCGTTTTTTGACATCTACCCTTCTCCGCTTTTTTCAACCCGTTTTCCATTATTTCATCCAAATATTTGAATTGAAATACTCGTCTGATGTTACCATATATTGTTTTTAGAAATGGTGTTCTTAGTCTGTTGCAGGTCATGTATTGTGTATTTTCAAAGGTAATTTGGAGTCCTACCTTTTCTGCTGTTTCTTTTAGGATTTCAATCTGTTTTTGTGCCGTTAATATATCTTGAACCAAAATTGATAGATCATCAGCAAACACCAGACAATCAATTTTGATGTTGGTTCACCTTAGTTTAATGAGCTAGTCAATATTCAGGGCCGACTTTTTTTCATGCAACTCTTGTATTACCTTTTCTAGAACACAGTTAAATAAGAATGGAGAGAGTCCACCCCCTTGTCTCACTCCAGTTTTAATTTCGAAGGGTTCTGAAATGTCACCCATGAGTGTAACTTTTAACCTTGTATTAGTTAATGTTGCTTGAATAATTGCCAGCGTTTTCAGATCTAGTCCTTGTTTTTTCAAAATTTAGTATAAAGATTCGCGGTGAATAGAATCATATGCTTTTTTGAAATCTACAAATGTACAGACAAGACTTTTATTGTACAGTTTTTGATATCTTAGGATCAACTTTAAATTCAGGATCTGTTCAGGGTAGGATCTACCAGGTCGAAAACCTGCTTGATGTTTACCAATTTTAGGTTCTAACTGTCCCTGTGCTCTATCTAGTAAACATTGAGATAGAATCTTGTAACAAACTGGGAGAAAAGATATCCCTCTGTAGTTGTTTACATCCGTTCTATCTCCTTTCTTGTGTAATGGATGAATTAGAGCATCTTTCAAATCTTCCGGAATCCGTTGGGTTCGCCAAACTTCTTGTAGAAGTTTGGTTATTTTCTTGATTGTACCTGGACCAGTGGATTTCAAAAGTTCATCAGTGATTCCATCTTCACCAGAAGCTTTGCTATTTTTAAATCGCTTGATTTACCTAATTATTTCATCTCCATTCGGTGGTAATGCATCTGGGTTTGTTTGTTTAGGGTTTAGTGTTGGTAATTTGTTTAAGGGCTCAGGACAGTTTAATAGTTGTTCAAAATATTTCGCAAGTTCTTTACAATTATCTTGGTTATTTAGCGCTAATTGTCCGTCTTCTTTTTGGAAGCAAATACTTTGGGGTTGATAGCCAGTTAATTTAGTTTTAAATATTTTATATAATTTCGGGTGTTATTTTTTTGGAAATCAGCAGTTATAATGCAGCAAAAATGTGCAGCTATATTATTTTTGCTGTAGAATATTATTTAGAGCTTTAGCAAGTATAGCAGATGGCTGCTTCGAATCATTTCCACATTGTTGGTTGTTGGTGGAATCAGTTACAACTGAGAACGACCAATATTCTCCATCCATGCAATTTCAAAATGCTGGTGATGGAGTAGTACTTGCAGAAGGTAAAAAACTTGTGATTGAGTTGTGTCATACTGGGACTGTTTCGTTAAGAGTTTCAATCGTTCTTGATCTTAATACAGTTTGACTTTGTTCTTGGCAGATGATACCATCGTAAAGAGGCATCTGTTTTAGCTGTACAGCAACATATTTAGCAAATATGTCAAATTCATCTTCAGTTTCATTTCTATTACTTTGCACTACTTCGTCAAGTTTATTAATCGCTGCGCTTATGTCATTAACAATTTTTCTTTTACCACTCTGAGGAGCATGAAAAACATTTGTCGGTTTTGATTATTCTGGAGTAGACCGATTGGCAGATTCTGTATCCTCCACATGTAGGAATGAATGCTCAGTTCGAGCTACGTTCCATGTGCAACGTTCTATATGATTTTTACGGTGTACACAATCGGTGTACAGCTGTTGAGTCAACTATTCGTCGTTTGGTGGACAAATTTGAATCAACTGGTTCAGTATACAATCAAACAATACTTGTACGTTGTGAAAATGTGAGGTATGCAGAAAACATTGCTACAGTGAACGAGAGTATGCACGATAACCCGAAGCAGTCAATTTCTTGGATGCGCACCTGTACAAAATTCAATTGACCCAGGAAGTAAAGGTAAACGATTATAGGCAACGTCAAGCATTCGCTGAATGGGCTTTGGCGCAGTTGGAAGTGGACCCTGATTTCGGAAGGAAAATCATCTTAAGTCTTTGGTTCGGCAAAATTAAGCTGGCGCCGTCATAACTGTTACCGGCAAGAGGTACAGGTCGATGATAACGAATTCTTGTGGCCTAAATCGAAAGACATGGATCTCAATGACGTGTGGTTCCAACAAGACGGAGCTGAGTGCAACACAGCGCATGCAACAATGGATCTTCTGTACGACAAATTTGACTGTATGGTTATCTCGCGTTTCGGCGACGTCAACTGTCCGCCGAGATCATGCGATTTAACGCCATTAAACTTTTACGCCTTTAAAGGAAAACCCTATATTTTTTTGCTGACGTTAGCTGGATAAATATATTATTTTCATTTTTAAGGATGTTTTTGTTTCTCTCGAGAGGACGTACCTATATGTAGACTAGTAATATTCAAGTATTTTTGCATGTCCTAAAAATATAAAGTTTTCCAATAAGGATTTTTTCTCATCGGTTAATCTAATACATACTTGATAGCGTTGTATATATTTTTGTTCTGACATTTTAGAAACAGGATGATGGTTATTAAAAAAATAATGTTTTACGGTATGGAATAGCGTGTTGGTTTTGATCAACTTTTATTTAAAAATAGTCATTCTACATATACAGAGCCTTCATTTAATCCTGTAACTCACATGGTTAGTGATTAATTTAAATTTTGGAACTTGAATATTTTTTTATGTTGAAATATTTAAAAATGGTATCACTTTTCACATAAAATATTTCTAAGTTTTCCCCTAGATCTCATATCGATTTATTTTCCATGTGATTTCAATTTATTGGTTTTCCTCTTTAAGATTTTTATTAGTGTCTATGCTTCCTGAGAAACAAAAAATATTTTAAAAGCACCTCTTAAACATATTTGATTATTTAAAAGAAATAACTTTTGTTGTTTGCATTACATCGATGATATTTTTCATAAAAATCTACGACATGTACTGCTATTCTCGTTTTTTCCTTCCATGGCATCTGCTCCGGTAGAGCTATTTTTTTTTTATTCTTTAGATTTACAATAATGTAGCACTGGTCAAATGTTACGTTTATTTTCGTTATCAGTCAAGAAAATGAGTGATATCGTGTTAATCATTATCAATTTGTCGTGTTGGTTGTCCACATTTATAGATCACGTGGGTTTTGGGGTTAAATAAAGATTCTGTGTAAATAAAATTGCCCTAGTGAGGGTGAAGAAAATACAAGGAAGATTATCAACTATTCAACATTTAAAAAAAGAACTCTATATAAACATTTTATATTTTCAAAAGATAAATAAAAACACCGTTCGCAGAATATTTAATGCTGCTAACTTTTAAATATCTTTTTAACGATATTAATTCTTCACTGTACCATCATCCACTCGACAGCTGTTATTTCCCAAGAATCTCCCACAATGAAATATTAAAATGCAAAACTAATTTTAAAACAACGTTGAACGTAATAAAACGACAGCCGGCAAAACGAAAAGCTGAAGCTGCAAGATATTACCCTGGTACTGTGTTATTTTTTTCTTTGACAGCGACGTTTCTATATGTTGTAATTACTGCTTCAGGTGTCCGTGCCAGAGTAATATCAATTGCGCCGTATTATCATAATTACGAAAGTGTAATTCCACTCTAGCAGTTTATAACTTTTGTATTTCAAAAGTTAATTTAAAGAAAAAAACTGTACATCTTCTACCTGCATTATTGTTTTAATAATATAATTATTGTCATATTGAAATAGTTGTGTATGGTTCCACATTATATACAGTATGTCGAAAAAATAACGGAACTTATTAAATTTAAAAAAAACTATTAGCGCCTAATCGGAAAACTGTACGAGGGTTGCTATTTATGTATCAAAAACAAATATTTATTGTTGAAAATGATTTTATTGTTTTTCAAAATATTATCCGCGATGATCACACTTTTACATACGTTTTAACCAATTTTCATAACACTTTTTCCATTCGGATTGGGATATCTCTAAAACATGCATTTTGAAAGCCTTAACCGCTTCTTCTGGCGTCGAAAATCGTTGAACACGTAGTTTATTCTTCACTGACGGGAACAAAAAGAAATCATTGGGTGCTAAATCAGGACTCTACGGCAGAAGACCCATCAATTCGATGTTTTGACCGATTAAATATTGAGCTGTTCGGTCCGATGTGTGGGAGCCGGTCTTGCCATGGTGAAGAATAATCCTGCGTCGCTTGTTGTGTTTTCTTATTTTTTCAAAGACTTTTGGCAAACCAATAGTTGTGTACATTTAGAACTGACCGTTCTACGATTTTCTAATGACACTGTGGCCAAATGCCCATTTATCCCAAAAAAACAGGCGATCATTTACCTCGAGATGCTTCTTGCACGAACAAGTTTTGTTCGGTTTGGTTCACTTTGAAAGACCCATACAGTCAGTACTACTGTTTCCTTTCGCACTTATACGCATACATCCAAAATTCGTCACCTGTGTAAATGTTATACACGGCTTTTGACGCAGCGCAATTATATTTCTTGGGCATTCATTTGCACTAATCGACACTAGCCATTTTTTGAGCGATTGACAAATTATGAGCAATCCAACGCGCACACATTTTTTTCATGGCTAAATGTTCATGTAAAATTTTGTGTATGCTTGTCATACTAATGCCCAGGAATGCTTCAATCTCACGGTATGTTACATAATGATCTTGCTTTATCAATTTGCGCACAATATCAATTTATTATGGCACAACAATCGATTTTGGACAACCTTCTTTAAATTCGTGCGGAAGCGAACGACGGGCACAATTGACTTCACTAAACCAGTGATGTATAGTAGTTTTACAAGGCGTTTTATCGCTAAAAGCCGAAGTGAGTTGATCGATGCACTGTAGTTGTGATAATCCACGTCGAAAGTCATTGTAAATTTTCTAGTTACCAAACAACACAAATAGCGTTCGTATGACAAAACCTTCTGAGTACGTATATAGTCAACATTGTCAAATTTTACGATGTATATGTCAGATTGCATCATTGCTTTTTTTAGGTTTTTCGCCATATATCATCGCCTCCTGCTGGTCAGGTGTCATTATCTGGTGATACAATCAAATAACACGAAGTTAATGCCATGTTCAATAACCAAAATCAAATAGTTAACACTGTGCCAGAGTTACGACAATTTACTTAGGAAGTAAAGGCGAGGATCGATAGCGTGATAAACAACTAGGCTAAAGCCCCCACTGCTCAGGTACAGGCTGTAGGTTACGACACTCAGTCATTGATAAGTGAAATGAGAGATGGCCTGAATCATGTTAAAATAAACATAGCGCAAGTAGCTACTGAGTTGCTGCAAGGAACAAACTATCCCCAAGTTACGTGCCTTTATGTAACCACTTTACTGGTCGTTGTGATCTTGCAGCTAGTATAATAAAGACAGCCAGTCAAGGAAATTAATATATAATATCAAGAATATCTGTTCTTATGTAAATACAAGAATCACTGAGTAAAAAACAATCGCAGTGATTCTTTTTTCCGTAATAAATTTACCTAACAAACAAAAATTTAAAATATAACATTTTCTAAAATAAATACAAACTTTTGAACGTTAATGCTTCGGGAGGTCTTCTCCTCACGTTTTCAAAACGAATCTAAAAATAATTTATATTAATTTCTATATAATACTCTAAAAGATAGTATAGTCCGGTTCGGAATAGTATAGTCCGGTTCGGAATAGTATAGTCCGGTCCGGAAAATGTTAATTTCCCCAATAAATTTCAATAAAAATATTCCTAGTTTTCTTTAAAGGCGCCAGAGTCGGAGTGTTTAATTCTCAATAATTTTGGAAAAAATAAAGTATAAGTATAACTAAAATATTGTTTATTGGTTTGTGTATTTTGAATTTATTAGTACTATAAAGAATAAATAAATAAATAAATAAATAAATTTATCTATTAGTACAATAAAAATTATAACTTAAATTTAATTATACTTTGATCTACATTAATAATAAGTGGTTCTATATTATTAGTAAATGATACATAATAATCTTCTATTTTAATAACATTAATCGAATTTATCCAATTTTCTTTGGGAATACTATCTACAACCTTCCTAATTAATGTTGCAGCACTTGCACTTAGAGTCAGAGAAATGTTTTCTGCTCTAACATTGGATTTTACCTGATGCCACATACGCTCAATTGGGTTAAAAATACAGTAATACGAAGGATGGCGTAAAACTGTATGTCCTATATATCAGCAATGGTATCACATCCATATTTCTTTTTAATTTTAAATGTCTTAAATGTCTTAAATAGTTCTGAATTTCCAATTTAGTGTTATTTGCATTAGGAATATTAGTTTATTTAGTGCTTTAGTTTGACATTTTCTTGATGTATCTACCCATCCTTTTGCTGGTGTCTCATGTGTATCGAACCATGTTTCATCAAGGTAGATAATAGAACGATTTTTTAATCTGTATTTTTTATAGAGTTTAAGTAGAGTCAAACCGCCATCGTCGCAATTGTTGTGATTCCATTAATATTTGTCTTTTATTAATGGGCCGATATGCAAAACCCATTAAAGATAATATTCTCCAGAGCCTCGTTTTGCTGCAAAGAATATTGGTTTCATCTTTTCTTAGTCGCTGTTGCAATGAATGCAATGCAGGCACAGTTTGCTCTTCATACATAGCATAAATTTTGCTTCGAATTAAGTGTTTGTCGCTTTCGTCAACTGTAGACAACGGCGTTTTCGTTAATGAAGACGTTTCTGCTGCAGCTGCATTTACATTACGCCCCCTATTCAATAAAGAAACATACACTTTTTTAACAATTTGCTTAACATTGGACGATAAATGTATTCCTTTAAAATCAACACTACCGGAGGCACGATGATCATTATCTTGCCAAGAACGCCACATTTTTAGCACATTTAGAATAATAAAAATACGATCGAAATTATAGAACTGCATTGTTAAAGAAAAAAATGCGAACTAAACTAAAATATTTTGAAACTAGTAAACCAGATATAAAATTAATTTTATCTTTCTACCTGTTATTTTATTAGGCCCGGCCTTGTTTGCGTTTTTTACAACTTTGCCGGGTTTTGTAACGACAGAGGTTGTTAACAGTTTACTGCAGCCATTCGGTCAACGCTATATCTTGAACTGCACTATAAGTTAATATATTTTGTATATGTCAATGATACTTACATTGACTACAATATATGAAAATAACAGAAAAAATGTATGAACACGCCACAACCATTTTCCATGATGCATAAATAGCAACCCTTGTATATCATTTCTTTAAAACGAAACCGCCATCATTAGAATCGATCAACGGATTATCAAGTTATAGCGCTTAAAGTGACAGTACCTTCTGTCACCTGAACATAAAAACAATAATACAAACTGATACAAAAAACAATAAAACTGCAAATGGTTACGTGAAAGTCCCTAAACTCCCTAAATTCGAAAAAATTGCCTTTTCAGAAATTACGAAAGAAAACAATGTTGATTTGTTTTTACGACTCTAAAGGTGTTATACTTTGGGAATTCTTTCCCCAGTGTTAACATGTCACTGGTGATAAATATTGTCTAGGTGTTATGGAACATTTGTGAAAGAGAATCGTTCAAGTAAAGACCGAATATCTAGCGCCAGGACATTGGTTTTTTTGTTGAATGATAATGCATCATCTCACAGGACCGTGAGACTTTAACCAGGACCAGAATTTTTGGCAAAAAAGCCAGTTTGTGTGTTGAGTATGAGTGAGCAATAGGTTCCACCGTCCGTTACGCAACGGGTTATAATAAAGTAAGAGACTTCTGAATCAATTTTGGCGGAAAGGGGAGACTTTTTTGAAGCGTATCGTGACATATGATGAAACGTGGTTGTATTATTACACTCCAGAATCAAAAATGGCGAGTAAGGAATGACGGAGGAAAGACGCTACATGTTACATGCTACATGTTACATGCTACATGTCGACGTAGAGTTAATGCCGCCTACCACTGCCAGCTGTTGGAGGCAAAAAAATAGGCTTACAGAAACAAAAGACAGGTGTCCCCATCAGAGACGTCGAAGCAAAAACTGGAGAATATCCATTGGGAAACCCTTGAACACCCTCAGTGGAACACCTATCAGTGGAGCGCGCACCGGAGCCCGCATATCGCGACCCAGACAGCTTAATCAGCATCTTGGCCCCTGAGATGCGCAAACGAAAGAGTGAGTGAGTCACTGTCTACACAGACAGAGAACGAAGATTAAATCATCTCCTGATGATGCTAACATGGTTAGCGAAACGTGCGTCGAGCAGTTCAAAAAAGCGTTTTGGTGTTTAGTGGTAAATCTCTTCAAGTTTAGTATTTCACACCAAAGGTTCCAACAGAAGAATTGAGAGAACGAAGAGTTCTGCGAATGTACAGTAAGTACATAACCGATGTTACCGCGACGAATGCAGCAGCTTTTTGAAGAGGCTGAAGGTCTGTAATATGCACCTGGGATCGCTGATTCATCGGTAAATCACTAAAACTAATCGTTTTATCGTACAGAAATTTGAAATGCAATTATCGCGAAACTGTTTTCCAAAATTGCTTGCTCTGTAACTCAAAAAGCTATTGATCGATTTGGTTGAAATTTTGGGAGGCTTTTCTCTATATTAGTATCTGAAGGACATACTTAAAGTTTTAAAAATGTCGTGTAAATAAACTGCTTTTTGATGGATAAAAATGTCGAAAAAATAATACAAACTTTGAACATTTTTTGTTTTAAAGTTACTTAATTTTAAATTTAATACCTTTTTATAGTTTTATAGGTGTATACTTCCCGTGAATATATCAGAAATAGAAAGAAATGCTGTTTTGTGTTTCAGATGAAAAAAGGATCAAATAAAATGATGTTCAATGTTCAAATAAAATGATGTTAAAAACTTTGAAATGATATAATTATTTTATCACCTTTAAAAACACTTCGGAAAAATGACTCATTTTGATGCGTCTAAAGGGATATCCCCCTTAAAGAAAGTTATTGTTTTCTAAAATGATACAAAGTGAAGAGCTCAGTTTTGAATTGAGATAAACTGTGTTATGAATTTAAAACATTTAGATCCAAAATATAAACACAAATTATTTCTCTAAACCGTAAAACAAAGAAGTTTAATGTTGACGCTGAATATATAAAAAAAACGCTTTCTTTTTCTAGCGATAATAATTCTTAGCTGTAGCTACACGACAGCTGCTGTTTCCCAAGAATCTCCCCGAGGAAGAATATTAAAAGGCAAAGATAATTTAAAAACAACGTTAGATATAATAAGGCGGCAGCTGTTGAGACGAGATGCTGGAACTGCATATACCTTAGCACCGTATAACTTTCTCTTTGATTGCGACGTTTGAATCTGTTATAATTACAGCTTCATGTGTTCCCTCCGGCACTATAACAATTGCGCCGTCTTATCATAATTACGAAAGTGTAAGACAACTTTAACATTTTAGAACTTCGTTGCAGCTTTTGCACTTCAGAAAGTTAGTTCAAAGATAAAAAAAGGAATAATGTGAACGTGGTGCTTTCTTAGTTTTAAATCTCATTATATTCTATGCATGTTACAGTACCGTTGTGATCAAAAAGTAAAGCAATTTATTTTGTTTCCTTCAAAATAATCCCTTCTCATTGCAATATACTTTCTCCAGCGATTCTTCTAGTCTTCAGTTTTAAACTCGGTTTCCGATATTTTCGTAAAGCCGACCAGCTTCTATGGACTCAAAACGACAACAAGAAAAGAAATGCGGTACCATATCTGGTAAATATGGTACTTGTAGATCGATATTTGTTTGATTTTTAGCGAAAAATTTTATGAATTATTGAGGTTTGTGATGTCTTAGATTCCTGACAGAGTTTAAAGTCAGTTTTTCGGCTTTAGTTGATCTATAGCACGATTGTAAGCATATATACATGTTTCATCGCCAATAATTAAGCATTTCAGTATGTTATCGTCCAAAGAGAGCATCTCTTCAGCAGCTTCAACACGATGGTGTTTTACAGAAAAAATTAGCGTTTTGTGAACAAGACGAGAAGATTCAAAAGACAAGCCTAAAATATTTTTCAATATTCATTGACAATATTCTTCAAGACTATAAGGTAGTGGCAAGTGGAATACAGCAGGATGACTCTTAAAGCTCTCTTCTATTTTATATTGCCATGAATGAAATATAAATAAAGTCAAAACAACAATGGGATACAGAATGTGTAACCAAGAGCTGAAAATCTTATGCTGATGATGTCATAATAATAGCGGAAACAGAGAACGGACACCAAAAACTGCTATACGAATTTTATCTAACAACAAAACAATATAATATGTAAATCTCGACCGAAAAAACCAAAACAGTAGTAATAGTAAAGAAGCCCATTAGGTGCAGCTTGGTGGTTGAAGATAAGCCAATAGAACAATAACTAACGTCGGAAAAATCGATTCTATATAGAAATCAATGATACTATATTTAGAAATAGATTCCTCTTAGTCGAGACCAAAGCAAGAATATATAAAAGCATAGTACGTCCAGCAATGACTTATACAGCTGAAACAAGACCTGATACCAGGGTAACACAGACAATGATTCTGAATGATCATCAGAAATGAGAATCTTATCGAGAGGAGCAAACAAGACACTGAGAAACAGAGAAAGGAGTGAGGTGGTAGTGAGGAGTAAGGAGATAAGGTGCACTTGTATCGTAGAAAACATCAGCCAGTGGATAAAGGAAAAAATGGTCGAATGGGATTAACACATAGAAAGCATGGCAAACAATAGGATAGTGCATATTGCAAGAGACAACCGAACCGAACGAGCAAGACCAATAGGACACCCAAGAAAAAAATGAGGCGACGATTTATAAGTCAGGGAAAAGGAAAAAACAGGCAATATGCCTAATTATAAGTAAGAAGAAAAAGAAAAAAATTCATTGAATTGTTCCAAGTGATGTTCTAGTAATAACTACAATGTATTTAATACTCAATTTATTCAGTACAATATCCTTAATTTTGATAAAGGGTTTTTCATTTGTTGATGTAGAAGGCCTTCTTGATCGAAACTTATCTTCAACTGCTTCTCTACCATATCTAAAGTCCTTGTACCACTTGTTAACATTTTTTTTGGTATAACTTCATGCACCAGCACAAGAAAAGTCGTTTTTTAGGCAAAATTAAAAATAAATTATTTGCTAGATAAATATAACCATTTAAAAAGATCGCGAAAAAAATTTGTAACAATTGCAAAAACGCAAAACCAAAGAAATAGCAAATATTGATGATTAGATGGTCCGTAAAATCAGAGAAGCCCTTGAATATTCCTGAACTACCCCGATACAACCTGCGCAGTCGCCAGCCTATAAAAACAACAGTCGATCCATCTCACATCAACTCTTCACTTGAAGCGAACCACACTTGGGAATGCCAACTGATATTTTGGTGAAACGTGGTGACCCTTCACAGAATGAATGGATTGATATCCGGACTCATTTATGAACATTCTTCATTATCCTTGAAAAAATATATATGGGTATAAGAAACACATCTCAACATGTAATCAGCCGTACTATAAATAAAGGTGCGGATTCGTAAACGGCGGTCACCTTGGTAGTCTTTTGTTTCGAATCAACTATTGTTTACGTAAACACGTGTTACTAGTTTTGTTTAGTGCAGCTCCAAAAATGTACTAGTTGTTTAAAAGTGTGATACATCATTCGAAGGGGCATAAAATAGAGATGTTTTTTTTTTACTATTTGATCATCTGAGACTATTTTATTTTAAAACTAAAACATTGCTCTAAAAACCACAATTTTCTGGTAGATGAATATTTTTTCTTAACTGAAACGGCATTATTTAACGTTTATGTTGTATTTGTTACTGACAGATAGATAGATGTTTCAAGAATAAGAACAGAAAAATATAAACAATGGTGTAACTTTGCATTTATAAGTTAATAGAGTCTAATATCTAATTTAAATAAGATCTAAGTTTATACGAGGCTAATTATTAATAGTTATTTAATATGAAAATTCGAATATTTTGTTCGGATAGGCTTCCTCGGTCGGTAATATTTGCATTAATAGGTTCTCGGGTAGAACCGCGTTTTAGATTTGTAAAATCTCGACGTTTCGCTTTCCACTTTGAAGCCATTTTCAAGAGAATCTAGTTGATTTACTACGAGACCTCAATCTGCCTACTCTCCAGAGTTCACAACTAGAAAAGAAGGTAGACGGCGCGACCTCTGCATTAATAGGAGAGGTTGTGGGTGGGGCGCTCGGTTTGGGGGGGGGGTGAGATGGGAGGTGGACGTTTGACTGGAAGGGTGTCGGATGGGCAATTTGGAAATAAGCGGTTTCCATGTATTTGGAACTCTAAGACCGTCGTCCCTTTTGTTTAAGCAATCTGGACGTTTTTCGATCTCAATTGCTTCACGAATTATGCGGGGTTATAGGAATATATAAGTACGATTACTTTGGCCTTGTCGAAACCTATTTTGTGACCCGTTTGGATATGATGTTCCGCTAAAGTTGAGGAGAGATCCGATTTTCGGACGGCGAGAGAATGCTCGTATATGCGATTTTAGGTACGTCTATTAGTTTGGCCGATATGTGATTGGTAGCAGCCAGAACAAGGAATCTCATAGACACAATGTGACTCTTGTCGAATATTATCCTTCACTGGTCTAAGGAAAGTGGATATATTTCTTTCTGTTGTAAATATAGTTTCGATATTACGGGATCTGAATACGTGGCAAATTTTATCAGTAAACTCCCTTGATGTATGACAGAAGAACTTTCGGGTTTTGGGACAATTCTCTAGTGGATTGGTTGGTATGTCTAGTTGCCTGAACTTTTTTAATATGCCTTTTTATTTGACGCATCTCATAGCCGTTTTGAATTAGTGCTGCATTCTAAAACTAAAAAATATATATTCTTATGTAAATAAAGAATCACAGGGTAAAAACAAAAAACCAAACGGAGACAAATTTCTCAGTGATCCTTTTTGGTAATAAATTTGCCTAACAAACAAAATTTTAAAAATATAAAAATGTTCTAAAAAAGACATACTTTTAACGTTAACGTTTCGGGAAGTATTCCACTCCCGTTTTCAAAACGAATCTAAAAATAAATTTTATAAATTTCTATAAATTCCGAAAAGATAGGAAGTAAATATGTCAAACATACACAAAAAAAATATGTTGTAAACATATTTTTTAGAACATTTTTATATTTTTAAAATTTTGTTCGTTAGGCAAATTTATTACAAAAACGAATCACTGAGAAATTTGTCTCCGTTTGGTTTTTTGTTTTATCCAGTGATTTTTTATTTACATAAGAACAGATATTTTTGATATTTTTTCAGTTTTAGATCGTGATGAAAAATGCAAATAAAGCAAAAAAACGTACATTTCGCTAACCATATCGACATAATCAGAAAACCAGTACCCTTCCTTCGAGTACTTCCCGTCTGAAGATTTCAAAATAATTATTGGTTGTTTTGTGGTACATTTTTTTGAAGTAATACTTTTTACATTTTTTTAATACATTAAAAATAAGCTTGTCTGTAAAAAACAATACTTTCTTAAAATATTCTCATGAGAAAAATTGTCGATGTGGAAATGTACTAAATTTAAATATATTTTTAAAAATATTAAATCTTGTCTGTAGTTAGCTCTTATTTCCCAAGAACTCCCTGGAGAGGATATTAAAATGCAAACGTAATTTAAAAACAGCGTTGAACGTAATAAGACGACAGCTGGAGAAATGGGAAGCAGTATCTGCAAGATATACCTCGGCGCGGTGATACTTTTTCTTTGATTGCAACACTTCAATTTGTTATAATTACCGTTTCCGGTGCCCCTGCCGGCGTTTTAACAATCCCGCCACATTATAATAATTACAAAAGTAAAATAAGTCTTTAGCGATTCAGAGCTCCGTTCCAACTCTATTAAGTTCTAAAAGGTAGTTTTACTATTGAAACCGAGACATAATGTGTTTTTCTTACATGTATACTAGAGATCCGGCCTGTATATGTAAATGAATCGTTTCATGCAATGGTATGCGCATTTACTTCAATTTATATGAATATCTATATCGCCAAAATGTTTATAAAATTATTTCAATTATTTTTTGTGAGTACATTGGGTGGTTTCGTTTTTTATGTTGTATGGTAAAAAGTAACATTAGGAAGTAAACACAACGGCAAAACTAAAGTTAGTATTAATTCACTTTTCTATAAAAGAAGTCAGTAGTCTACCACTATGATTGACATACACTGATAAAGAGTGACCTGGCCCGAGCTAGGGCAAAAATCAACTTGCTAGTCATTACATTATCTGCATACTAAAATATTTTTCGATCATTTTTTTTTATTTCGATAACACAGGCCTACAAGAATTTTTTTTTGGTGCATAGGATTTTAGAATTATCTTTAGCTGCATACCTGTAAACAACATCCATTTCAGCTTCAATTTGTGTTGGGGTATTGACGACTGGATATTCGTTTTTTTCCTGGATATTCGTTTTACAGAAACACTAACATCTTAAATGACTGTTAAATAAGAACTGAGCATCTAATATGACTGACATTTTCAAGGATATTTTTCAACGCATACGCAATTATATTACCAGAATATTTTTGACGAGTAACGTCATCTTCATGTTGAGGCCGCAAACTTTTCAGACTACGTTCGTATGAATATTTTGATTTCAATAGACTCGATTATTTAGTATTTTTATGCTAAGGCGACAAAATTAATTGACACAGATGGAATTGAAATTCTTTAAACAAAAAAAAATACATCCGCATTCCCTACGAAAGCTAATTCATTTTCTGGAATTGTAAAAAAAACTCTTCAATTGAAACATACAAAATAAAAAAATTACGTTTTATTTCAAAGGAATATGGATTTTAAAATTCTCTTTTAGAAGGAACGAACAATATTAACATGTTAAATTATTCAGCTCGTTTTTCGTAACTAACGAATATAACTTTAACCATACGCGAAATATAAAGAGAGTTAAACTAATGAGACCGTAACTATATTTGATGTCTTTCCAAAGAAAGACTTTCATTAAGACATCATTTTATTAAAACATATATAATGCCAAGCTCGATCTACGTGGGGATTGGTTTCCGAAAAAGTGCCACGAATACTGAATCCACAAAGATTTGAATAGGATTGAATGGAATAGGCTCCTATATAGAATAGAACTTTTAGTTTAAAAAATGGATTACAATCAAATGTAACATATGACTGAAAAACAATATTTTCGTAAAGGGTATTTCAAATTGAGCAGTTTTTTAAATTATCGAATAAAGCACAGAATTTACTTTCATTTCAATTTTTTTTATCAATAACACTGGGAACAGCAATTTTGTTGGCTTGGATCTGTGACTTGTTTTTGACTAATTTTTCATCTCGGAATTCAAAAATATTCACAGTTTTTCTCTATCACGTCAAGTTCTTAAGCTACAGCATACCCCTCATTTTACCTTAAAAGTGTACATACGAAAGGAAATAAGGTGTGATCTGCCAAATAGATTAGTATATTTTATTCATACAGAGGTTAACATATTATTAAAAGCTAAATTATGTTTATACAAAAAATAAATAAAAGATATTATGGTAAAAATGTCTTCTTATAGCTTTTCCTGGAGTGTTCAGTTTGTGGACATTCTCGTTTGATGCTCCAACAGTAGTCAGCCATCATACTGATATCCCATCTACCTTGATACCGCGCTTCCATAACGTTTAGATCTTGGTGGAATCGCTCGCCCTGTTCATCACTAACAGCACCAACATTTTCTGGGAAGTTAGCAAGATGACTATGTAAGAAATGCAGTTTGATGCTCATGTTGCAACCAAGCTTTTTAAAGCTCTCCAAGAGTTATTAAACAATTTCGATGTAAATCGGGGCTCGTATATTTCCAAGAAAGTCTTTAACAATATTTTTAAAAGCCAAACAAGCATTCCTTTCAAGTTCGGTCATTATTTCAGTGAAATTTTCATCTTTAACGAGGTGCCGAATCTGTGGACCATCAAACACACCAGTCTTTATCTTTTTCTATGACAGACTAGGGAATGCCGAAATGATATACTTAAAGCAGTCTCCTTCAATTGACAAAGCCTTAACAAATTGCTTCATGAGACCTAGTTTTATATGCAAAGGCGGAAATACAATGTTTTTTTCTGTCGACAAGTGGCTGATTTAAAATGTTTGGATCACCAGGTCTTAGGTCGGATCTTGGCGGCCAGTTCGATTACACCCAATGCTTTTCACGAGCTCTGCTGTCCCACATGCACAAAAAACAGTTACAGGTATACCCGCGTTGCTGGCCAAGAAGAAAACAGACCATTTTAAGGTCAACACAGATGCTGATCACAGACACGCAGATCTCATGCGTAACTGACCGAACTAGTTTTGGATGACGCAACGTCACTCACCCCACTCACCCCACTCTTAGGTCGAAGAAGGTTCGCCGGTAGGAGAGCAGTAGCGACTTCTGTGATTCGCCAAGCTTAGTCGGATGCGCAACACTGTAGAGGAAAAACTTGACGTAATAGAAAAAAACTAAATAAAATTTTGGAATTAGCATGTCAATTTACGTATAAAACAGCTTAAATATCGAACTCAACAGAAATTATTTTTCAAATTGTTCCCCAGTGTAATTAAAGCATAGTGTATGACATTTAAACACGAAAGACAATATCTACCAAATTACCATCTCTTACTACTCCACAGACGTCCTCTCTATTATCAAAATTTTGGATGACATTTTGACATAACGGTGGCTGTATCTCACCAATGACTCGAATATGTTCATCCTTTAGTTCAGGAATATATTGTGGATTGTTATTACAGAGCTGGCTTTTCACGTAACCCCAAAGAAAATAGTCCAATAGTATCAAATCACATCACCTTGATGATCGTTTCTTGCAATAACTCGTCCAGGAATTTTTTCTCTCAATAAATCTCTTCAAAAATAATTGTTTCATTAGCACAGTGAGGTACAGCGCCATTTTGTTAGAACCACATATCTTCCAGATCAATATTACTCAATTCAGCCCACAATAATTCAGTTATCATCTCACGATATCGAATAACATTCACAGTTGCATTGTCACCAGCTGCATTCTGAAAGAAATACGGCCCAATTACACATCCTGATCAGAATGCATACCAAATAGTAACTCATTTACGATGTAAAAGTTGTTCATGAATCAATAGTGGATTTTCCTCACCCCATATGCGGCTATTTTGTTTATTAACATAGCCACCAATTTCAAAATGTGCGCCACTTGAAAAGATGATTTTTTAATAAAAATGTGTTTGTTTTTTGATCAAATTGAGAGATGCACGACGTTTTGAATGGTCCAGTGGCTTTAGTTCCTGTGTTACTTGAACCTTATATGCCTCGAGAGCTAAATTATTTTGTAAAACACGCCATGTTTTAGATTCTCTGAGTTCAAAGTGAACGTGGACTAATGGAAATTGTTGGGCTTCAGCAACACTTCTATATAAGAACCTAGTAATTCTAATTATATATATGTATATATATATATATATATATATATATATATATATATATATATATATATATATGAACACTTTTGTTGCTTGCTTAACCGGGAAGGAGCCCCACCTATTCCTTCAACTGGATGACATATGTTTCGTCTCTCGAGGTTCAGACTCTTCAGGGCGCCGACATATACCGTACCATCAAGAATATATATATATATATATATATATATATATATATATATATATATATATATATATATATATAAATATATTACGGTGGTCGTTAAAAATTAATTTTTTTCCGACGCTCAAAAAAAACCTCCCTTTTGGTGAAAGAATATGGGAGGATTTTTTTTTAACAAAAATAACACGTGCTTCAAGATAATCTAAGTTAATTTTTTGATAAAATTGTAATTTTTTTTTTGAGAAAATCGTAGATTTAAAAAAAGATATAGAATCAATTTTGTAGAAAATTAATTTCTCGAAAAAAAAATTAAATATATATATATATATATATATATATATATATATATATATATATATATATATATATTTAATTTTTTTTTCGAGAATTTAATTTTCTACAAAATTGATTCTATATCTTTTTTTAAATCTACGATTTTCTCAAAAAAAAAATTACAATTTTATCAAAAAATTAACTTAGATTATCTTGAAGCACGTGTTATTTTTGTTAAAAAAAAATCCTCCCATATTCTTTCACCAAAAGGGAGGTTTTTTTTGAGCGTCGGAAAAAAATTAATTTTTAACGACCACCGTAATATATTTATATATATATATATATATATATATATATATATATATATATATATATATATATATATATATATATTCTTGATGGTACGGTATATGTCGGCGCCCTAAAGAGTCTGAACCTCGAGAGACGAAACATATGTCATCCAGTTGAAGGAATAGGTGGGGCTCCTTCCCGGTTAAGCAAGCAACAAAAGTGTTCATATATATATATATATATATATATATATATATATATATATATATATATATATATATATATATATATATATATATATATATACATATATATAATTAGAATTACTAGGTTCTTATATAGAAGTGTTGCTGAAGCCCAACAATTTCCATTAGTCCACGTTCACTTTGAACTCAGAGAATCTAAAACATGGCGTGTTTTACAAATTAATTTAGCTCTCGAGGCATATAAGGTTCAAGTAACACAGGAACTAAAGCCACTGGACCATTCAAAACGTCGTGCATCTCACAATTTGATCAAAAAACAAACACATTTTTATTAAAAAATCATCTTTTCAAGTGGCGCACATTTTGAAATTGGTGGCTATGTTAATAAACAAAATAGCCGCATATGGGGTGAGGAAAATCCACTATTGATTCATGAACAACTTTTACATCGTAAATGAGTTACTATTTGGTATGCATTCTGATCAGGATGTGTAATTGGGCCGTATTTCTTTCAGAATGCAGCTGGTGACAATGCAACTGTGAATGTTATTCGATATCGTAGGATGATAACTGAATTATTGTGGGCTGAATTGAGTAATATTGATCTGGAAGATATGTGGTTCTAACAAAATGGCGCTGTACCTCACTGTGCTAATGAAACAATTATTTTTGAAGAGATTTATTGAGAGAAAAAATTCCTGGACGAGTTATTGCAAGAAACGATCATCAAGGTGATGTGATTTGATACTATTGGACTATTTTCTTTGGGGTTACGTGAAAAGCCAGCTCTGTAATAACAATCCACAATATATTCCTGAACTAAAGGATGAAAATATTCGAGTCATTGGTGAGATACAGCCACCGTTATGTCAAAATGTCATCCAAAATTTTGATAATAGAGAGGACGTCTGTGGAGTAGTAAGAGATGGTAATTTGGTAGATATTGTCTTTCGTGTTTAAATGTCATACACTATGCTTTAATTACACTGGGGAACAATTTGAAAAATAATTTCTGTTGAGTTCGATATTTAAGCTGTTTTATACGTAAATTGACATGCTAATTCCAAAATTTTATTTAGTTTTTTTCTATCACGTCAAGTTTTTCCTCTACAGTGTTGCGCATCCGACTAAGCTTGGCGAATCACAGAAGTCGCTACTGCTCTCCTACCGGCGAACCTTCTTCGACCTAAGAGTGGGGTGAGTGGGGTGAGTGACGTTGCGTCATCCAAAACTAGTTCGGTCAGTTACGCATGAGATCTGCGTGTCTGTGATCAGCATCTGTGTTGACCTTAAAATGGTCTGTTTTCTTCTTGGCCAGCAACGCGGGTATACCTGTAACTGTTTTTTGTGCATGTGGGACAGCAGAGCTCGTGAGAAGCATTGGGTGTAATCGAACTGGCCGCCAAGATCCGTCCTAAGACCTGGTGATCCAAACATTTTAAATCAGCCAGTTCAGCAGTTCAGTCTCTTCAGGGCGCCGACATATACCGTACCATCAAGAATATATATATATATATATATATATATATATATATATATATATATATATATATATATATATATATATATATATATATATAAATATATTACGGTGGTCGTTAAAAATTAATTTTTTTCCGACGCTCAAAAAAAACCTCCCTTTTGGTGAAAGAATATGGGAGGATTTTTTTTTAACAAAAATAACACGTGCTTCAAGATAATCTAAGTTAATTTTTTGATAAAATTGTAATTTTTTTTTTGAGAAAATCGTAGATTTAAAAAAGATATAGAATCAATTTTGTAGAAAATTAAATTCTCGAAAAAAAAATTAAATATATATATATATATATATATATATATATATATATATATATATATATATATATATATATATATATATATATATATATATATAAATATATTAGGGTGGTCGTTAAAAATTAGTTTTTTTCCGACGCTCAAAAAAAACCTCCCTTTTGGTGAAAGAATATGGGAGGATTTTTTTTAAACAAAAATAACACGTGCTTCAAGATAATCTAAGTTAATTTTTTGATAAAATTGTAATTTTTTTTTTGAGAAAATCGTAGATTTAAAAAAAGATATAGAATCAATTTTGTAGAAAATTAAATTCTCACACAAAGGTTCTTTCCATTTCCTTAATAAAATTCATATTTATGGAGATATTCTCGATAATAAATTCATTAACTCTATATAGTCAACATTCTAAGACCAACAAACGTAATTTTTTCTGAAATATAAACAATGCTTCAATAAACTCAGAGCAAAAAAAGAGTAGACGTTTTGACGTAGTTGTGTTATTGCTCTCCAGATACAAGAAAAAGAACTTCCTCTATGATAATCCAAAGAAGTGATGAAGGGTTAATCCTGATGAGCCATGAACTAACATCGCAAAACCAAATATTTTTATCAATAAGGTGTTGCTGGGTCAATAAGGTGAGTTGCTCCAATCTTGTCAATCGGCCACTCTTGACTGATACCGACAATAACTAATTCGTGACGTAGTGATGCTCTGGAAGAAAAAAGGCATTATTCTGGCATAATATTGATAATATCTCCATAAATATGAATTTTATGAAGAAAATGGAAAGAACCTTGTTTTGTAGAATTAATTTCCTACAAAATCGCTTCTATATCTTTTTCTCAAATCCGCATAGTTTAAGAGATACTTACAAAAAACTACGATTTTATCAAAAAATTAACTTAAATCGTCTTGACGCACGTGTTATTTTTGATAAAAAAAAATTCCCCGTGTTTTTTCATCAAAAGGAAGGTTTCTTTGCAGCAAACAAACCTTCCTTGAAGATGGAATCATTGCTGAACTTTCGAAATCCGCTGGTCCAGGTACAATCATGGAAATAATCAAAATTCTACAAGAAGCTTTGCGAACCGAACGGAGTCCCGAAGATTGGAAAGATGCTCTAATCCATCCACGACATAAGAAAGGAGATAGAACGGATGTAAACAACTACAGAGGAATATCTCTTCTCCCAGTTTGTAACAAGATTCTATCTCATCAGACAGAGCACAGGGACAGTTAGAGCCTAAAATTGGTGAATATCAAGCAGGTTTTCGAACAGGCAGTTCTGCCCTGAACAGATTCTGAATCTAAAGTTGATCCTAAGATTTCAAAAACTGTGCAATAAAAATCTCGTCTGTACATTTGTGGATTTCAAAAAAGCATATGATTCTATTGACCGCGAATCTTTATTCCAAATCTTAAAAAGAACAAGGACTAGATCTGAAAGCACTGGCAATTATTAAAGCAACACTAACTAACACAAGATCAAAAGTTATATTCATGGATGGCATCTCAGAGCCCTTCGAAATTAAAACTGGAGTGAGACAAGGCGATGGACTCTCGCCACTCTTATTTAACTGTGTTCTAGAAAAAGTAATACAGGAGTGGCATGAAAAAAAAGTCGGCCCTGAATATAGACCAGCCCCTTTAAACTGGGGAGAACCAACATCAAAATTGATTGTCTGGCATTTGCTGATGATCTAGCAATTTTGGCTCAAGATAAATTAATGGCACAAACACAGATTGAAATCATAAAAGAAACAGCAGAAAAGGTAGAACTCCAAATTCCCTTTGAAAAGGCACTATACATGACCTGCAACAGACTAAGAACACCATTTCTAAAAACAAAATATGGTAACATCAGATGAGTCTCTCAATTCAAATATTTGGGTGAAATAATCATGGAAAATGAGTTGGAAAAAGCGGCCAATAAGGGTAGTCAAAAAATGGAAACTGCATTGAGATTTACAAAAAATATTTACAACAAAAAATGCATATGACAGCACAAAACTAAGACATTACAACTCAGTTATTAAGCCAGAATGTCTATATGGGGCAGAAACGCTCATTTTGAATAGAAAGAGAGACATCGGGGTTATTGACAAGAAGGAAAGAAAAATCATGAGAAAAATCTTAAAAAGCCTAAAACAAATAAATAGCACAACATACCGACTTCGAGAAAACCAAGAAATCAAACAATACACAGATATACATAGTGAGATGAGAAAAAGAAGACTTGAGTAAGACACATAAAATGGATGAATCCGAGTAGACTAACTAGACAAATAGTCGAATTTTATGAAAATAGGAGTTGAGCCAAAGTAGAAATAATTAAATGGATTGCTGCAATTAAAGAGGACCTAAGATCAAATATTACACAAAGTGAAATTAACGATAGAGGCTGTTTCAGACACAAGGTTAACGTTTGGGAGTTTGGCCGGAGAGAAAAATGTAAGAAGACCGAAACAACTTGGTCTGGCGAAGGGAAAAAAGCTCCTAGTCAAAGAATGAAAGCAGTATGGGCGTAAAGAAAGGCTAGCAACAACAAACTATACTTCGCGTGGTCCACTAAGGCCCATACGTGATTAATATTTATATATATACTTTTGTTGGTTGCTTGACTGGGAAGGAACCCCACTTTTCCCTTCAAATGGATGACATATGTTTCGTCTCTCGAGGTTCAGACTCTTCAGGGCGCCGTCATATACCATACCATCAAGGATAGGGAGACCCTATCCACAGCCAACAAGAAAGCCATGTTTTCGCCGATCTCCCGTTGGGTGGCTTATATATGTAGTGTTAGATTTTCTATCTATATAGATTGGACTGCGTCCAATGAGACAGCAACGAAGCATGGCTCGGCGAAAACATGGGTTGTTGGCTGTGGATAGGTGTGTCTCCTTATTCTTGATGGTACGGTATATGTCGGCGCTCTGAAGAGTCTGAACCTCGAGAGACGAAACATATGTCATCCAGTTGAAGGAATAGATGGGGCTCCTTTCCGGTTAAGCAAGCAACAAAAATGTTCATTTAGGCGGAGACGCAGGTTGTTGTGTGTTCCACATGAGATTGTGGAACCCATGTGTATATATATATATATATATATATATATATATATATATATATATATATATATATATATATATATATATATATGTACTGTCAAATTCACCAGTTATGAAAGAATGAAAAATAAAGCAGAACAAAAAAAAAAAGAAAAACAGTTATATGCTTTAACATACGACTGAAGAGTTTCCTGGTAAAACTACATTTATTTCTCGAAACAATGAGATCATAATGCAACTCACTGTATATAATATGCAAACATTATAATATTTATTACATTTTTCATCAATCTCCTAATAATACATGAATTTGAAATTACTTAAATATTGTACACCATGTTCTAAACCAACATTTCAATATATTATGCATTTCGAAAAGTATTTTCATTAAAACAAACACTGCATTAATTATGACACAACCCGGTGTATTGGGCAAACAAGGAACGTTCAAAATTCTAACAAAACAGTATGCATTCATATATAATTAACAAAGCCCTGAATAAATTATTATAAACAACATGTTACAACGTTTTCCTTCTTTCTTTTACTATTGTTATATACTACAGTAAAGTGAAAAGTCAGGATCAAAAATTGATTTATTTGTCAAGGTGGTGTTCTTTCAGCTCGATAAACTCTTTGCTTTTAGCCAAATGATTTTTCAACCTCTTTACGACATCTAAAAAGTACGACTTACGATATAAGAAAGTACATTAGTACATTTCGATAATGATCTTTTCATTTGATGTGAGTTTCTTTTCAATTAGCCATAGCTTGATGTTTGGAACAAGAAATGTTAGGGAGAACAAAATCCGAAGAATACGGTGGATGCGCTATTAAACGATCGTGGTGGAACAATATCTTTTTATTCTAAACTCGTAGAGACTTACCACTAAACATCAAGACAGTTTTTTTAATTTTCGACTAATGTTTCGATAACCATGTTAGCATCATCAGGTGATGTTTTAATCTAATTCTAAACCTAAACTGCCAGTCGCGTTGGTGCGGATAGTAAGAGCAGCGGCCTGCCGCTGCTGTGCCGAAACCGCACTGGAGCGGTAGTTGGTTCGATTCCAGCGCTCGGATGGTTGTTTTTATTTTTTCTTCTGTCTGTTTACTTCCTAAATGTTTGTGATTGTTTCTAGGCAAGGGTATAAAATCCGACTATGAATTACCCCTCAGTCACGCCAGTTCGAGGCTGGGTAAGGCCGGATGCCTTCTGAGAAGTGTTCTATGTTGGCCACTCGCCAGTCGATAGGCCTCCTGATAGACTTATGGGTAAGCACATAACCAAGGGTTGATAGCCTGAGGGGGGTGCTGGCCTGGGTTTGTCGGAAGCTGATGACCGTGGTTCGGAAGCCACGTTAAATTGTAGGTCCAGTCGCTAAATAGCCTAGTTGCTGATGCACCTCTAACCCTAACACTTTACCTTTTACCTTAAACCTAAACTATGTTATCTATAAACTATGTATCTATTTATATGATAACCGTACCTAATGAAGCGTGCAAAAATCATAAACCGTGAAGTTTAGTGAATTTTATAACAAAACTATTTATCTTTGAATTTTTTTCCTTATAATTAAAAAGTTATATTAAACTGAAAATAAATTTTAAAACGCAGTACCGATGACGCGCCCGAACAACAGTTCCCGAAAAAAACCCGAGCGCATGTGACCTTATAATCGTATATGAAAAGTCTTATAGCATGGTAAAACGAACACAAATATCGCCAATATCGAGTCGGCTCAGAACAATGCGGAAGCTACACCGAAATTTTCTTGCGCGCTTTTTCCCGAAAAAGACGTTCGGAAAGAATCGGAGTCCGAGGCAAATAAAACAATTTATCGATCTTAGTCATTGTTCTGTAAGTTTAACCTATATATTTGACTGCATTTGTTGATTTGCTAGCGATTTGAAAATATACCTGCTTTTGATTGTTATTTAGGCTTTCCGTATTGTTTTCGACGTTATACTCATATATCTTTACATAAGATATGGAAGCTCAAAGGTAAGTTCAAAATGAAATTTTGAAATTAGATTAGGGTTCCTTTAGCTTTTTGCAGTCGTTTTTATAATTTTTATTTATATTATTTAATTCATGTAGAGAAAAAAAATTAACGTGCCAAATTTGCAGGGCGAAATATTTCTACGTGTCCGCAAAGAATCTACATGTAGCAATACAACCGAGTGTAGTAACAATGAGAAAACCTTACAGAAAGCGCGAATAGTCAAGAACAAAATTCGACTACCAATTTAGAAGGTAATCGTAATATGAAAAGTTTTATACTTATGAAAGTTTTACAGGATAATCTAATTTGTAGATGGTTGAAGGGTACAGAAATGTGTTTGACTATAAAAGTTTTTCACTCAAAAAAAAGTGGGTTAGGTGTCGTCTCTTATTTAGGAAATCTCTGCCTGATCATGCATTATAGATAGTTAGCAGCTGGGTTTATTCATATTTGCAAATATTGTTAAATTAAAAGCCTAATATGGTAAAATATGTAAGACGAAAAATCGCCACCGTTTTAAAAATACTAAAAACCTTAAAGCAATAATGTAGTATGGGTGAATTTTTTGTTGAAAAAATTAATAGTTAATATAGTTTAGTGTGGTGGTTTGAAGAATCAGTGTGCCTTTAAAAGTATTGCCAACTTCAATGAAAACAATCAAATTATTATTAAAAACAAATATGTATGTCATTTTGGGTAGTGATTGTTTTTATTCTGAATTGATTATTAATGTCGTTTACATATCATAATCTACTGTAATATATTATCCATATTATCGCAGTTGGGGGAAGTTGTATGTATGTATATTTAACAGTGCATTCAAAAGCATTTATTCGCTTCTTGAGAATAAAAATATACAATTAATTAAACTGCCTTTGGTTAGTTCTCGCATAAAATTATCACAATCTAAAATTTTAGAAGGTAAACAAAGTGCTGCTCTAAATATTTATATATAATGCATCATTGAAAGAATACGAGAGTTTGATTTTCTCAAACTTCACGCAGTTATTTTATCATAATATGCCTTTATACAGACTATATGGTTATTATTGCTGTATCATTAGTGATTTTACAATAACCTATAATATCAACATACATATATTAATATTTATTAAAAAATTAATAATTAATTACATAAAAAAACAAATTTACTTAACGTTCTTTTTATAGCCGTAGTAGAAGCCGTTGACAGTTGACGTGAAAACAATTTACCATAATGACGTCACAAACAGGTATGACAATACAGCAGCCAATCGCGGCGCGTTCCTAGGCACGTATTTTTTTTTAATAGTGATATATTAAAATTTATCCATAATTAAAAATTATGACATGTTATTGAACTGCCCTCTACCCGCTAGATTTTTCACATGCTAATTATAAATTGATTCCAAAATTTCAACGTCGGATATTCAGAAAGTCATTACAAGTATATTAAACACCACCGTAAAGGGCGAGATCTACAAAGTCATCTACTAAGCGACACCCTCTTCAACATATTTTACATAAAAAGAAAGAAAGCATCAAAAGAAAAAAAGGATAAAATTAGTCTCACCCCTGGCAATTTCTCGGAAACGTTTTCCGTTGAACTGCCAGTGAAGAATAATACAGCAATTATTTATCATTTGTCTGCACTCGTAAGATATTATTCCGCGAACGTGCTCGTTAAACAAAATCCCTCTTCACAGTTTTTAGGTTTAAGCACAGATTGGTCAAATAAAAAAGAAAAATGGAGAATTGATTTTGAAGATGGGTCCATTAAGAAACTGTTAATAAACTTTCAAATTTCCGATATATAGCGCATGTTGTTAATATATCTACCTTCCTCTCGTGCGTATTGTAAGCAAGGTAGTAAAACTACCAGAAAATAGTATACGAGAGTAGCCCAAGATTTATTGTCCTTAACATAATAAAATAAAAAAAATATGTTATTATCTAATCTGCTTCAACATTTTATACATTAGTAACCACTTTTAAAATTTTAGGACTGATCAAACATTTATTTTACTGTTTATCATTTAAGTGTTATAAGTAAAATAAATAAATAAATAAATCTTTATTTAGCGTATGCAACTAATAGTAACAAAACAAAATCAATATACAAAAAAAAAATAATAAAAGTAAGAAAACTACTAAGAAATCTTAACAAAAGAAAATACAATCAAAAGGCAATAACTAACACTGTTCAAATGATAAAACACTCTATAATAATTTAACAGTCTATTAAATACGTGCACATTAGGAGCGCACCCTGTGAGCGGGCAAAGCATTGAAGAGGCAAACACCTTCCCAAAACAATGTCTTCTGGAGAACAGTAGTTCTCACAATTGATACATCATAATTGTTCTTAGAACGGACATCGTAAGAATGTATATTTACTCTTTGTACCAAAAAAGTATTCAAATAATTTTTTTAATTTTCATACATTTCAGACAAAACATGTATTTTGAACGTATCAACCTCTTCTTCTGGCATCGAAAATCGTTGACCACGTAGTTTATTCTTCACGGACGGGAACAAGAAGAAATAATTGGATGCCAAATTAGGACTGTACGACGGATCACCCATCAATTCGATATTTTAACAGGTCAAATATTGAATAGTTGGGTCCGATGTGTGAGAGCTTGCATTGTCATCGTGAAGAATAAACCTGCGTGGTTGGTTATTTTTTTATTTTTTTACCAAAGAGTTCTGGCAAACCAATTATTATGTACCATTCAAAATTGATCGTTTTACGATTCTCTAATGGTACTGTAGCCACATGCCAATTTATCCAAAAAAAAAACAGGCGGCCATTTGCTTCGAACTGTTTCTTGTGCGAACAACTTTTGTTGGGTTTGGCTCATGAAAGACCCATACAATAACTGCTGTTTACTTTCGGGCTCATACGCATATATCCAGGATTCGTCACCTGTCAGATGTTATACACGGCTTTCGGCGAACCACGTTTATATTTTTTGAGCATTTCTTCGAATCAATCGACACGGTCCTTTTTTTGAGCGATTGTCAAATTATGCAGAATCCAACGCGCACAAATATATTTCACAGCTAAATGCTCATATAAAATCTTGTGTGTGCTTGATTAATGCTCAAGGATGCTTCAATCTCACGGTATATCACATAATGATCTTGCATTACCAGTTCGAGCACATGATTCGTTTCTTGATTTTATGGTCTAGACGTGGGATGGGTTTTGTAGTTGTAAGTTTTAAATTTGTAGTAGTAGTAGTGCACAAAATTATAGTTTGTAAATCTTGCAGATTCTGTTCGATCGGCGTTGGTTCTGGTGGTAGTTTTTACTGACTGTGATGCTCGAGGAATGGATCTAATTGCATCTGAATTAAATTCAAGACTCTCTGAAAATGACCCTCTGAACATGGCTTCAGCTTGCTGGTGCGTTTGCTAGGCCTAGTCGGCAGAGCTCTGGTTTTTCCTTGCCTTTACTGGCTCGGGAGTTGATTCGGGGATGGTCTTTTTCACTTGATTCTGGTGTGGCAAAAATTGTTTCTTCGTAGCGGAACGTACTGTTTTCTTCTGCACCTCTAGTCTAACAAGCTGAAAGCAAAGACGATTGGTATTCAGGATAGTTTTTTCATTGCGAGGTACAGTTATTTGTACGATCACATTGGGTTTCTTGTCTTTAGTCTGCCATCTCGTGATGGAAGAAGGATGTAAGCCTAGATGCTGAAGCTCTGATCTGTCAGTTGGAATGGTTTCTAACACGCCCTTGATTAGGTTGGTGTCGAGTAAGAATACTCTCTCTAGTTGAAAAGCTCTATGATAGCTTTTCGATCGGATTCTGTCTCGGAAGACATGAGAACCCTGTCCGAACTCGTTGTGGCTGGCCCGACAGCCACTTTGGACTTTTTTAGGATGCGTATGATATCCTGAAACTGATTTGTCCTTCAGGACAATCGGCTTAAGTTTGGTAGCAGTAGCGGTAGATTTTACTGCTGCCTCTTTTCCTGATTCTTGTGCCGTTTCCGATAAATCGTCTGTTCTGGTGGTCGAAGTGGACGGAGGAGAAGCAATCGGTACTTTCGAAGGATGACTTGCTTTAGAAGCCTGCAATGCGTTCCTCAATGCAATGAGTTTTTTTAACCGGGAGGACATCTGTTGATATCCGTCGTCGGAAACTTGATGTTCTTCTCCTTCTTCGAGGTCTGGTTTGATCTTGATTACTGGTGTTTTGATTTCTGAGATTTGTGGTGTGAGTTTTGGAGTTGGTTCTATTTCTTTTACCTTGATTTCTGATGTTCTTTGTGAAACATCATAATCATTTTCGATGGGATCAGCGAGATGAACTCTATACCTTTTATAGCACTGAATCGCTTATTTTACTGATTTGTCAGCTTCTGCAGTCTATTCGCGGAATTTTTTGTATTCCTCCTTCAGTCCACAGAGTTCTTGGAATTGAAGATTTATAATGTTAAATTGAACATTTGTAAATGTTCAGCACTGCAGTGCATGTGTAGCTCTGCTAACTCCACGTAAGAGTAGCCTGCCGAGTCTTCATCTGTATCGTAATCCCTCATCGTGGAACTTCCAAAACAAACATCACTACGTTCACTAAGTGTTTTTCACACCTTAAGATCGCTATCAGAAAAATGTGTACTCTCTGAAGTCTCAGACTGGACTCCTAGATAACCAACGTCGAAAGTCGTAGTAAAGTATCCCACGAAAGTTATCACGGGTTAATTTTTTGGCTGAGATATAATGTTCAAATCACTAAACAACACAAATAGTATCAGTATGAAAAAACATTCTGAGAATGATAGAGAGAATTTAGTAGTTTAGGTCGCATCGATATCAAGATCATTTAGCGACCATAAAATCAAATTATGAGTCTATTACTCATGGGAAAGATAAGGATTAGATATATATAAGCTAACTATGTACAAAGTGTAAATATAAAATATATAAAAGTAAAAAATGTATAAAGTGTAAATGTAAAATGAGTCTACGAAGTTACTATGTCACAGATAGGTTGAATCACGAGTAGGAGTATCACAGATGATTATGTCACAATTGTTGTTATCACAGAAAATTGACAAGTTTACTCACACTTTGCTACAATCATTGAAGTGAAAGAGAAGCGCTTGAAATGGCTATATCTTGGTTAAAATAATTTATTTCTTTTAGGTAAGCAAATGTATTACACACGTTGGCAGAGTAAAGATTTTTGGAAAGATCTTGACTTAAGCGGGAGAAGGATCTGAGAGGAGATACGACCGTGCAGTCAGTTAAAATGTGTTTAATTGTTAGAGGATCATTCGCAGAGGGGAGGACCTTCTCGTTTTAGCAGGAATTCATGAGAAAATCTGCAGTGGTCTGCATGAGTCTTATTCATTTAACTGTGGCTTTTCTATCCCGCAGCCGCTCTGGAGGGGATTGAGAGAATGAAGGTTTAAGTACTCTCAGTTTGTTTGGTCTCTCAGGATCCTCCCAATATGACTGCATTGAGATTTGTGCAAAAGTTCTTGCAAAAGAGAAATGGTCTTTTCGGTGGAAGCTGCTCATGTATGGTAGACCGTGCTCTATTGAGCGCTTTGCGAGCTGGTCAGCTTCCTCATTACCTTTGGTGCCTTTATGACCAGGGCACCAAACGAAGAGAATAGAAGAATCCTGAGAGGATGATGTCTTCTACAAGATCTGTAATTTGTGCAATAACTAGATGAGAAATGAGGCGATTTTGGATCATGAGCAGAAATTTTTTGGAATCAGAAAATACAATCCAGGAATTTGCAGGGTTTAATCTGATATATGAGAGACATTTTTTCTAATGCTACTAATTCAGCAATAAGTATACTGGCTGAAGTCGGCAGTTTGAATCCTGAAGAGGTTCTATTGTGTACAAAACCGCAGCCAACTCCTTGGTCCATCTTAGATCCGTCTGGGAAAATTGATTGGCATGAGGAATGAGTATCGAATAAGGTGTTTATAATGGATTACTACTAATTGGATTACTACCTGAATTGGATGAAGCAACCAAGGAGGCGAAGAAATAGGACGGATTGGAACAGGGACGTGCAGTTGTATATTTTGACTCTATTAATAATAGTTGAAAAATGATTATGTGGTCGAGGGCCAAATTGTGAGTAGATTGAAAAGGAGAGATGGGGGGGGGGGGGGGGATGGAAAAATTACTGATAGCCAAGGATGAATGGTTTTTGCCAAAGATATGTACCATATTTTATGAGAAGGTAGTTTCTTCTGGTGGATAAGAGCTCTAAACTCGTGATACAATGTAGGCTGAGAATTGGACTAATGGGAAATGCTCCAGTTATGAGTCTTAAGGCCGTGTTCTGTATGACATCCAGAGAGCGCAGGTAAAATTTAGGAGCCACTGCGAAGATTATAGCGTTACTCTAACTTGGATCTAATTATAGCCTTGTAAAGTTTAAGTAACAGTGGTGATCCCGACCCCAACTATTGTTTGAGAGCATCTTAAGTATTCCCATGTCCCGAGCACATTTAGCTTTCAAAGAGTGAATGTGGTCTTTCTCAAGAGAGTTTAGATGGGGCTAGATGAGCAATGCGGGTTCAATGCTTGCTCAACTAGCCCCACTAGATGTACATTGTAGAAAATCAATAAATCAATCAACAATCAATCAACAAATCAATTAATAACCATCAATTAATTTGTGCATGTAATGATTCAACACAAAGTTTACTAATTAAAATTACTTATATTGATAATTGTATTAATGATTATTATTATTTTAGGGTGCGTACATATAAAAGAAAGACCTCAAAAGGTTTATCTACTAGTACTGTAGAGGAGGAAAAAATGAGTGTAAATGCTGCAGCCAAACAATTTAATATTAACAGGATCACTTTAAAGAGATATGTTTGAATTAATTGTGATAGAGGCAAAGATGATTAATAATTTGGGATTATTTATCATTTAGCAATATTCTTGATCTCATAATTAGTTACTACTTTAATTTAATATTCATTTGCGTTATAATTATTCTTAAATATATAATTTTAAATATAAAAAGTTTAATAATAATCTAAAGATTGGAAAGATTTAATTTTGTTTGATTTAAATTAAATTTTTCCAGAAATATAATAACAATATGAGTATGTAATAATCATAATAAATAAATATTTGCTTGTTGATTACAATTATTTTGTATTCAGTTCATTCTATACAGTCATAAAGTCCATTTTACCCATTGCTCAACTAGCCCCATACCCATGCTCAACTAGCCCCACTAGTGGGGCACGTTGAGCAACTTGGAGCACTCTCGCATTTCCGACAATAACTTTTAAACTTGTTCTCGGACCGTGTTCAATTCAATATTCAAAAATCAATTAAATCCGATGCATATTCTAAAAGTTATAGGAGATCAAGCGAAAAGTTGCTCAACTAGCACCGCTCTATATCTAGCCTCTAGCAACACCATTGTTACCAATTTTTGGATACATAAATTTGCGACGGCATTAATTTGCGTAGGCGTTGCATAGGTGTTGCGTAGGCGTTGGGTAGGCGTTGCGTAGGCGTTTGCGTAGGGCGTTGCGTAGGCGTTGCGTAAGCGTTGCGTAAGCGTTGCGTAGGCGTTGCGTAGGCGCTGCGTAGGCGTTGCGTAGGCGTTGCGTAGGCGTTGCGTAGGCGTTGCGTAGGCGTTGGGTAGGCGTTTGCGTAGGCGTTGCGTAGGCGTTGCGTAGGCGTTGCGTAAGCGTTGCGTAAGCGTTGCGTAGGCGTTGCGTAGGCGCTGCGTAGGCGTTGCGTAGGCGTTGCGTAGGCGTTGCGTAGGCGTTGCGTAGGCGTTGCGTAGGCGTTGCGTAGGCATTGCGTAGGCGTTGCGTAGGCGTTGCGTAGGCGTAGGTAGGTTGAGTTGGCGTAGGTATTGCCTTCAAATGCAAGAATTGATGATATAATAACGGATAGACATTCGTTTAATAACGGCTATTTTTTCGATTGACTTAAATGACTTTCAAACAACAACTGAACATCCATTAGGGCTGAAATTTTCAAGGTTATCTTTGAAGGCATGCGCGATTATATTACCAGAATATATTTTGCTAAGTTTGGCTTTAGTGGTTCATCTCCGGTACTAGTAAGATAATATTTAACTGAAATGAGGCAATTTGTTTCGTATGGTGGCTTTAAATCTGCAATATAAGTTAAATAATCATCTGTTGTTCCATACGAATCAAATCTTACTCCTATCTTGTTTCTATTATTCATTAATGACCTTACTACATGGTTTATTTTTTCAGGATGATCTAACGATTTTTTCAGTTATTTCAAACCAACATGACAGTGTGAGACTAAGGAACAACTTGATTAGTTCGAATTTGGTGTAAACACAATAAAATATACATAAATGTGATTAAATGTCATCTGTTATGATTGTCATATTGACAACACACCTCTTCCAAGATCTGAACTGGTTGAGGATCTTGGCATATTAGTCGATTCATTTCTTTCAGTGAGACTTCGCATATCAATGTATTCTGCGAAACTGCGGATCGTTTACAAATTACAATGGTCTCTAGATGCTACACTCAGTTTACATTAGATCAAAGGTTGACTATGGTTGTGTAGTTTGGAGCCCAATTGATTTTAGGACGAAATTTGCATGCACAATCTTTCTTTATAAACTACTACACAATCAAATAGATACACAGAATTTATTTGCATTACTTAACTTCTCTGCCTTCTCAAGGTTCTTCCTCAAAAATTAATTTTATAACATCAATCCTGAAACCATATACTGTACTGACTTATTTATTTTAAAATTTAAATATTTTAGAAGATCCCCTTAAAGACTCAGGCGTCAATTTATTTTGAATAAAAAAGAGCTGTTATCGAGAAAAAAAGGAAAATATAATTAGTTTTCAACCCGGGTAATTCCTTGGAAATGCTTTCAGTTGAACTGTCAGTGAAGAATAATACCCCACTGACTTATCATTTGTCTGCACTCGTAAGATATTACCCCGGAAACGTGCTCGTTAAACTAAATTCCTATTCACAATTTTTAGGTTTGAACACAGAATGGTCGAATTAAACGAGAAAAATGGAGTGTGGAATTAAAACATCCTACCGTCATATTTATGGTTATTAAACATCGTAAGATTGCGTTGCAATCAAAGCCAACAATTAGTACACCTCCATATTTTTAAATCACATTTAAATAACTTATATTTATCGATTTATGAGATCATTCAAAAAATAAAAAGAAACTTTAAAAATGTATTCATGCATAATGTTTTTAGATATGTTAAAAAACTTAAAAAAAATAAAATATTATCAATAATATTTAGTAACGTCGATATATACATGTCAGTTTTTCGATTTTTTTGGAGGGAAAAGCTGAATCGCATCGCCCAGCGGCATCCAAGGGTGAGAGTTAGCAACATGATCTACGTATCGTTTTGTGTCTTCTAGCCCTCTAGTTAATAGTTTAGTTATCTAGTTTAATTTATTTTCATTATCATCATTATTATATCCACTCCAGGATTGCCTTGGTCTATCTGTAGTCCCATCACCTCGCTATATGACCTGCCCATCTCCATTTCAATTTCTTTACTCTCCCAATAATGGCACATACACTCGTTTGGTCCCTGATCTATGTACAGTGCTTTCTGTCCAGTCTTGTAATATCATGCATACATTTTTCCGTTCCCCTCTGCGCTACCCGAAGTTTTTGAATTGATTCGATGTGAGTGTCCAGGTTTCATAATCTCTAAATCCCTCCCTAAAACTGAAATTATTCTGTCAGCAAATTCATTAACCATAACTTGACTCTTTTTCCGGCTTATTTTTATTCCAAATCGTTCGCCAGTCCTTTGCAGCTCTTATAGGCGCTTTTGCAGCTTCTCTGAGTCTTGTAAAAAGAGAAACATATCATATGCGATTCTAAGATGCCTTAAGTATAAACTATTGATCTTTATACCATCCTGTTCTCAATTCAGATTACGGAAGCTTCTTCAAGGCAGGCTGAAAAAAAAATAGGCGACATTGCGTCACCCTGCCGTACACCCCGCTCTACATTAATTCCAACTTTAAGATCATCAAGGTGAAATGTCGCTGTAGCTTCATTATATATCGATCCTAATAGGTTAACATATGCTTTGCCTACCCCCTTGGCAAAAAATGCATCCATTATAGCCTGTTTTGAGATTGAGTCAATGCTTTTTCGTAGTCGATAAAAGCCAAGCACCGTGGCATGGCATGTTCGTTGTGCCTTTCTATGCCCTGCTGTACAACCTGGATATGATCCATTGTACTAAATCCACCTGGGAATCCTGCTTGCTTTCTTGGTTATGCGTCATTCAGTTTAATGTAATGTTATTTCCTGAAACCTTACCATTTTTCATTGATTCTACAACCTTTGTCACGTCCTCCAATAGTCTATCTGGCATTTGTTCATCCGTGGTTATATATATATATATATATATATATATATATATATATATATATATATATATATATATATATATATATATATACATATATATATATATATATATATATATATATATATACATATATATATATATATATATATATATATATATATATATATATATATATATAATATATATATATATATATATATATATATTTATATATATATATATATATACATATATATATATATATATATATATATATATATATATATATACATATATATATATATATATATATATATATATATATATATATATATATATATATATATATATATATATATATATATATATATATATAATATTACATATATATATATATATATATATAAATATAAATATAAATATATAATACATATCAGTTATCTATGTAGAAATATTGGGGAAAAAAATTGATTTATTTAGTCGTATATCATCACATTTATCACCTTAGTCGAAGAGACTTGTATATAATACTATTGTTTTGCCCCATTTTATTTACTGTAGGTCTGTGCTAATATTATGTAATAAGGAGGAGGCAGACTCCAAATATAACAGAATAAGGTTATATGTGTACTATAGAACTGAAATAGGGTATACATGGATGTATCGATACAGGTTTTTTAAGCATAATTTGAATAAAGAATACAAAGTAGTCTAGTTTCCACTTATCAGTGGCGGCTCGTGAGGAAGGTTCACCTCTTGTATAGGGTTTTAATAGCACCGAAAGTAAAAAGGAGGAAGGAGAAAGCAAAAAGAAATCTTCAGAAGCACAATTTTCTTCTACGCCCTTCTGCTTTAAATACCCATCACCCATTGCCACCTTATATTACTTATAGTACTAGCTACATTGTAGCGAAATGTATTATGTTTTGGAAAAAAAATATAAAATGAAAATTAGACAACTTTGATTTATTTATACAATTTAGTATGAATTTCCATAAAAAAAATGCAGCAGCTATCCACAGTTGAAAGGAAGCAGACACATGCTCCCTGACTACTTCTATTTCAAACTACTATTGAAGAGTGCAACAACAACAACAGAGAACATCAGGTTTTACCACCAGTGCATAAAGAATGATGTCACATCAAAGTATATCAAGCTCAATACTCAGAACAACAGCAATGCAGCCCGTAAAGCAGAGATATATGGTCACAGAAAATGGATGAAAGAAGTTCGAAGAAGAAAAGAGACACATACAATCTATATTTCAAGGCAATTCACACAGAACTC